>CM034471.1:20491793-20841501 GCA_019925255.1 Litchi chinensis
ATAATATTATGAAATTTTTGTTTAACAATAATAAAAAATATATATAAATTTCATATATTATGAAGAGTTTGAAATTCATAACCTTAACAAAAATAAAAAGTAAAATATGGGTAACAAAATGCTTGCAATAATATCGTTAAGAAATTTATTTTTTTTAAAGGAGTATAAAATAATGTTAATCAATGACATTTTTATAATTTGTAATTAATATATTTCGATTCCAAAACAAATGGGAATACTGTTGATTTCAATTCCAATTTCTGTAAATAAAATAAACAATTTATTCTAATTTTGATACATCATTCCGATTCCAGATCATTTCAATTCCTACAATTGAAGCAAACGCACTATTACCCTTTCATTACACTAAGCCCCACATTGTTAGTGGACTTTCGTCAACTTTAACAGATGATCAAGATTTTTGGTCAAATGACAATTTTATCCATAAATAAAATAAAAATTAATTTTAAAAGAAAAAGAAAATATGTGGCGGATTCTAGATTGAACCTCCACCGTCAGATGAGATTCATCCAATATGGATCTCCACAACAATGTAAAAAAAAATTGAAAAAAAAAATCCTTACAATAAATGAAAATGAAAAGAATTAAAAAGATAAGATCTACACCGTCCATAGACAGTGGAGATCTAAATTAAGTAAAAAAAAATTAAAAACAAATTTATTAAAAAATTTTCCTAAACAATAAATGAAAAAGCTAATTTCATTTGATTTAACCAGATGGAAGACGAACATTAAACAAATACACCAATTTGTCTTCACCTCCTGTTCACTGACCATCTTCATCTCATTATCACAATACTCTTTATCATTATCAACACAAAAAACATATATATATATATATATATATTTAAAGTCCACCACTTATCTGTGTTTTTTTTCTCCCCCTCTCTCTCATCCTCCTCTATTTCTCTCTCTTCTTTTCTCTCTCCATTCCTTTTCTTTGATCTGTCTCTTCTTCCTCTATCGATCTATCTCTTCAATTTTATTTTTTTTTTACAGGTTAGTGATGGCAATGATGTTCATACATCATCTGGGTTCAATTGGAACCCATGTGACATTCATTTAAGTTTCAATCGAACACAGATGAAGAAATCATTTTCATGTGGTGAGGGTTGATGATGATATGGTTGTTGGGTTGATGATGGTGATTATGGCTTGAGATCGATAATGGTGGGGTTGAGGATGATGAAGATTGGTTGATGTTGATAATTATGGATTGACAATGGAGGATTGATAATGTAGGGTTGATGATGATGATAATGATGTGTTGAGGTTGATGGTAATAAATTGGAAGAGATCCACATTGGATCTCCATAGTTTTTTTCCTTTTTCTTTACATATATATATTTGTATATTTAATTCTCTAATCTCCACCGTCCAAATCTACTATTTTTAATTTTAAGAAAATTTCAAAACTTATTTTGTTTATAAAAATATAAATATTAAAAATTATTTTTAAATTGATTTCCATCATCCATTAATGGTGGATGGTGGAGATCTCTCTCACACTCACTTTTTTCTTCTTAAAAAAAATTTATTATTTTTAAATTTTATTTACATTTTATAATTTTAATTTTGAAAAGAAAATTAAAAATATATAAAACACTAAATTACCCTTAAGTCAAATTAGTTTGACTAACTTTATAAAATTTGACTAACAGAATGAGAGTGTTGTGTAATAAAAGGATAAATATGTTTCTGTCTGATTTTAGATATAAAATTTATTTAATTAATTCTAAAAAAAAAAAACAAGATTAGAATTTTTAAGCACATAAAATGATTAGGAGAAAAATTCGATTTTATGTTGGAATTCGGGTCCACCCGATTCTGACCAAATCAGAACTAAATTTGACTGGGTCAACCTGATTAAATCCAGGTCTGATACGGCTCTAAACAGACTTTTTTTATTTGCAAGTTGGATTTGGAAGCAGACCTACAATTTAATTTAAAGATCTAGTACTGGTTTGAACCAATAAAAAAAAAAAAAAAAAAAAAAAAAAAAAAAAGGCTCCAATACGGGGTCTAGGCCTAGTGCTAGTCCAAACTCACTTTTTGTTATCACCATAATCCAGGGTGGGCTGGGTTCAAACAAACCCATAATTTCAATATATGGGTTCATCGAACCCATATGAAGATCTTCATCATGTCCATCGAAAAAATATCTGATTTTTATTAATTTTTTTCATTCTTTTATTTCTATTGTTTTTTTTTTTTAAATGAATATGAATTTTTGTCAATTTTTTTCATTTTCATCATCTGGGTTGTTTTTGTTAATTTTTTGGAGTTTCAAATCTGATGTTGATGTATTTGTGATATGGATTTAATTGAACTTGAAGATGAAAGGGTTGTTGGTTAAAGATGAAGTTGGAGAGAGAAGAGACGTTGGAAATAGCAATGGAAGAAAGAGGAGGGGTTGAAGATGGCAGTTTATCTTCAACAACTTTTTTCTTTTAATTTTTGATTTTTTCAAAATCAATATTGATAGTCCATCCTTGAAAAGGATGACTCAGATTCATTTGAAAATTTATTTTTTATATTTAAAATTATCTTTTAATTTCAAAATTATTTAATTTTTTATTTTTAAAAATTTTAAATGATTTTGAACGGATCTCCATGCTCCAGATAGACAGTAGAGATCCAAACAGTTGATTAAATAATATAATTTTCAAAGAAAGCATTAAAAAAGACAAATTACCATAATATCCTTAATGAACTTAACATTGACGATCAAATTGGGTCATGCCATCTGAAGAGGAGAGGCTACTGCAAAAAAGTGTAAACGTTGTTTCCATTTATCAGGAGGCAAACTTCAAGAAGCTTTTAAGTAATTTGCTCATTTGACTTAAACTAAACAAATGTTAATAACAATAATTTTCTATAGACCCTTGACACCTAACAAAAATTAACACAATAGTCATACAAATTATGGGTTGTTTGTTTTTTTGTCTAAAAATTGAATAATATTGTTGAAGATTGAAGACTAAATAGTGATTGAAACTTGAAATCTGAATGACATGTTTGTTATTGTTATTATTATTATTATTATTATTTTACTTCTGAATATACTGTAATCTTATTTATTTTTTAAAGTTAAAATTGTTTGAAAACTAGTAATTTGACATTTATATTATTTTACTATTAATTGTTATGTAACTTTATATAATATAATACAAATAATTATAATAAACTACTTATCAAATGCTAAAACACTTTTATGTATATATTAATAATATTTTTATTTATAATTAAAATACAATTAATTATTATAGTAAAGTAATTTTTTTTTGAAAAATATATATACACAAATAAATTATTATAGTAAAATAAAATAAATTTATACATTTAAATAAAAAAAAAACAAAATGTTCTTAAATTGAATTACTATTTCAATCAAAGTAGAAATTGTAAAGTACTATATATTTTAGTCATTACAATATTTTATTAATTACATTTATAAGAATTTATATAATGTAAAATTATAACAAATTTAAAAATTAATTATTTTGGGAAGAACAGATTTTTAATAATATATTTTTAAAAAAAAATTGAATAATTTGACATTAAATTAAAAGTTAGAAATTATGGCTTTTTTCTTAGTGATTTTTAAGTGATTTTAAGTGGTTTAACCATTTGAAAAAATAAATGAAAATCACTTAATAAGTATAGTTTAAATCTATAAAGTGAAAAGTTATAAAACAAAAAACCCTTAATGTGTATATATATATATATAATTTAAATATTAGTGTGTTTTGATAAACCTTGACATGTGTCTATCAAAAATAATAATAATAATTGTCTTTGAATTTAATTAAGATAAATATATTTGAGTGGTTCTTGGTAGACCATAAAACCTAGAAGAGCAATTACCATAATCTTCATATGAATTTAACTAGTATAAATAGACTTTAACAAACAGTAATTATAAAGGATCTGTTACATGTTTTCACGCTTATGTTAATCATTTGATTGAAATAATTTGAGTATTAATCACTCTATTTGATTACTGATTTTTTTTTTTTTTTTTTGAACTACGTTTGATTACTGATTTTGCACATGGCATTCATGAATCAGCATTGTCACAGCCCAAACCTATACACCTAAAATCGGCCCAGCCCAATTACGTTACCTTGATGACGAGGTCCAACTAACGATGATCTAGATTGTTCCATTCCAAATCTTACCCACAAAATCCCAGCCGTCGATGACCACAAACCCTAACCCTAAAAGCCCCAGTTTCTCCCTATAAAAAACACACCCTCTCTCTCCCGCCCATCTCATCCCCTGTTACTCTCCTCTAAAACCCGTTTCGTCGATTGCATTTTCCATCTGGGTATCATCTCAAAATCTCGAATTTCATGGTTGTCTTTTATCAATTTTGGTCATTTGTTATAATATCTGGGACTATACGTCTGCCCCTTTAGCAGTATAATGAGTGCTCTTGGGATGAACAAGTCCCTAATATTTACTCCATCATCCATCCCAATCACTTTGTCAGCAGTCTTGTCTCTGGTTTCTTGCTGATCATTAGAGGGTGGAAAATCTATTTTATTTGAAATCATACATGATTTGTTTTGATGTTATGTTGAATTGAATTGTTGATGATGATAAATCCAAAGGCTTGTTTCTCAAAACATTCGCAGTGGCCGCCTAAGAGCTTTCGCCTTCGCCAGGCTTGAGAGCTTGTGCTGCTTTTATCCTTCCTTGGATGTCTGAAACTTTTATCATTAGATGTCTTAATGACTGATAAATAAATTCGTTTGTGGCATTGTGGTTTTGTTTGAACTAGTATGGTATAAATTTGTTACAATTGGTTCTAGGGGTATTTGAGCCTTTAAAATTCTGTTATAATGTTTTTTTTTTTTTAAATAATTTTTGACATGAAAGGTATTTAAATATTGTTCAGTGATGATATCTTGTAAGGCTTGTTTCTCAAAACATTCGCAGTGGCCGCCTGAGAGCTTTCGCCTTCGCCGGGCTCGAGAGCTTGTGCTGCTTCTATCCTTCCTTGGATGTCTGAGACCTCTTAAGCGTCCTTAAGCGAACATTATGTCTGACTTGTGTTCTTGGCATTTGCTCTTTGCCTCTCTATGCGTTTGATTCGATTTTGGATCTTTGTAATTCTGAGTAGTGAGTAATTTATTTTGTATTTGTTTTCTTTCTTTGTTTTGATGGTGAAAGTATGTATGTGCGTCTATATATATATACCTGTATGTATATATATATATATGCATACCAAGTCAGATTAATGTCGAAACATGGTCTGGATTTCTCTTCTCATAAGGTGGGATGGTGTTACCCATACATAAGGCGGAAAAGTTGGTGAAAAATTTGTCCGCACATTGTTGAGATTTATTGATTCGAATTCATCACTTGATAGTATATGGTGGAAGAGTTTGGTCTTACCATTGATTAAGGAATTTGTTTTTTTGCTTTTATTTTTTTAAATTATTGGGAACACTTTAGGTTGTCTCGGGGATCAACTTGTACAAGAAAAAAGGAGCAACCCATATGCACGGGGGAAAATATCTGGGATTTTGTGAGTTGAACCTATGACTTATGACTTCTAAAGGTATTTTAGGTGGGTTGACTGCATTCTCCTAGACTTGTTATTGTTGTGAAAGTAAATATATTTCAAATAATAGGACATAATAAGGCCCAAGATGGTGGCTCCACTTACTTAGGAACGTTGTGGGTTGAACTCATTAATGTTATTTTATGTGGATAATTTTCTCCATGTACGTGGGTTGTTCATTTTTATCATTTGGAAGTTATCCTCGAGTTCCATTTAATATGATTTTTGATTGCTTTCTAAGCTGTTTAATAAAAAAATTTTAAAAAAAATTACAAAATAGGATTAGGGTTCTCAGAACTTGCTTACATAGACAAAGACGAAATTATGAGCTTAAGTGTCCAAACATTTGTTTTGTAAAATGAAATGTAAATTTTATAGGATATTGTGTTATTGTTCATAAAAGATAACATGTCAAAAATAACCATGTCGATATTATTCGGTGGAGAATTATGACTACAAACAATATTAAAGAAAATTGAGAAAATGATGCTTTTGGGAAGCCATCCTTAAAAGTAATCTTTTTATTTTTTATTATTAATAAAAGACATTGAAAGGATAAAAACGTCCTTAATGAGAAATTTTTGAAATTAATCCCAACCTATAGGTTGAGAATCTCAACCCAAGGTTGGAAATCCAAAAATAGAAAAAAAGCATGAATGGACAAAAATGCCCTTAATGAGCATTTTTTAAAATCAATCCCAACTTATAGGTTGAGAATCTCAATCTTGAAGTTGGGAATCTCAAATAGGATTGAATATCTAAGGTTGGGATTCTCAACTTTTAGATTGGGTTCCTAACCTAAAAGTTGAGAATCCTAACCTTAGATGTTTATTTTATTCAAGTTTAGGATTCCCAACCTCAAGGTTGGGATTTCCACCTTCGAGGTTGAGATTCTCAATCTCTAGGTTGGGAATTCCATCTTTGAAGTTGAGATTTCAAATATAAATATTGAATCAAGGTTAGGACTCTCAATCTTTAAGTTGGGATTCCCAACCTAAAGGTTGAGAATGTCAATCTCAATGTTCAATTATATATATTTCGTAATTAAATAAATTTATATAGTTATTTCATAATTTTAAAAAAATATTTGAGGGTGTTTCTTACTCAAGAAGCGCCCTCAAAGATATTTTTTAAAATTATAGAATTGCATTTTAGTTTTTCGAATTATCAAAATTAACTTTATTATTATTTTTTGAAAATTCAAGATGGAATTTGTAATTAAACAAATTTTTGGGATTGTTTTGTAATTATAATATTTATCATAGAGGGCGCTTCTTACCCAAGAAGCGCCCTTAAAGATATTTTCTTAAATGATAGAATTGCCCTTTTAGTTTTCTGAATTATTAAAACAGATCTTATTATTATATTTTGAACAAAATTACCCCTCCCATTCCTTCAATATCAAAATCCATAATTTCCCACAATTCATCAACATCATCAACCACAATTCATCAACATCATCAATCCAATTCATCAACATCATCATCTCCCACAACAACAACAACATTATCAAATAATTAATAAAAAAAAAAAAAAAATCTGGTTCTGGGTCGCGAACCCAGAACCACACTGGTTCTGGATTCGCGAACCCAGAACCAGTGGTCCCAGAACCAGATGTGGTTCTAGGCTCGTCGCCGAGCCCAGAACCATATGGTTCTGGTTCGCGACCCAGAACCATCGTGAACCAGATTCAACTCAGGAAAAAAAAAAAGGAAAGAAGAAGAGAGGGAGGAGGGATGGGAATGATGGGTTAGGGCATTTTAGAGAGAGAATGAGAGAAAAAAGTTTGATGGGGTGGGAATTTTAGAGAGAGAATCAGAAATGAAGTGAGTCACTGGAGGGAAAAACTATGGTAAGTGGTAATTAGCTGCACTATTAAGGGTATTTTGGTCCAAAAAGAATCATGCTGCAGGGAATTAAAAAAAAGGGGTAATATCCCAATGAATTATCAAAAAAAGGTTAGATTTGGTTAAAACCCACAATATTAACCACTTGAAGAGAATAGGCTCAAAGCAATTACTTTGTCAATTCCAATTGAGCCTTTATGTAGCAAGTACACTTTTTAAGCCCATGATCAAGTTTCATCTGTCAACAATCATAAATTCTTCAAAATTATGTGAGTGGTCATGATCGGTACCCATAAATTCCATGAAAAGATTGAGCCTGACCTAATGTTACTTGGTAGAATTTGCCGCCTCACTAGGAGGTTGGTAATAGCTCGGTTCCAAGATGGCTACTGTTGTAATGAATATACTTGAACAAGTGATCTACGACCATCCAAATCGAGGTTTTCTTTGATGAATGAGGAGGAAGACTGTTATTGAAATATAAAGAAATATCTTCCAAATTAACTTAATACTTTGGCTATTCAAGAAAACTGCATGGTTAGTCAGTAAGTGCCTTGCCAAAGTGGTTGGCAACACAATCCAAGTTCTTTTAGAATTTGGGTTCAACACTAAGTGTATAGCTACTAATGTGGTTACCTTCTCCCATGTTTTATGGGTCACCCTCCACCCTTATGTGACCGTTGGAAAAATACTAATTGACATTGTATAAGCAATACCTATATGTAACGTAAGTGATCACATCACTTGTTTGTAGCGAGTATTTATTTTGATCATAAGAGGTCAAAAGTATAAGTTTCACTTTTGTCATTTAAAACACAAGATATGGATAATCTTACCTCCAATTGATTTTGAGAGTAGTTAGTTTCACGTTTCTAGGAGTAGTTATCCAGACTGTTTTAACAATATGTAATTTCAGTGGATTCTGACGGTTCTTTGACCTATGAGAGTAATTATTCTTACTATTCTAATAATGTGTAATCTAAGTGAATTTTAACAATTCTTTGACTCATAAGATGTTAACTTAAAAAAAAAAAAAAAAAGAACGTAAGTGATCAAATTGGTGGTGGAAAACTATTAGGAAACCTAGGCAGTCAAGAGAGAAAATGTTTTATGCATTTGAGAGTCAAGAAGGTGCTGCCTTCTGTATTTACTTTTCTCATGCTATGCTTGTTTCCTTCTCCTTTATGGAACATGAGAAAAAGAATTCTAATCCTTCAAGAATTTTGTTTCATCATTCTTATCCTATAAAAAGTATTCAATCAAGGAAATAGATCACAAATAGTTTCACTTAAAAAAAACAGAAATTAATGGGATAGATGACAAATAGTTTCACTACAAATCAGAAATTAATGGGAAGAATTTTGGTAATTGGAATAAAAAAAAAAAGTGGAATATCTAGGAGGGGCATATCTACATTAAAAGAAGACAGATTGAAAATTTTGTGGGCATATATACAAATCAACTCTAGAAATAAATCTAATCCCTTGGTGGTGTTTGTTGCATGGGACACGATGGAACGAGATTGAACCGAAAAAAGTTGTACAACCCCATTCCCATATTTGTGAAAAGGGCGAGATATGACATATGACAAAATCTATTCTTATGCCTGCCTCTTCTTTTATTCGACTTAGTGGGATTAATCAGTCCACTTGAAAGGTGGAATAATTAGTCATCCTCTCATGTATCCATTGCTTTTGTTAATGATTTATATTTAATACAAACTAATTTAATATATTTTATCAATAATATTTTAAAAACTTTATATTTGTAATATTAATTAAAAAATAACTATTAAATTATCTACAATTAATTGTTATTAGTTTTAGTTATTTTTTAAAATAATTTAAATATTTTTTAACTATAAGGTAATTTAATAAAATTTTAACTAAAATTGATTTAAAATATTGTATTTATTATGAAATTAATTTAAAATAATATCATTTTACTTAAAATTTTATTTAATTTGATCTTATATTGACCAATCTCACACTAAATCAAACAAGAATATATATATATATATATTTTTTATAAATTAATCTCATGCTACACCAAACAAGAGAAATTCAACTTAAATCATTGCATCAAATACATCGTAGTATTCATTTATTCCAATCCCATAAAATAATCTAATTCAACCTCGAGCACCAAACGAGCCATTGCATGTATTTTAATGTTTGATTGGTTTTATGCAATTAAAACCTCACCTTTTTTGTCTCCATTTTTTGAACTCGTTATTATTATTTAAATTATTTAATAAAGTTAATATTAACTTATACTTTAAATTGTTTACTTAAATGTTATATATTGTTTAATAAGATAATGAAACATATTTTAAAATCAAATTTAAAGGTTATGTAACAACTACATTTTATTATTTTGTTTGGGCAACAATAGTACAGATTTTTGTATTTTTAGTTATTGCTATAAAACGTGTTTTTACCCTTTTATTTTTAGAATACTACTTTTTGTAGATGCTACAAAATGCCGTTTAAAATTTTTAAAAGCAAAATTATATTTATTTTCATTTTCTTTTCTGAAAAATTGTAAAAAAGAAGAATGCAACACCCTAGCTCAGAAGTGGTAACTAATATTATCTAAGCATTATTTGCTCAATTGGTGAATCAACAATGGTTTTAATCTCGTGATTTGAAGTTCATATGTGTTAATCTCTTAAAACGTATTATAGTTTATGTAATACAATATATTTTATGTTAATATATATATTTTTATATGATTTTTTACGTTAGGTTTTGATTATATTTTACATTAATTTGTAAATACTGAAATTAATCATACATTTTCTTGATGAAAATCTAGATTGTCAATTTTTATTGTTAAAAAAATATTCAATTCTCCATAATAATTAACCGTGTACATCTTACCTTTAATGTAACATGTATACTAACTCATAATATTACACATTAACATGATTTAATTTACGTGTCACATGATTTAAATAATAAAGTATTTAGTTTTTCATTTTTGAATAAAAGAACAAATAGGGTTGTTCTAAAAAATAATTGTTTTAATTTAGCATGAAAGGTAAGGGTGCTTAAAAAAAAAAGGAACTCGACTAGACTGAAAATTTCGATTTTTAATTTGCATGCAATTCAGTATGGTTTTTGATGTCAAAAAACCTGTTTTTTTTTTTTTTTTGGGTTTCGGTTCGGTTTAGATTGAAAAAACGATTTGACCCGAAAATCGACTGAAAATGAAAGAACTGGGATATAAAATACTCTCAATAAAAAAATAAAAAAAGGACCCGATACAAAAACCAAATCGAATCAAATGGAATCAATCTAAGTCAGTTCGATTCTACATATTTATACAATTCGGTTCAGTTTGGTTTTCTATTTTACAAATCGGTTTTTAAGTTTAGTTCGAATTTGTCCTAAACTTAACAGGTCGAAATTGCCCACACTAATGAATGGAAAGAAAAATTTAAAATGACTGTAAAAATATTAGTTTTTTCTTTTTTTTCAAAGAAACATGGGGAAAGCCTAGAAAGGCCTTCCATGAAAGCACTTCCATTTTGATTCTGCTTCTTTCACTCACAATACCAAAACACAAAAGCAGTTTGATTAGAGTATGAGAGGTGAAGGAGAGAGAGGCATGTTGAAATGGGTATCTCAGATATCGGTGGTGGGTCTTCTGGGTGCTGGTCTTGCTTTTGCTTTTAAAAGGGATATTAAACTCGGAAACTTGACTGGTTTGCCATGGTTGTCTGAGAGAGAGACTCGCCCAGAGAACATCTGCTTGCTGCCTGGCTTGCAGAATCATGGCAACAACTGTTTCTTGAATGTTATATTGCAGGTATCATCTGATTCTGCCACCTGGGTATTTTTTGTTCTTTGTTTATATTATGTTTGGTTTGTGAGAAAGTGAATTGTAAAGTTACAAAACAAAGACAAAAAAACAGCAGCTTTGAATTCTTGTGACCATGCCTAATTGTTTTGTGTTATGTTGTGGTCATGAGTTTAAAGTTTGCCACCCCTGTGATGTTGGTGGGAAAGGTGCTTTAGTTGATTGAAGTTGTTATTGTTTAAGGGTTTTTAGAAAATGGAACCTAATTATGGTATTGTTTTTCAGGCTTTAGCTAGCTGTTCATGCTTCCTGCCTTTTCTCCAAAAGGTAATGGATGAATGTGAGGAGGAAGATGAGAACTTGCCACTGCTTACGATTGCTTTGGCTGCTTTATTAGAAGGTAACAAGAAAAGGCTTTATTAGAAGGTAACAAGAAAAGAAATGTGCGGAATTGTATTGTTATGCACTTAAGTCTTGCTTAATGCGCAACTAAACTAGCAAAGGGGTTGGCTTAGTGGTTGAAGGGGGAGGGTGAGGCTTTCAACCAAGAGTTCAAGAGTGCAGTACTCCTTGTGACCACCTAGCTAGGATATTAAAAATGTAATGCATTTTATGGCTATCTAGATTGTAGAGTCTGGCGCTATTCCTAATTTAGAATCCGAGGAGGAGTTTGGTTATCGGAAAAGAATTAGTTAAGTGCTGTTGTGCCTGTAGAGTGGCTAGTTTAATTCAAGAATCATGATGAGTGGTGAGCACTTTATGTATTTATGATGCTCCTGAATTTTATTGGCTTTCCATGAGGCATTTCTAATTTAATCAGCACTATTTGTTCATTAATATATATGCTATGTTGGTAAGGTTAATTGACATTAGCTTTAAATTTACAGATTATATTCTTTTCGAAATGATTTAAACATTGTAGAAACTACTTAGATGAAGAATTGTTTTCTAATTTTGCAATTTTTATGTGAATTTTGTATCTATAGAATTATGTTCAGTCTGTGAGAAAAGAGTTGTATTAAGTCCACGGGAAGTGATGCTTGCTTTGGAACTTTATGTCCACAACTTCAGTCTTACAAGCGAGCAGGTGCAATCATTTCCTTTTCATGTTTCAACCGCTTTGGTTTGTTGTATTAAGTGCTGGATTTAGAAATTTTTTGTTGCATGTAGGATGCAGCAGAAGCATTCCTTCACCTTTTATCCTCTTTAAGGGAAGAATTCTCAGAGCGTTATAGTCCAAGTCATATGTCTCTGGTGGATGCCTTTTCTGGTGCAAATTGTAGATTTCTTTCTCCAAAGAGGAGGCAGGACCAGAGTGAGCAGGAGCGATGGCAGAAACACTTCTTCGGACCATTTGATGGGATTCTTGGTAGCATTTTAACTTGTCAAAGTTGTTCATCTCAGGTTCTTGTGGCCCTTATGGAACACTTTCTGATAGAGAAATGCTTACATGCGTTATCATTATATCCACATCCTTGCATAGATATGTGAATTGTATTATATTTGGAATTGGTGGTACTTGGAAAATTTTACAGTGACTATTTGCATGTCTATGCATAGCTAAGTTTTGCGATCTGGGCTCAAAAATTAATCTCACCACAAGTAAATATGTGAAACTCAATAGATCTTTCGTTAAAAACATTTTCTTTTCATTTTGTTTTTGACAAATTAATTATGTTATGGTTTGCAATGATGGTAACTCTCAAGTCATAATACTTGTAAAAACTTTTTCATTTCTTTCATAAATATCTTACAGCCAAGTAACCAGATTATCTCTCTCTATTTTCACCGGCATTTTCTGATTAGCTTCTATCTTATTTTACGTCTATGATGTTTATTTTAGATTTTGTTTCTTTCACAGATCTCACTGGATTATCAATTTTTTCATAGCTTGTCTCTTTTACCTGTGCTAGATGGTGGCTCCACTATTGTATGTGAGCAAAGGTTTAACTATTCTTTTGTGTATGCTTAATTCCATCACTTGGTATCTTCTCAAGCAGGGGTGGAACGCCGTCAAGTCCAGCGGCAAAAGTTTTGAAAATAATTTATTTTTTGGAAAAAAATTTTGGTTTCTTTAAGTATAATATAATTAAAATAATAGTATAAGTGTAATATAGTATATACTCAAAGCATCAATATTTCATTTTCCGAAAAATTTAGTAACAAATGTTTTTAGCTACAATTACAAATGACTTCAGAGTGTACAAGAAAACAACTTCTATGTGTTTTCAATTATTGATTTTGACTTGTTTTTATCATAGGTCCTTGAAACTGTTAAATACATTATCAAATGGCATCAAAAATTTTGTGGTTTAATTTATTTGTAAATTGTGTACATGTTACATTAGTATCTACGAAATTTAAAAATTTTAGCACTATTTTTTTTTTAATATTAAATTATAGCAATTGCTTTTTATCTTAAAACCTCATGTAATTGGCCCCCCAATTTCATTGGCTGGTTCCACCCCTGTGCTCAATGATTTTCTTCTATAACTTCGTTTTAACCTGATTGTTATCCCTTACCATATTAGATGGTTGGATGTGCATTGGAAGATTGCCTGAAGCAGTTCCTCACTGCCGAACGAATTGAAAATTACCACTGCAGCCGTTGCTGGCACATTGCTGCAATAAAATATTTGTCTGCAATAGTAGTAAATGAGGTAGTTCCATTGTGCTATAATCAATTCCATTTCCTGGCTGTTGAATGTTAATATGTTGGCTTGACCAGCATCATGGTGCTTGTTTGTTGGTCGTGACGCATGGCCAACAGGTCCCAGAACCCTGTAGCACTATTTCTTTGTTTTGTTTTTCTTTTAATTCATCATCCTTTTACTTTTGATGGTTGGACTCAATATCGGACTGGTCTGGCTGGAGTTGTCCTAAACAATGCTGCATTATCTATTATTCTTACGTGTGGGATTCTAACTCCTTTTTCAGGTAGAAATTGAAAAAATTAGGAAATGCAGTGCACAAGATTCCTGCGACTGCCGGAGTCTTCTTCATCATAAAAGCCTACCATGGTCAAATAACTTCTCACACACTCTCAAGCAACTAAGCATTTCTCGCTGTCCAAAGGTATGAATACTGAAACTGTCATACATTGTTACAAAGCCTAATGTACTTGTGAGATGTCAAATGGGACATTAACAATTCTTGTAGGCATGAAAAGAACACTGAGAGTGGGGTGGCATCTAGAAATTTTTACTGCTGACTATGGGATCTGTTTGGCGGAGAGGAAATTATTTTAGCTGCCAACATCATGCCTTTTCATTTTAAGTATATGGATGAAATCCTTGCTTGATATTAATGGAACACTGTGTGCACCTGACAAAACCAGTCTGTATATGACTGCTTTGGAATGATCTAGGACAGAGGGCTGTATTTGGGAAAGAATACTTATGTTGGATGGTTCATAGCCTTATAGCAGATTTTTACTTGGGCCTTCACTTTATTGTTAAAAGTTGTTGGATTCTGGCACATATTTCTGCTTTCTGAACATCAAATTCTTGTATGTTAACCATACCTATCGAAGAAATAAATTGTGCTGTCCAAATTCCAACCTATGTGATTTATTTTCATTTCTTGGTTTTTCATTTTTATGGAAAAAAATTTTTGAACGTATGGGTGCCAGATTTCTGTATTGAAGTGCAGTTATCTTCATAATTACCTTTGTCTTAGAAGCGTATTCTGACCATATGCTTACAGATTCTATGTATTCATCTACAACGTGCTTCTATCAATGAGTTAGGGGAACTATTCAAACTCCAGGTATATGAAATTTCATTTGGACGTATTATCAAGAGATTTTTCTATGAATTTCAGATGTTTTTCTTGTTAAAATCTCTAGATTATGGTTTTGTCATACGGTCAAAATGCTTTGTTAATTTTGCAGGGGCACATTGCTTTTCCATTGATTTTGGACCTATTTCCATTCATGTCAAGTGGAGTAGGAATAAAGGACCTGAAAGAAAGCTGGCATCGAGAGCAAGCAAGGCTGCAACTTCAAAGACCAAGCTCTTGTCCCAAACTCTTCAACATGAAATGTGATGCAAGAGTGCTAAATTGCATGTACGAGCATACTGGAGAAAATATTTATACTGAAGTATTAGCTGCAGATGACTACAGAAGGACTGCAACTACGAAAGCATTTCAGGGAGAATCCGAATTGGCCCAGATTGAAGGCTGTTGTAATACTGTATGTACACGATGTATATGCAATCTGATGATAAAAACTAGTTGGATGTTTGCTAATATGAATGTACCTGGGCTGGTTTGGTCATTGTGCCTACCAAGTAAGGGCAAAGCTACATGAGACGAGGGGGGCCACTCAAATATATTAAATATTGATGGAGATAGTTTTATTGAAATTTCCCCAAAGTTTTAGTTATTTACATCTGGCCCTTCAAAGTGCCCTCCCTTCAGTTTCGTGAGTATGGCTTTGCCTTTGGCCCCAAGCTATGATTTGTGGTTTTAAAATGTTACAAGATGAGCTGCAAACACGCATTAAAATTTTGTTAAAGCAAGATTTGAGGATTGTTCCATTAGCGTCTCTGGAATTTACGTATCTCAATTCTTTTAAATGTTGATACAAAATGTACCATGTCTCGTGAGCCGTATGTGCTGTTTGTACATTGATGACATAAAGTGCTTATGAGTTCATTTGATAAGCATGCATGGCATTTCTTCTTGGCTCATCCTTTGTCCATGCATTGATAACTGTAGTTCTATAATTGAAACTTAATTTCAATTTTCCTTCATCTATGCAATTTTTATCTTTAAATGTTCTGCTTGCATATTCCAACTTATTTAAATTGTGTATCCTCATGGATTTGTATTTGGATTGAGTGGCGATGACATTGATGTATTGGAGTATATATTTCATCCTCTGAGGGCCTGTGTCTAATTTATTTTATTGTAAATTTCTTGGGTGCAGGAGAATGCGTTTTCACAGATATGTGCTTCAGAAACTTGTTTATATCGTCTTGTTGCTGTTGTGGAGCACTTTGGAAGAGTTGGGAGTGGACATTATACTGTTTACAGAAGTGCGAGAACTGCTGAGGCTGACAGAGAAGATATAAGTGAACATGTCGATACTGCCCTTTTACAGTGGTTCTCTATTTCAGATTCTGAAGTTGTTTGTGTTTCAGAAAAAGATGTTCTCGCTGCAGAGGCTAGCTTGCTCTTCTATGAGAGAATTACCGAAAGTTGACAATGCATCTGACTAGGTGAATGCATCTTACTACTTTTGGTTGTTTCATGTAATCCTGGTCAAAGCTGCTTTGTGGATTGGAACAACTTTCAAGCACTTTTGAGGGATCTACTATACTTCGTAAGCCATTTTTGACTTGGGAGAGGCCAGAGTAATTGTAGGTGAAACAGCAAATTCTATAAAGATCGGTATACCTGTGGAAAACGGGCATGTTAGACAATGATTATACCTTGAATCCGAATCCCGATTCGGAGATTATGCCTCGAAAGCTGAATAGGAGTCAACTTACAAATAAATTCTTTCGGTTTCTCGTGTGTATCTTACAGCAACTTGGTTTGTTCTTAAATTTGTTGTATTGAAAGTTTTATAAATGGCTTCTGCTAAATGCTTTGCTGGTGCCAACCTTGGCTAGCATTCAAACTTCTTGTGTTGTATCTTATCTATTATTTCATTTTCAGGCTATCTTTGTTTCCCATATGATCAGAATAAAAATTGAGAACACAATTTACTCAAACTAAATCTCTGTTTCCCATATGATCAAAAGAAACATCAAGAACACTGTTTACTCAAGTATTGGACATCTCGTTGTGAAAAGTTATCATAAGTGAGACAAGAAGTTTTACTCTTAGGGGTGGGTTCCCTTCGGTTCAAATTCTGTCAAGACGATGAACTTAAAATATTATGTTTCACGAGTTTCTTAAGCATTGAAATTATTGTTCATTGAAACTATTGTTTTACATTTGATGGGGTGACTATAAAGTCTGTAGTTGGATATCTATATCACATTGAGCGATTTGTGCATAAGTTTTTCTAACCAAATATAGTGTTTGTCACAATTTACTTAAATTAAACTTTTGTTTCCCGTTTGATCAATATAAACATCAAGAACACCGTTCACTCAAGTATTGGATGTCTCTTGTAGTGAAAAGTGGTTATAAGTGAGGATAAGAAATTTTACTCTAAGGGGTGGGTTTCCACCACAAAGTCAAGGTTGAAATTCCGTTACGACTACGACCTTGAAATATTATATCCCATGAGTTTCTTAAGTATTAAAATTAGTGCTCATATTTGGCAGGATGGCTACAGAGTATGTGATTGGATATCCATGTCACATTGAGCGATATGTGCATCAGCTTTTCTGACCAAATATAGTGTTTGTTTGTCACATTGAGAGTATTAGTTTTTCTAACCAAATATAGTGTTTTGTCACATTGAGTGTCATGCATAAAGTTCTTCTAACCAAATATAGTGTTTGGCTTATCGGTTCTCTAAATCAATAGCTATCAAGTCTTTTCTTGCCTTTCTAAGCAATGCTTTTTTAGGACTTGATGGTCCTTTTGCAGTTTCAACTCAAGTCAAATCACCTCTACATTGATTTTTAATTTAAGTATTCATTGAATCATTCCAATTATTATGCAATAACCTTTGTCTTATTTATCCATCTTCAGCATACCCATTTTCTATCATTATTAATCTCTGTACCTCTACAAAGACAAATAAGACCAAAATTTTTTAACTCTGTAGCAACAACTGTAACAACTTTAATTTTATTTTAATTTTTTTTCTAGTTTAGTTAATTATAATTTTCCCGAGTTAAATTGGAGTTATATATATTAAAAAAATTGACCCAATGAATTCAATTTATAGATTGGTTTACCATTTTTCTTTCTAATACAATTAATTATCCAAACTTAATTCACTTGGAATTAGAGTGGATTACATGAAAGTTTTTTTTTTTTAAATATGGGGCCTTGAATTGGATGGAAAACTTTACAAATCATATAAATCACTTTAAAGAAAAAGCACTCAACAATGCCTATCACAGTATCACCCCATCGGAGAACCAATTTTATCAATAGATTTGATATACATAGACTCGATTGATTTCAAAATTTGTCATAAAACCTGTTTTGATACTATGTAGTCTATTATCTTGGGCCAAAAGGGCTCATCAACGAAAAGTAAATTAATTAGGGTTGTCTATATTTTAAATAAACCTCAGCAAAAGCCTTTTGAAATTTCCACACTGAGATATCATAGTTTTCATTCACTTCTATACATTATTTAAGTCAAATCCTTTCTAATTAATCTAAACAAATTTAATATTTATATATTAAAAGTACTGTTCAGAACCTTTTTTTTTTTTTTTTTTTTTAAAATAACACCATTTGCGGTATAACCATTTAAATATATCAATAAATGAGTGTCCTCTATCATTAAACTACATCAAGCAATAACAAGTGATATTTAGAATGCATTCTGCTTCCATTCCACTACAACCATTATTAGTATTGTTCATCACATTTCACCTTATATAGCAACAAAACATGGAGAAAAATCACACAACTTCTAACATATATATATTATTTTACCATCAGTACTTTCTAATTTTAAAAAGTTAAGATGAATTAATCAAATTCATCGATTGTATTTGAATTAAATAGGAGAGAGAATTTGTTTTAAGAAAGAGAATGCAATAGATGAAGTTTAATTAGTTCGTCCTAACTTCAAAGAGTTAAGAGATACTAGTAAAATCTCCATCTCTCTCTCTCTCTCTCTATACATAAATATATAACATAACCTTCCAATACTGTGGACCTTTCAACATTTTCCTTGCTAGTTTTCAGCATTTTGTATCATAGAAAACCAACAAAAACCTTAAGTAATCAAGCTTCTATAAATGAGATCATTTGAAAAAAACTTTATCAACCATCAATAAATTTTAAATTGAATACGCCTTATTTAACTAATAGTTGAAAGTAGTACAATGTCGTGTCATATTGATGCCATATCCTACTTTCTGTCTGCTGATTGAAAACATAATGTAGCCACTAGATTGTGATCCTAGTTTTCAAAAATGAAAAATGTGTCGGGTTTTACAATAATGTCACATGTGACCGTATAGTCAAACACTCCACAATGTTATTGGAATTAAACCCCTTAATTAACCAAGGGATGGCCGTAGAGGAAGATAATTATTATTGCTTTGTTTAATCTATAACTCGATAAGGCGAATTTATTTGACAAGTGTTCAACAATTCTCAAATTTGTAACATTATCATTTTTTTCCTACATTGAATCCAAGATTGGAAGTCTTCTCTCTCCCTCTCTCTAAGAAAGGGTAGAAGCAGAACGTCCTAAGGGATTAGAGTCTTCTCTTATTGGAAGAAGAGGTTCTCACTGATTTCTTCAGCTGTGAAAAGGGTTTTGAAAAATATTGTGTTAGTCAAGTTCCCATCTAATGGTGTAGCCAGTTTTATCTGTGAGGATGTAATTACTCTTTGTGAAATTGTTGGTCACTATAAATGTCAGACTACTTGCCGTTAAGGGAATAGTATGACTCATAGGTTAGTTGTTTTAGCTTTCTCCATTCGAGGGGATTTGTATTGGGAGGATGTTAGCCTCCAATATATTTTTTCCTTCGTTAATGAGATCTTGTTTATTTTTAAAAGAAAAAAAAAATCTCTCAAATTTGTGACTTCTTTCCATCAAAAAGACAGAAATAAAGGCAAACGTCTATATTAATCCGTTGCAAGTGAAAAACTGTTGTGTGGTTTATAGATCCATTCAAATCAATCAAAACTCTGATAAGGAGAGTGACAAAATTAATCAGCTAGTTCTCTCTCTCTCTCTATATAGTGCAGTTTTCACTGTTTTTGTATTGCGCCCTTGTTTTAATTTCATGATCACCTTCCTAATATTGCTAAAAACGTACCCGTGAAGACAAATGCTGAACAGGGAAAATCATGTAATCAGCTCATTAAATTATTATGATGAAAACCTTGGTATATCAACTCATTATTAGTACATAAAATTGTTCTTTTATATGATAATAACTAAATATATATATATATATCTAGTACAAGCTAAAACACAAATACCATGTCTTACAGTCAAGTAATTATTTCTCTCTAATCTCCTCTCCATAACCCTAATTTACAAGATACATATATAAACACTAATAAAGCACTATGCTGTTCTTACTTTCAGTCTCATACATATATATATATTTCTCCTGTTAACATTATTATTTCTACATACATTCAAAAGGATATATATTTATGATAATTAAACTTGTAGTCTTATTAAGACTGATTAATATTATAATACCAGTACTTGTATTACAAAATTTGGTTGTCTTTTTTAGTTATGGATTGGTGGCTTCTTTCTAGCTGGAGTGTAATCCACTGAAACCAACTCCTCATCATTTTCTGGTGTTCCCCCATTCTTTTGTGTTGGTTTAACCACTTGATCATCATGATGAACATCTTGCCCCTTCATCTTATGATCATCAACAACTCCAACACTAGTCACACCCAAACTTCTAGCTGCAACCATACAAACATATAAACATAAGAAGAAATTAAAAACATAACAAAAAGGAAAGAAAATTAAAAACCCCCCAAGAAAAAAGAAACCAATCAATAGTTAAGAATATTTTTTTAGTATCTTACCTCCATGAGAGAGAGAGAAGAAGAAACTAAGCAAGAGAAAAGCCACAAGAAGAAGATGCTTGCAAGGAACCCTAGCCATCTTATTAAGAGAAGTATATAGTAACTCTTAAAACTTCTTTTCTTTTGTTTTTATTATTTTTCAATGGATCTCTATGTAGTGTGTGTCTAGACCTCCTCATTTGTGCTTGCTTTTATAAGCACAGATATGCAGTAGTTGTTTGAAGCATATTGAGACATGGAGAGTGACATGAATTTTGTAGTAATTCTACGTGAGAGGAGGAGTCAACATCAATGTCTTGGGGCTGTCCTTGCATGAAAAGGCTAGGGTTTAGTGCCTTGGAACCTGCAGCAATTATAAGGCACCGGAAAATTTTTGCAAATCAACAAATGTCAACTTTGATTATATATATAATTTGTTTGTTTTGCTTTAATTAATTAATTTAATTCATTTCTTTGTTAGAAAGGTTTCATTTCTTGTCCCCATGATACCTTTACATGAGGGATCCACTTCTATCATGCGCACAAAATTTATGTCTAATTTTTTTTTTTGACCGTTATTATTATATAAATAATTATCTGCTATGGATGTTATATTTAGTATTTTTGAGAGGAAACTTCACTTTAGAAGAAAAATAAATTATTGCAAAAGAGACCGGATACTATCCAATCGAATTGATATGCAAAACAACTTCTTTTGACGAACTCCAATTCATTCTCAAAATAGAGCAAAATTTGCTATTTGATGCACTATCTGATTTGCATTCTTAACTGTAAATTAATGACGCATCTTGGGAGGTAGAACAATTTAAAATATTGATGATATCTTATAAAACAAGATCGAAGGTATCTCATAGAACAAGACTGATTTCATATAAAGATGGTTTTTGAGAGAGTATAAGATTAACCATTGAAGCAAAAATATACTCTTTTGGGAAAGATTTTAACATATAATTAACAAATAGAAAGGAGAAAATTACTTCTTAAACAAAGGACTTGGTGGTTCTTATGACAAAATCAAGTAAGAAATAACAGCTTTTTTTTTTTTTTTTAAAATAAATAAATCAATGTAAGTTGGGTGAAACATGATTTCTAAGCAATTAATTTAGGCAAATACGCCCTTGATAGCAATGTAGTTAATAGAAGAAGGTAGCCACTTAGTTTACCCAAATTCATTTCAAAGAAATAGACTTTTCATTGAGCTGAATTGATACGTATATGCAATATCAAATAATACATTACCATTACCATTTGAAAATATAATTTTTTATGATATTACTTCTATACCAATTTCACCAGTAGATTAAATCCATTCATAATACTTTGCAACATATGTAAAACATTCTTTTGATCATAAAAAATTCTCTTTTGAATAATAATATTTATATTTTCAGCACTATATTTAATGGTCATATATTGAAGTTATGGTGAACTTGAAATTTAATTAATTTTTACTAGTTAGTGGAGTTAGTTAAAAAAGTTTATTACTTTACCGATATGAGCCCTTTATCTCGTTAGAGTATATATAGTTTATGAGTTGATAACAAAAAAGATAATAAAAAAGAACACGCCTTTGTAAGATCTCTAGTTAGAAAAATTAGAATAATTAATAAAGACTTTATCGACTTATAAATCTACACAACTTTATTTAGAAATGCTTGTATACCTACAAATATTATTTGATCCGTAAATTCAATTTCTAACCTAATAAAATTAGGACCATTTTAAACATATTCAGAGAGAAAGTTCATAATCTTCTCTTTCTTAAAAAGAGTGGTACAAATATTATCTAATAAATTGAACTAACAATTTAAATTCCTTAAAAACAGTTTAGAAATATACCTAAACTTCGCCCCCATCCTGATCTTCCTTTGATAGAGCTTCTATACCCCTTTTTTTTTATTATTTTTATTTTTTAATGTTAGAAGCTCTTTTGATTATTTTCTAATTGTTTGGTACCAAATTGAAAAGTGTTCTTTTTTTTTTTTTTTTTTAATATTGAATTTTTGTTTAATATTAAAAAAATGTTTATGTCTATTGACAGAAGCTTAAATTTTGAGCTTTCATAATAAGCCTATTTTGAACTTTTTAAATAGATATAAATTATATTAAATACCTTTATATTATTTAATAAATTCTAATATATCCCTTTTAAATATAAAACTTAATTTAATTTCTCAAACATCT
The DNA here is from genome assembly GCA_019925255.1 of Litchi chinensis. Classification (NCBI taxonomy): domain Eukaryota; kingdom Viridiplantae; phylum Streptophyta; class Magnoliopsida; order Sapindales; family Sapindaceae; genus Litchi; species Litchi chinensis. The sequence continues at coordinate 20,514,884 of CM034471.1, forward strand.
ATATTTTCTTAAACCATTTATCATTTTAAAAATACACAAAAAACAATATTAAACTTTTTGTTGGAAGCTCTATTTTGTGAAAGTTCTACTATAAAAAATCTATTTGCAAAAGCTATTTGAAAAATCATACCAAACACGTTACACACCTTATAAGTAGAACTTTTAAAGAGAAGTTATTGATTGATTAGTTGTCTATTAATTATGATCTTTTTAAGCTGTAAATCGTTTGATTATATTACTTTTAAAAACTATTTTAACTTATAACATTACTAAAAAAGGCATTTAAAAAAAAATTATCTAGCAAAATCAGTAAACAGAACACTAAAAAAAATTAATCTATATGAAATGCTTCCACTTCTAAATTCAGTAATTACAAAGCATCAATGTTATATACTTTAGAACATACTGTTCATACGTATTCAACGAAAACAATGTTCAATAAAAAAAAAATCAATTAAAATAAAACTAATTGAAAGCACATTAAATATCTAGAAAACTTACGGATTATGAATGGATTTTTAGAAATTTTCATTAAAGTGAACACTTAGAGAGGAGTGAAGTGTTTATAACATGTTCAAGAAAGAATTATTAGGATTTTAAGTTTAGGATTTAGGGTTCAGGATTAATATATATATTATTAAGTTTAGGGTTAATATTTCTAATAAAGTTAAAAATGTCTACTTAAAAAAACACAAAATTTGAACTTAGAATGCATAAAACCATGTTCGGTTCAATTCTGACTGGAACCGAACAGAACCAATTTTTGTTCGATTTTCAACATAGAGAACCGAACATGCTTAATTTAAGTAGGAAAACCGACCTAAACTTAATGTCATCAGTTCGGTTCGGGTAAGTTCTGGTTCTCTCCTAAATTGATATTGGGGTTTTTAACCAACAACAAGTAACAATCAACATTCAACATTTAAGTGTTCAACAATCAACATTCAACGGTCAATAATCAACAATCAACATTAAACAAAACCACTTCAAACTGACATGCAACAAAACAACAAAAGAAGAGAAAGAGAAGAAGACGACCAAAGAGTATGACGATCAATAAAATGAGGTTTTGATCTATTGTGCGCAAACAAGAAGAAGAAGACGAAGAAGACGAAGAAGAAGAAGACGAAGAAGAAGAAGAAATGGTGTGACCTGCGAAGAAGAAGAAGAAGAAAAAGAAGAAGAAACGACTGTGTAAAGACATGATCTGTGGCCTATGCAAAATGGAGATTTAGGGTTACAATTTATTTATAGAGTCAGATCTCAGTTTGGTTTCGGTTCTGGGAACAGAATTGAAAAATAATCGGTTTTGGTTATGGAGAACCGAACATTTTATTACTTGGGCACATGACCTGAATCGAACACCATTGAATCTGGTCGTTCGTTTTAAGTTATGTTTTTTTGCTTACCCTTATTTGAACTTCTCTCAATAGAAATATTTAATTTTTTTTTAGTTGTTCGAAACTCTATTAGAATGATAATAAAATGACATAAAATAGTTGAAAAGAACTTTAGGAATTAAAAAAGCTCTTTTGGTCAATAGACAAAACTCTACCAAGCATATACTAATGAGAGTTAATTAAACCTACATATCTTGTATAGTACAAAACCTTTTACCAACTAAATGACATATTACTAAAACCCAAACAATTTTTAACATTAAAGTTGTATTAAATAATTGCAATGGATTTCCTAAGACTTAGAAAATATTTTTTTTCTATTAATTTGCTGTAATATTTTAAAACTTCCAACAAAATGACAAGGGAACATCTTAAAGCACGAAAGATTTGTGGGTCATTAGATTTGCAATGATCCCAAAAAGCAGCATATTTAACATGTACACACAAAGACTTGCTCTCCAAACATCAAGTGGCCAAAAACGATCACTTGGGTTATCAATTATGGGCCAAACCATTAATCTTGATGTTTAATTAAAAAAATAATGATGTATTAATCACAGACGACACGAGCATTTATTGGCTGGAGGGAGAAAAACCGACAAAGGGTGGAGCCTGGTGATCGTTTTCAGATAAGAGGAAGATCACGTGATTAGGCCAGCTTAATGGGGTCCGACTTGTCCTTTATTTGCACCTCATCACTTAAACATGATTTATCTTCTCTATTAAGGCCTTAAGATGGAGACATTAATGCACACAAAAAACAAAACCAAAACTATAAATTATTTTAACTACATGTTATTTTTTAGAAAGGATATTCACAATTAAAGAGTTCTTTTATTTATTTTTTAATTAATTGTTAGTTAATCTGACATATTGTTAGGAATTTATCGAGACTAAATAATTTAATTGCGAAAAAATTTACTCCCATCACAATGAGAAAGGAAATAACCCAAACATATTGACAAATATGAATAATGGTACTTGACCATCTGTCATGGATGCAAAGTAGCAAAGGGAAATGTACTAATCATTTTGTTTCATAATAGAATAATTCACTCAATGTATCATATGTTAATTTTACTTTTTAATTGATTAATATAATACCAATAATTAGTTGATGTTTAAATTAATATTTCTTTTTATATTCTTGCTACATGTAAATTAATTGAAAAAAAGGAAAAATATAATAATAATAATAATGATGATGATGATGATGATTAAAGCCACTCAAAAAAAAAAAAAAAAAAAAAGAGCTTCATCAGAGTCCTTATGCTTTTGAAAAATTTCTCATTTTTAAATACGAATCCGTTTATATCCTTTATAGTCCCTTACTTTTCAAAAACTTATCAAATTAGTTCTTTTGTCATCATTTTTAATAGAAATATAGAGACCAAAATGAAATTATATTCTATTAAAAATGATGACGGAAGGACTAATTTGATGAGTTTTTGAAAAGTAAGGGACTATAAAGATTATAAATGGATTCGTATTTAAAAATAAGAAATTTTTCATAAACATAGAGACTCAGATTAAGTTCTTCCAAAAAAAAAAAAAAAAATTCGTACACAAAACTTTTAATTAGTGATGTTAATACTAATATATTTATATATTAAATTACTTAAGAGTAAATAATTTTTGAAAAAAAACCAATTTTACTCTACACACATATCACCAACTCACTCCAAATAAAATAATTGAAATCAAATGAACCAATTACATCTCAATCAAATCTACTTTCAACATACATTTTCCCATCATAGTTGGTCAAAAACCACAACAATCACACAAAAAGCAATCATCTTTCCCACTCATCTCTTCGCAATTTCATTTTGGGACAACTTCACAACCACTAGTTTTTTTCTTCCCATTGTTTTGCATCGCTTTTAATTTCTAAGCTTTTATAGTTTTGATCTTGAGACGCAATGACCTTTGTTTCTTTAGCCATAAAAAAAATCTTCAATTACTTTAATTTGTTATTTGTTTTGTTTTATTTTTTTTTTTTCAGTACTTCTTTTTCGTCCATGGTCCTTGAGTTTATATCAAATGTGGTCTTAATTTATGCTATAAAGCTCCAATTCTGAGTTCTATTTGTTGTTTATTTTAATTTATTTTTTCAATTTCCGGACTCATCTTGGGACGCGTATCAAATAGTTTAAAAATTGAGTATCAAAGCTTATAAAGTAGATTAAAGGAAAAAATAAATTTATGAAAATTAAAAGTATATATATTTGAGTTTGGTCAAATTTAAGTAAGAAAAAAAATCTAATTAAATTGTTGAAAAGATTTAGTTCTTTGATCAAATTAGGTTTAAACTAATTACATGGGCTTAGAGAGTAAAAATCTAATTAGAAATATTTAAGGTTAGTTTTGATATTTTAAGGTGTAGTAGAGAGTAAATTACTGATTTTCAGATTCTTAAAATGGAGAAAACGGGTGTAGATAGAATATTATTGAGTTTTATTATTGTTATAATTTTATGACCATATATATATAGATATAATTCTTCTGTGGTATGAATATTTTGAAATTTTTATTTTAGAATAACTTATTATAACCAAATATTTTTGGCCGGTCCCATTACTATAGTAGGATTCATTAGAAAATGAATGACTGTCAATTATGGTCCTGCATAAAAATATTAGGATTAGTATTGTGTATTCAGAAGAAAAAGTAGAATGAAATTATATCTACTAAGTGTACCATTAAATTTAGACCACTTAATTTTATTTTATAATTTTCTCAAGAAAACATTTTAAGTTTGGAATTTTATGAATTCTTCTATTACATCAAGTATTGTCTTACTGCCTTTTTTAATATCACACTAATATAAAATTGTATTCTTATGCGTAATAACATTTTATTTTTGGGCATAAATATATCTAATAAATTCAACCATATTAATGTATAAAGTAATTCAATAATGTGACATCTAGCTGCGTTGGATTGATATATATATCCAAAATTATTAATTAATGATTAACATCATACAATCCAATCCCTCAAAATTGGTGAAAATATCTCCTTTTATTGATGATTATTATTTAGTTTAATGAGTAAGATCTCTTTTTGTTAAGAAACATTAAAATCGAATTTTATTGACTTTAATTAAGGTTCGAGAAATTGATGTGATGTACATTGGATTTTATGATGACAAAATGATATTAAGAAACGACAATGTAAAAAGACAATCTATAAAAGAACATTTTTAAATAAACTTATCTTTTAAATTAGGAAGATCTGTAAGAAATCCCTAAGGTTTAATTGTTTTTTAAAAACAAGCCTCTTACTTTTAATATAGATGTATGGGGTGATTTTTGGCACACAAATCAGGGGCTTTTTAAGTAAATTTTGAAACTACAAGATGATTTTCATATACAATAAAGAAGTTTTAATCCAAATTTTAATTCATTCAAAATCAAAAATCCAAATTTTAAATTAGAGAGCTGTTTTAGGAAAAGGATTAAATATTGGAGCCTTTTTGCAAATCTCCCTTTAAATTATGATGTTGGTACTTAGTATTTTCAAAACCCCCTAAAAAAATTATGTATTTATAATCAACAAACAAAGAGTTTTATATTACTTTCTTTCAGGTTCATTGCACCAAAATTTTCTTATAATTCAAAAGTCTAGTTCAACTTTTATCAACTTTGCGACGAGGAAACCCCAAGTCCCAATCTTTCACACTATTTGTCACTTGAAAAGTTATTCTAACAATATTAGACCCTAAAAGCCGCCACTAATGAGTCACACAACAAGATCCTCATGATTAATATCCTGAAAATCTTAAACTAATTGTAAACAAATTATTGACGTGACGTCTATATTTTATTAAAATTCAAATATTAAATTTTAACCATCAAATAAACTTAACAAATAAGGTTATATAATAATTTTCAACTTATTAGTTTGCAGACTACACTATAAAAAATAAATAAATATTATCCATTAGATGTATCCAACATGATGGATTTGACATGGGAGTTTTGTTTCACACTAAGTTATGAACTCATTTAGCATTGTATTATCACTTCCTATTATTGTTGAATAGGCAGTGATGGTGAATCCAAGGCTATAATATATAGAGTGTCGATATTTGTATTCCTTTAAAACTGTTTACATAGCTCATTAGTACATTCAGCTCATTCCATTAAGCGAGTTATAATTGTAAAGGCAAATTACACAAACACGCTAGAGTTTAGGTGTAATTGTAGGAGTTTAGATGCAATTGTAGCAAGATAAGTTTAAGTTCACTGTAGTTTGATTTGGGTACTGTTGATGAAGAAGAAGATTATGGTTTTTGTGGAGTTTAATTGATGGGGGTTTTGGTTTGTAAAAGGTTGGGGTTTTGATTGTGGTTGAAGATTGATTATTGTGTTTGAACCAATTTAATTGAAGATGGATGAAGAATTTTTGTTAAGGTATTTTAATTTTCAATGTTTGGATTTGAACCACAAAACCATGAATGTTGAAAAGATTTGGATTTGTGTTGATTAAGGATTTTTGGATATTGGAGAACAAGAATGTTTTGTTTGTTTTGTATATGATTTTTTTTAAAAGATTTTATTTAAAAAAATTCTTTGTTTTTAAAAGATTAAAACTAATTACTTTATATAATTAATTATTTAACTTATTTATAAATTTTAAGTATGACGTGACTATTTGTGATTGGAAAAAGTAAATTTAATATATAAAAAAAGATTATTTTATCCTTAAAGTGTTAACATGTCCATCAAGTTTCTGTTAGTCAAACTTGGTCAAGAGTATTTACATACAATAAGTAATAAACTAACGTTATGTGTGAATTTATGATAAATGTCAGATACTTTTATGTAATTAATTATTTTTAATATAAATGATCATTTTTAAGTAACAGATAAATATTATTTCAAAAAAAATGTAATAAATAAAATATAAAATAATAGATAACGGTATTGTAGTAATTTTACATTGAAATGGTGATCAACGGTTTAAGTTTATAAAAATCAACTGATGGTGGGTGATGTTTGTGTAATTACAATAAAAATTTCCATCTAGCTATAATTACATCTAAATTTGAGGGTCTTTATACAATTTATTTTTACGATTATGACCACTTAATGGAACGGGGTGAGTGTATATAAACAATTTCAGAGTGGTGGAGACATCGACACTCATAATATATATTGATGAGCCCACATGGTTGAGGGTCCAGCCCGTAAAAATGGTAAGCTAGCCAGGTGGGTTCAGTACAGCCCACTCAACCACCCACCAACCTAACTACCCACCACATTGAGCAACCAGTAACCAATGTATCTGTTGCATCAAAAGCATTTTCACCCGGACCATCATTGCATTTTCTTTTCCATTTCTAGGCATTGTCACCCTAGCACAAGAATTTTGGGGGCCCTTGAAGGCTCCAATTAACCCACCAATTTCAGCCATTCAATTAGTCCTATAATTTCAACCATCCAACTGATGGTGGTAATTGGTGAAGTGAATATCATCTACTAATTGAAATGACCATGGGTTTGCCGCTTCATTAAATCAAAAGTGAGATTCTAGAAGGAGATAATTGGTAACAACCTGTTTTTCGGGTTCGTTGATTAATTCAATTGATTATGATAACTTTAGGGATTAGAATGCATTGGTATATCTAAAAAGCAAAGAATCTATTCTTTTAGATATTTGAAATGGTATGAAGAAAGATTGACATGTTAATTTATTTTTTACATATCAGGATATCAATCAAGTTGCTGATTGGCTGGCAAAAACATCTCTTGGGATGACGATTGAGGATATGGTTCTATCTATTGAATAAAGATTCTCTGTCAATATTGATATGGTGCTAATTTTTTTATGAAAACAATTTAAGTTTGAGAGATGTATGAGAGAGAAAAAATCTATCAATCTTAATCATTTATGTTTTTAAATGTTGAAGTGTCATTAGATTATTAAAAGATTAACAAAAAAAAGATGGTAGAGAATCTTTACTCCTATCTATTACCCCTCCTAAGTTGGAGTTTCCTCTTAGCTTCGATCTTCAAAGAGTTTAAGCCCTTCATTAGTGTAATTTTTTTTGCCTCATTTTGGGCTTTTGTCCAGTTTTTGTATTAAAAAAAAAAAAACAACATAATTGATATAATTGATAAATTATGTGAATTGACCAATATGCATGTTTCAAATAGAATTTCATTAAAATTTCGAATTTCTATGGAGTTTAACTGCAATATAATCTATATGAAGTTATGTTATATGATTGAACTAAATTGAATATAAAAATCTATAAACCAATCATATCAAACTTAAATGTCCACAAAGATGAACCATTTTAAACCACTAAATAGTAAGTTTCCTATTAAGTACACATCACCTTTTTCTTCTTCCCCGCGAAAAAAAAAGAAAAAAATCAATAATGTGATAAGACTGAAGGAATTATAGGTTCAAATAATACACAACATCAATGTCGATTGATTAATCGTTCGATTATCGACAAAAAATTACGTTATATTAACATTAAAGTTTCAAAAAAAAAAAAGAAGGCTTATAGAGATCAATAAAATAAAATTACAATGATGATATGATGATTATAAGATCTAAAAATTTGTTCCCCTTCCTTGACTTATAAAGCAAAACGACAAGAGAAGATGTCGTATTAGTAGATCCAGGTGTTTGATTAAATATCGAAGTTTCAAATCAAACAATGGCGTTGGTATGTCTATAGGAGACAACCATAAATGACTCGGGAGCTGCCTGTGCCCGGAACCACGAGAGAGGGCCAGACGCCACCCACTCTTGGACCGACACGTGTCGGTTTCAGTGGCTGGTTGGAGCCAACAGGAATGGACCAGCAATCAACTTCAATGGCTTCCAACTGACTATTGAAAAGGTTGTTGTCTCCAGCATGTTGTGGCGGGCCCGCCACCACCCTGGTGCTGGATCCCGGTGGTCCGTCACGTGCAACCCCGCATGGCTCGTGTTGTGTTCTAGGCTTTCTCCAGGTCTTTTGCTAGTTTCCGAAAATAGGGTTTTTGCTAACATACGTACATTTATTCTGAGTTTTTCGAAAAAGACATGATTTATATGTAAAACTCATTTATGTGTATATGGGGAAACTCATTGTTGTGCATATGGAAGATTTATTACTGAGCCTACGCTATTTTACTTTCTAACTTATGTTCACTGCTGAAAAATCTGACTAGATGATCATATGCATTTATTATTTAACATATTATAAAAGTTACATCTTAAACTTTTGATTATTAATTTGAATCGTTTATAGTGAAAAAGTCCTCTATTTACACTAATGTCAAATTTAAAATGTTAAACATAATGCTACTATTGATATTAAAGTGCATTACCTTATCTTTTAATGATTTATTTGTATTTAAATTATATATATTTATATATAACGTCAATAATTTAATTACCATCTTTCGTTACTTGAGGGAATAAAGATTTAAACTCGAAAAAAAAAAGAATTATAAAGTACTGACAAGCAAATGACTAAAATACAATAATTCATACTTTAGTTAATTACGGATGTCTACATTTAATAATTTCATTTTAGTAGGTATGATAATATCACACGTTAAGGTAATTATGTGGAAAGAGAAGGGAATGGAACCCAAACTATAGCAATCACAATAATGTGGTATCGTTTTGTGTCACATTCAGTTCATATGTGCATGCAAATTGGGCCAATGGGGGAGGTATTAGGGCACATTACCACGTGATGTGTTGTTCATCTAACGCAGACTGAGGACTGTGTTAGTTTGGGGGGCAATTGCTAGCAGGCATGCCAAATGACTTTGATTGACTCTCTCATGTCCCTCTACAAATACAAACTATTGCAAGTGTCAATTGATTTGAATTTGAAAATCAATCTCGAGTTTGATCACTCGATAAATGCCAATTTAGAGTTAATTATCTAGTGATTTTCTCAACTTGAAAGCTTAAAATTATATATATATTGGCATTATGTGGATGACGATGCCATGAATGTTGTGAGGAAAGTTAATTCTAGAAATTCTCGTAGTGGTAATGTTAGTATTCTTGTAAATGACATTAAGATATTATGTAATGAGGTCGGAGTGTCTAGCTGTCGGTAGATGCCATGAATGTTGTGAGGAAAGTTAATTCTAGAAATTCTCGTTGTAGTGATGTTAGCATTCTTGTAAATGACATTAAGACATTATGTAATGAGATCAGAGTGTCTAGTTGTCAGATTATTCTAAGAAATGAGAATTATTTGACTCATAATTTAGCCCCTCTTACATTTTGTTTGGGGTCTATAGGTGGCATTCTGTCACAGAAAATTATATTTTCCTAGTTTGTACTTAGTAAAGTGTGGTTGTCCTTAAAAAAAAAAATATAATAAATAACATCTCTTATGATTGTGTTTATAAGCGGTTGGATTTTCTTTTTTTTGGCTGATTCAGAATGCAAGCATTGAATGAGATATAAAATTTACTAGAATTTTTTAATGATCACCAGTAGAACTACTACATATAGTTGAAGAGAGCAGTGATCCATTTTTGTACACAAAATTTGAACCAAATAGATATTGTTGAAAAATTTAGCATGAAAGTTATACTTAATTATGTTTGACCATCTCTGATTATATCTTTTAAATAATTACATTTGAATTGAAAATGTATCATTGTACCACTAATATTGTTTGCCCCAAATACATACTTTGATGGGCAGTAAACATGAATGAATTCATAATCGAGCTTGATATAATATTCTCTTAAATGAGTCTATATATTTAGTCTCATCACATTCCACGCTTGGAGAGAAACGTGATGCATTGAGAAATGTTATGTATTTTTATTCCAATTGTGTCATATAATAAGATTAGGGGGAACTTCATTTTAATTTCTATATTTTTGAGAAATTTCTAATTTTTAAATACGAATTCATTTATATTGTTTATGATCCTTTATATTTCAAAAACTCATCAAATTAGTCTCTATAATCAATCAACAAGTGGTCAATGTTACACATGTGTGAATAGTTTCACCTATTAACATTGATTGGTGATATAATGACGCAAGTTAGTTGGAATTTTTTTAAAAAAATTAAATAAAAACAACAATTAAAAGTCAAAGACAAAACAATCTTTCACCATTTTCTACTAATGTTGATTGTCAAAAATCACATCAGATGGACTAATTTGATGAGTTTTTAGAATATAAGAGACTACAAATGTTATAAACGGATTCACATTTAAAAACGAATTTTTTTTTTTTCAAAAATACAAGAATCAAAATGAAGTTCTCTTATAAGATTGTAAGAATAGATATTACATATTTCTTGTCATATTAAGTGATTTGAATGAAAGATACACCATACATTAGATACACGGGGGATTCCTCTGACGATAGGGATTTCGAGATCAACATTTTTCCTTTCTCCCCCGCGCAGATATGAACCATGATGCATCGCCTTAGGTAATCTTTTGGTTGATGAAATTGGGCATCGATTGAGCATCTACACAACCAAAGTTTAGATTGGGTTACACTTTAATTGGGATAACAACTTCAAATCTGCCCAAACACAATTTTGGGTCAAACCAGACATAAAAGTTTGGGTTCATACATTTCTGGGCCTAGTTCATGCTTGCTTCATGCAAGAATTTAGGGGCATTGGGTGTTAGGCAATTAAAAGTATCAAATGGGTGGAATTGAGCCCAACTGGACTTGTGGAACTAGTCAGGTTGAAGAAATTGTTGTTGGGTCCAATCGTGCTAACAAGCCCTTTATTTGCTCCTCCTCCATTGTTTTTTTTTTTTTTTGTTTTGTTTTTCCTTAATGCAAGTACACATTATAAATACGGATATTACATTAAGACCTCTTGATGTATACTTTAAGATGTGGTCGGAACAAGCTCTTATAAGTTGGGAAAAGAGACCCACCCACAAGTGAAAAAGTGACTCAAATAGAACCCATATATATAAATGGGAGGAGTGCTCGAACCTTGTATTCTAAATAAAGGGACTCACCACTCATTAGCGGGCCGTGCTAATAAGCCTTTTGAGCTATTGTTGTGCGTACTTTCTTTTGAAAATTGTACTGCATACAACCAGAATTGCTATTTGAGATTAGACGATGTAATTGCAATTAAAAAAAAAAAAAACGTGTCTGAAGAGGAGATTGAATAAAAAATTGTGATGAAGCTTAGGGCTATTGTTATGTAGTTGTAAAGTCCTATATATGGTGGTGGCTTTGGGTGGTGGTATTTATGAGTTTTTAAACTAACATGATTATCTAGGAATTAAATTAGGTCTGAATTAATAATATATCTTTTACAAATAAACTAATTAAAAATAAATAAATTCATATTACGAAAAAAAAAAAGTAAATTCAAATTAATAAGGGTATTATTAACATTAGAGTGGGTACTTGTTAGGTTGGGCATAAAAGCCCATAAACCATTGAATCAAATTGGATCAAACCAAACCACATGATTCAAGTTCATTAAAACTTAACCAAACTGTAAACTGAATATCTTGAAGACACATTATATGTTACTATATGTTACACCCAATATTTTCATTTAAAATAGTAAATATGATATAAATTATATTTAATACTTAATAGACCTTACATATTCATTTAAAATGAACCCAACATTTTATATAAATTTTAAATTACATAATTATAATTATTATGCTCAAATTAAATCCATATTTATTAGACCAAACCAAATTAGACCAAACCAATTTATTTTGATTTAATTTGGTCTTAAAAAAAAAAAAAGTCCAGATTGGTCCTATACTTTTTGAGACTGAAATTTTTGGTTTGATTTGGTTCTAGTTAAAACTGGACCAAATTGGACATGCCAACCCCTGTACTTGTAGTGATGGTTTGAACTTCTGTTTTTATTTATTTTTTCTTGAGTAGATGATGATTTGATGTTCAAAATTTAGATAAGAATGCATTTATAAAATGGGTGTGTAAATCGAGTTAAGATTTTCTCTTAACCTTTTTTCTTTCCTAACTTCTTTTATAATTAAGTAATACACCCGTGTAAAAAATAATAGATGATGAAGATTATTAGTTTTCCTCCCTTTTATACATGCAAGTAGTTTACTAAAACTCAAACTCCTCTTATAAAAAATTAAGATTAAAAAAAAAAAAGAAGTTAGGAAAGAATCATAACTTGTCTAAATCATATGGAAATTATATGTTTTTTGTAGTTGGCTTATTTCATGTCAAAATGCTTTTATATATATTCATTGGCTTCATAATTTTGATTTCAGTGATTAAAGAAAGTGTATTTATTAGCTTCATAATTTTGGGATTAGTGATTAAAGAAAGAAGAATGAATATTCAAGCTCAAGAAGGCAAGAAATCGAAGTTAAGAATGATTAGCAAGACTCTACAAACAATTTAAGAAGCAAGTTCGCATCTCATGTAATCAATCATGGTTTGATATGTATTCACATCATATTCAGTATTATTAATGTCCTAGGAATATGAACATGGGCAGACCTAGCTTAGGCCTAAACGGGGCACATGACCCTGAAATTTATTGAAAATTGATTAAATTCATGATATTAGGTGTTAAATATTTTAATATATAAATATATTGTTATATATAATATTTGAAGTATATATGATCAATATCATAAAATGGTGTTGTTGGCATGATGTTTGCCTTTCTTTCTCCTTGTTACCATGTTTGATCCTCCACCATAACACAAAAATTTTTCTCATTTTTTTTTTTCCAAAAAAATGCATCGTTTGTATATTATATATAATTTTCAAAATAAATTAGATTGCAAATATAAAAAGGTGTTGGTAGCATGAGGTTTGACATTCCTTTTTCTATATTATCATGGTTCGATCCCTTACCACAATACAAATCTTCTTTTTTTTTTTTTTTGTTTTTTTTCCAAAACCACCATAACACATAGTATTTTCTATATTATCATAGTTTTTTTTTTTTTTCTCATTTTTTCTCACCATGACTCTTTTTTTTTCTCATTTTTTTTCCTATCATAGTTTTTTTTTTTAAATAAAAAAAATGCACCGTGTATGGTTTGATCCCCCACCATAACATATAGTATTTTTTTCTTTTGAAGTACCTTGTATGAGTTTGAACCATGAAAAAAGATGATAAAATTACACTATGAATTTATTATTATTATTATTTTACATAAACTATTTTATATGACAAAATTCATAAGTAAAAAAAGTCATATAAACTATAATTATCTTTATCATTAATTTTATTTTGTTATAAAGTGTCTCATCTAAAATAAATGTCTAGTCTGCCATTGATTATGAACATGTAGTTTTATCACTTATTGGTGTGCATTTATAAAGTTCCATGTGAGTTTGCATTTTTTTTTTATAAAGTTCAATTTTGAGAGTCTGAAAGATGGAATATTTTGGTCATGATAAAAAAGCTTTTAAGAAGATGGTTTCTTCATAAGCAATATAGTCTTAGATATTAGGTAACTATAGGAAAAAACTACGTACTAGTCATTTGGAGGCTAAATGTGCATTTTAGTAAGGTCATGCAGGGTTGACCGTGAACTTTGCAAGCTTATAGGAATTTTTTCTAATTTCTAATTTTCATCTGCATTTGTTTTTCCCCTTTTTATGATATTTAGGTCTGAAAAAATATATTTTGATTGAAAAAAAATATTTTTGGAAAAACGAAATAGATTATGATTTAGTTTAGAACTTTTCAAATTGCTTTCCTTATTGAATATTAAAAATTTCTTCTAGATACAATTGGAATCCAATAATGGGTAAGGTTTGTGATTTGTTTTCATCTATTCAAATTAGTTTTTATAATCTAATTTAAAGTGTAACTTTGGATTGGAAAATGATTTGATACTTAGGAAATAGAACTGTTTTGATTTTTTTTCAACTTTCATATTTTGTATTCCTAGTTAAATTTAATGTCTAGACTAAGTTTGATTAGGAATCTTAGTTAATGAAGTTTTCTTAATTGGTTTTATCTGTACATGTCTACACTGTATATAAGTGTCTTTCTCTCATAATATCCTATGATTCTTATTTTGATATTTAATTTTTAAGAGAGCTTTTTTGAGAGACTTTCTTTGTTCTTAAATCTAAATTATTTGTAGGAGTGCTTTCATTGCATCTAGGCTTACATAGGGTATTGTGAGAAAGTATTCTACATGAGTTGCATACATCATTTCGTGAGTTTGCATATATGTATCAATAGATTATACTAGATCAACCTATGACCTTACTTCTTAAGGAGAAGAAGTGAAGAAGATTCATGATCAAGCTTGAGTGACTAGTCAAGAAGCGTTCAAGGTGACTATAGCAGATTTGGAAGACAAATAGAATTGTCGTTCTAGGTTTATTATGAGTGAGATTGGATCATTGCTATTAGATAGAGAGGGATTAGATTTATAGGTAAGGGGTGTTGCGAAAGAATTTTATAATCCATCTAATAATAATGGAGTTCCGTTCGAAAGCGCTTAAAGAGGGTTCTAGTTATCATAATTTTTCTTGTTGGGTTTCCACATAAAAATCGTTGTGCATTGCTTCTCTCTTCTTCCTACCCTTTTTTTTTTTGCCTCTTCTCTTCTCCTTAGATCAAAAGGCAAACAGATTGAATTACTTAAAATTTGAGACATTTTCTAGTAAATTCGTAGCCACAATATGTAACATTAAATTGTTCATGCTCATGTAAATATTAAAAATGTAAGTAAATTGCGTAAATTAAAAAGATAAGAGATAGAGAGATCAAGTACGAAGATTTTTATGTGGTTTGACTAACTCGCCTATGTCCACTCCTTTAAGGCACCAAACTTGAGGATTCTCGACTATCTTTAATTGAACTTCAAGGTACCAATCAAACCTTTATAACAAAGTGTCTTTCTCTCCACAAACTCAACCTCTACCAAGTGATACCTCACATTTGGATTTCCAACTCTCAAATACAAGACAAATAATTGAAGCTTACAAGAAAAGTTTATACTAGAGTAGATATGACAATGAGCTCAAACTTAGCTCAAGAGATTTGAAGGTTTTAATTTAAGTCAAGTGTAAAATAGAAAATTCATGAAATGATCTTAAGAAACTTGACAGCAATAAATATGAAAATTTTCTTATAAATATGAAAATTTTCTAACTTCATTTTATGAGTTTAAGGCTTGTATATAAAAAAGAATTGAGAAACTAGCCGTTTATTCTCATTAGAGAAATTGTCAAGAGAGTGGTCATAGACCAATCGCACTACGATCGGAGTGTTGTTGTAGAAACTAACTATTAATTATATCTTTAAAATTTGTGGTGTGGTTACAGACCGGTTTCACTTTGTTAAGACCACTAGAATGACGTTTGAAGCCGCATCGATAGTGCAAATATAAATAGTCAAGTTACATTGAAGCTGCTCTGAAATTGCCTTGAAACCACATTGAGACGACATTTAAATTTTGAAATTTAAACTAAATTTCAACAAATATGATAAACTTAAGGAACTTATGACTAACCTAAGATGTCCAAAAAAGTTCAAGGGTCTAAGTTCATGATGGCTTAGCTTAGGAAACGATGATGAATCTCTTAAGCAAGTCTAAGCACTATTGCACATGCAAAATCAAAATCCTAAATTAAGAATCTTGTCATTTGATTGCATAATTTGATAATCATTGCTTCTTCAGTTTACTTGATTTCTTCAAAGGTGCCTTGCATGATGTTTTGCTCAACTCTATAAAGATTAAAACTTTACTAAAACACATTCCTATCAAATTTCATTAGAACTTCACTAATGTTTGTTATCATCAAAATCAAGCATTAAAACCTTAGAACTAACATTTTGTTTGATTTTTTTACTATGTATAGCAATAAGATAAAGAAAAATATTAATTAACGTATTCACACTTTCTCTAGATTAGTTAATGGTATTTGTTAGGGCCTTTCATCATATCTATGAATGGCAATATCAACACCCATGTTAATATATAAAAAAAAAAAAAACCTTTTTGGCATTGGAGAATACATTTCCCCCACATTCATGGGTGGTTACAAATACATAAAATATTACATGGTGTGAACACTTGATGATCAATTGAAATGTTGTGTACCTACACACCATTTCACCCCAAAAAACTTCAACTTACATTAACATGCACAATTATAATCGTAGCAATCACACCTCCATATCCAAAGCTTTGCCCCTCATTGATTAAATTAATGGGTTATAGCTAGTATATTGTTCCTTTGGGCATCCCCTTTGGCCCAAGTAGTCGCTTGGGCCAATCTTGGCTCTTGAGTTATTTTGTGGGCTGACCACATTTGCTAGTGGGCTTTATGATTTGAGCCCACTTAATTTTGTCGAGTTAATTTCCCCCAAACACATTATATATGCCAACTCAATCTTCAACAAATTCACTAAAATATTTCAGAAATCTAATATTGATGCCTAAACATTATCAAATTCCATGTGTGGTCTCCTACAAAACAACTTAGCATGATTTTTTTTTTTTAATTCTTATATAAGTTGAATTAAAGATTGATTTATGGATTCTAAACATTTAGAAACCACTTGTGGTGCTTTTACACAATTCTACATATGATGAGTAAAGAAGGTTTGGCAAATTTAATATTTTTACCATACCATCTTGGAAATTTTTGGATAAAAAGAATAAGAAAAATCTAGGAAGAATTTCGTAGGTGTATAAAGAAGAATGACGAATAAAGATTGGTTTTTAAACAAGGTTATCTTTGGGATTTTAGTGGCCATACAAAATAAAATTTTGTTTCTAAATTTTAATGTCGAGTGTTATGAGTCAAAATGTGTCGAGAAGAACTTTTTTGGATGACAACAGTCTACACTCAAAGGTTATTAAAGTAAAAATTAATAATTAAATTTTAATTTATAGGTTCACAAAAATCAAAAGTTTGAAAAATAATAAAAATAAATAAGTAAATAATGACTTCTTAAAAGTACTACTAAAGAGTATAGATCTTCTAATGTAGCTAAGCCCATAATTAACATAAGAATAATGCTAGGCTTCCTAAAAATTTACCCAAAAATATCCAAATAATATGACAAAATGATTTATAGCAACCATATTAATTATATAATAAAATATTAATGATATGGTAATTACATATAAGTTTACCATATCATTTGAGTAATGAATTTAAATAAAATTTTGGATAGTATAATATTACTCTTAACATAAATATATATTCTAAACATATATTCTAATGTTACATTTTACTTTGTTTTTTCTTTTAATTAACAACTAGTAGATTTAATTTAAATTTGTTATTGGGAGAATACAGTGACAAAAAACACAAATAAAACTAAAAGAAACTACTTATGGAATACAACTTTTATTGAGCTTAGACAAAAACCCACAAACAAACCAACGCACAATTTGTCTAAAATTTGGATTTCATATCTCAACAATGGTAAACTATCAAACATTATTATAGTTCTAACAAGGCAGCAATTGAGAAACAAGTCCAAGACACTATTTCTAGACAATTGGCAAACATAATGATTATCAAATTCCTTACTTTCACATTCATTAAATCTACTTTTTGTTGATGTCAAAAAGTGGAAACACCAAATCGTACCAACACTAGATTGAAATTGGTTACCAAGGTGATTTGAGTTGGTAGGAAGGAATATCAAATCTCCTTGGATGCTCGAACTCCCTTTTGCAAAAGGGATATTTTCCCCGAGGAATGTTGTACTCCCCTCAGCTACCTACAAGATGAACATAGAGATCAAAGGTTGCTAGAGTTTCTTCGGTGAAAACCCTCTGATGCTCAAATCAATATGGTTTTCGAAGGGAAACTCCCCTTAGTAGCTATGCCAAAGGGAATAAGATACACAAGAAGTACGATGATAAGAGAAATAATAACCTGGAGCATTATATAGAGAGAATCCCAGAATATTAGCTAATATTGGTGAGAAAATCTTTTACTAGAGGTTCCTTCATATATTAGAGAACTTTAGGATGTACCTTGACTTACTTACCAAGTTCCAAATTGTGGTGTGGTATTTATAGTGTCTTGATCTGCTATGGTTAACCCTTTTCCTCTATTTTTCTCGATTAACTCTCCTTTTGAGCTCTCTTAGCTCATCTTTTGGTGTCCTATCGTTTTCACCTTCTTTGTCTAATCATTTTCATCCTTCTAAGTTGTACCTTGAGTTTGATTGGCTTGGCTGGATGGGACATGCATCTCTTTTTTTGTTGGTCATATAGAGGCTCTACGTGGCGCACTCAACGTCTCTCATTTTTTCCACCTATAATTTAACATTTGCTGCTTTGTTACTCTGCTGCTCATACAATGTGTCGGCTTAGGTTTGAACCTAGTCTTGACACTTCTAATTTTTTAACATAACAGCCTATATGATGATGCCAACAACATTTGCGACATATGCAAAATTGATTTTTCTTTGGCCTTGATTCTTGCCTCTTGGTAAAGGTAATATAGACATTCTGCAACTCAATTTCCTAAATAATTAGATTTGAGCCTTCTTTTCAAGAGGAATTGTTATTTTATAAGTTTGGTTTTAGGCTCAATTCCAATCAATTGGAATTTAAATTACTTAAGTCAATTGAATTGTGGGAAGCTAAATTTTTCCTCCCAACACTATTTAAAAAGATTATTTTCTACAAATATCAAAAGGCATTTCACATATTCAACCCTAGATTTTAGATGCATCATGCTTCTTTGTAGCACCAAGTTTCTTACACCACATGGGCTTGTCTTTAACAATAAATTTGGCCTAGTTTAGAATAAAGGTTTAAAGAACTCCTGGAAGTAGAAGGTACAGTAGTGGTTGGAACCACTTTCGATATTGGCTTAATTTCCTTGACTGCTTCTTGATTTGTACCAATTGTGTTGGAATCGTTGATAGGAGCATTTTTTTAGGCCTCTTGTTTTGCTCATAGTCAAACACATCTATGTAATTTTGGGAAAGAAGTCAATATTATTTGTATGAATAAACTCAGGACAATAATCTAACTCCCTCTGTGTGTATGTATATTGTCGACGTTCGAAAAATGGTCGACCCAGAGATTCTGGGGTCCAGACGGCGAACTAGGTAATTTACGAATGCAGTTGTAGTTAATGTGTGTTTTAAGGTTGGTATGGCGTAATGAGGATGAGAGAATGTTGGTCGTGGTTGGTGAATCAGAGTTATGAGTCGGGTAATAAAGAAGGGAGAGAGAAGAATGAGGTTGAACACGATGATTTTTAAGTGGTTCGGCGACTGCGCCTACATCCACGGGCCACTCTGGGGTAATTCCGACAGAGTGACGGTACTCTCGTATTTTCAGCTTCTTTGTACAGTAAAGATTTTCCCTATTTATATAGAGAGGGAGATGATAAAAAGAAAATACAAAAGAATGTAATATACGTTAAAATTATGACAATCTCAACTAATCCTGACATAAACCATGCTTCATTTATTGTAGAGGTGATGATTGTTCTCTCCCTGCACACTTCTGCATTTAATGCACCAGAAGAGGTCTTTCATTCATTAATTGCATAGCCGTCACATTGAATGCTTTTGGGTAATTGTGTGGATGGTTTCCGGAGGAAAATCATGAGAGTTGGTGACTCTGATGACTTGCTGCATACGATATTCCCCGAATAAGCTCCCTGGTCAATTAGGTCATGCAAGCTGTAGAGGTGTAGATGTGGCCAAGAGAGGTGGCCAGACGGTCTGGAGATTTCTGCGGGCTCGCGACCTGAGCGATCTCCCGAGATGAATGAGCTGGTGATGTGGACATGAGGTACGCTGGGCGGTCTGGAAGCCATTGCGAGCTCGAGACTTGAATGACCTCGCGGGTTGGTCGGGCTTGCAACTGCGACCTGATGCTCGGGTCTTCTGGGCCTCCGCTCCTGTTCAAGTCCATTGGGCTTACACTAGCCCAATTAGTCAAATCAAGAGAATGAGCATAACACAAGCCCCCCAGCTCTTAGTGCGATCTGCGGACTGGGAGCTGATTCAAATACACAATTGGCACCCATTTGCGAGCTTTTAGGAGCCGTTTCAACTTCTGTTCTGTAACCGCTGACACGTGGCGTTCACGCAGACGTCGAAACCACCAACGTGCCTTGGGACCATACGCATTAAATGCGCACGTTTTGTAACTGACATTGCACGACGACGCAGGACCAAGGCTGGAGCTGGGCCGTTGGATTTTTGGCGATTATGCCTTTACGCTGGATCGAACGGCTGAGGGATGGATGTCTGGGTCTATATAATCCAGATGTCTTTTCCGATTCCCATTTTCGCTTCTTCGATACGACACTAACACCCTATTTTCACCATTTTTCTTCTCTGCTTCTTCTGCATTTCTTCCACCTCTTGACAGCTTCTCCGGACTTCGTTGCTTCAGAGATCAGTTACCATCTCCAGCATGAGCTAGGTAATTCTCCCTGACTTTGCCTTTTCATACTTTTTGAAGGTTTGCTTCTGGTCTGTAGTATCTGTTTTTGTTTTCATGCCATGTTTGAGAATCACCATGTATCTGCTTTGTCTTTAGAGATTTTTGTATTTGTTGCTTGAATCTCTGTGTTCACTAGGGGCGACTCGGCTCTCAGCCTGAATATCCCATATCATTGTTGAACTGTGAAGTCCGTTTTTGGACTTTTCCTTGCTAGGAACTGTACTTTGTGGATTGTTTGCGTTGTGCTGGTTCATTTGGAACCCTTGTCATTTGCTGACGTTGCTCAGGATCCTGACTAGAATGTCCTTGTACAGCCTGATAGGATACCTGTAGACATAGGGTTAGCGATGTAAACATTACGAATACATAGTACCTGATGGGCCTACGTATATGGGCCTCCATAGCCTTTGGTGGCCAAGTGTGCGACCTGACGCATAGGATAGTAGCTCCAGGAACTCTTTTCTGTAGCTTGCTAGGCTCAGCATGCTACAAGCGTTCTGATGTCATTCCTTCTGTGCTGTAGATGTCAGGTCGCTCACGTACTGGTCGCGGTAGGGCTTCTACTTCTAGGGGGCAGACAAGGCGCCAGGTTAGAGAAACCGAGGCTGCGACCTCGCGAGCTAGCGAGTTTACCGAGGAGGTCGCAGGAAGGGATGAGGCTGTAGAGAGGGAAGCCCGACATCCCTTTATTCATACGCCTTCGAGCACGACCCTCTCGATGCTGGAAGTTTGGGCTCGAGACTTCAACTTCCTCATGGGGTGCCGAGCTAATGTTCCTAAGGCCAGTGATCGGGCTGCGAATCCACCTGAGGGCTTCATGGCGATCAGTCGCGAGCATATAGAGCTTGGGTTTAGGTTTCCAGTCCCCACCTATCTCAAGGATTTGCTGAATGATCTGCAGCTCGCCCCCTTTCAGTTGACCCCGAACTCGTATGCATACATAACTACCTTGGCCGCGACGTTCATAAAATACGGGCTCGGGCCTCCTACACCTTGCATTATTCGCGGCCTTTTTAGCTTCAAGGGGACCCATAAAAAGGATGCCTCGCGAAGGGACGGGCTCTACTATGTTACACCCCGTCAATCCTTTCGAATATAGGGCATATCTGTCCCAGGACTGCACCAAGTCCAACGTGGGGGAATACAAGTCTCGCTGGGTTCTGGTCACATGTACTTTGCTCGGGGGTCTGCACAACAGGAGTTTCGTGTTGGATCCTGGTAGTCAAAGACTTGTAGCCCACGGAAATAGTTACAATATATATATATATATATATATATATTTAATGGGCCTGTTTTTGCTTTGCAGATGTCGCTACCCCTAAGTATGAGCTTGATGATGATGAGCTCGTGACTCTGAACACTTATGCGGCGGCCAAAAGACCAAGTGATGATTTCTTCCCCACGAATGGCGAGCTGGTAGAACGGGGCCTCGCACCATCTGCCACAGGTCCCATTTTGAACCTAAATAAGGACTTGGGGATACGAGGAGAAAGAAGTGAGGTTCGCTCAGTCTTCGTTGCCCCTGAACAGTCCGAGTCAGAACCACAACCTTTGCCACAGGATTCCTCGAGCACGTCCACCAGCACATCTTCAGACAATATGCGAAGGTTCGCGCTGTCCGTTCCTCCCGTCAGATCGCTTCCACCGTCCAAGGCGCTAGAGGTCGTTGAAGTGGATGATACTTCTTCGGACCCTTCTCGGAGAGTGCTTTCTCAGCCCGCTGCAACTGCTTCTCCTCAGGCCGGGTCGGTGGCAACACCTCAGAAGCGAGCTGCCCCATCTGGAGGGCAAAGTCCTTCCCCAACAAAGAGGACTGGGGTTTCTGTCGAGGGGGACTCAGTTTTGCCGGAGTCTGAGGCCCTCATCAGGAAGAGGAAAGGAAAGGCCATAGCTGAGCCCCCAGCCCCAAAGTGCAAGGACGTCGTTGAAGTCCGCAAGCCCGGGGCAGTCGTTATTGGTAGGGAGCCGAGCACTGGGGCACTTAGGCGATCTGCAGGGTCTGTTGGGGAGTCGCAGGCAGATTCCGGGCTGCACCCTGATGCAACGAGGGAAATGGAATATTTCAGCAGCTTCGTGAATCTCGTGCCTGAAGTCATGGGGGCGCGTAACCCGAAGCTGCAGAAGCTTGAGATTGCAGGTCGGAAGCTCGTGGGCTATACAGCTCGTCATACAGCGCTGGTAAGACTCAAGTTCCTTTACACTCTCTGGCTTTTCTTCACTTCAATTTTTAACCCTTTTTTTTTTACCTTTTCAGTTGGGCATGGCAGCGATTAAGCTGATGAAGGAGATTAATGACCAGCTTGGTGAGAAAGAGGCTTTCAGGCTGGCCAAGGAGCAGTTCGAGGAGGAGAAGAAGATGTTGCAAGATGAAGTGAACCTCCTCTAGGACGAGCATGGAAAGCTCGATGCCAAGCTCCGAGACACTGATGCAGCCTTGTCACAAGAAACTGCTCGTAGGGAGGCGACTACCTCTGAAGTCAGCAAGGCCCATAGCGAGCTGAAGCAAGTCAAAGACGAGCTGAGTGCTGCACAGAAGAAAACAAAGGTTGCTAAGAATAAAGTAAAACAACAACAACAGGAATTGGCTTTAACCAAGGAAAAACTTGCCGGGGTAGACGAGAAGCTGGCTCAGACCGAGGGGAACATTGCAGCCCAGATTTCCCAAGAGCGGGACAAGGCCGCTTCAGAGAACGAAAGGACTTTCTTGTTCACCATGTGGGAGCACTACCCGGACTTGGACTACTCCTTCTTTGGGCCGCCCGCTGTCGAGGCGATACAGGAGTTTGTGGAACATGCTGCCAACATTCAGGGCGCGCAACATGGTGGTGCTTCCCCTGCTCCTCCGGCCGATCCATCTGCTATCCCAGTCCCTTTGCCAGAGCAAGCCCCTGAGGGACTTTCAGCTTCAGAGGATCCACTAGCACCGGAGCCCCCAGTACAAGCCTCTCCTGATCCTTCTGCTCCATCAGTTGCACCTACTAGCGCCTAGGATGGACATTTCAGCTTTATTTACTTCTTTCATTTTGCCTTGTTTGGAATATTCAAACTTTTTCCTCTTTTGTGAGGACTTGATGAGCAATCAACGGGTTTAAGTAATAAACGCATCATAACAAGGATATCAAAGATTACTAAGTAAATCACAATCGTGAAAATTATGTTAACTTACGAGCTCGCTACCTGCCGCCAATCATAACACTAATTGTATGTTAGCTCGTAAGCGTTTGAATTTGCAGATAGCTCAATCGAGCAAAGTACCTGATCATGCAAGCAATATAATTGGGCGACTCCTAGAGAATAGACACGAACTTACAACTCATGGGGTGCTTGTTCTGAAATCTCGTGCCTTATATCTTGCACTGGCGTTTAGTGCGTTCGAGAGTGGCATTTTCCCAAACTTTGAAATTTCAGCATGTTGTAGTACTTGCAATTCGGGGTCAAGCCCCTATCATGGGTGGCCCCTTTCGCGAAGTCACGAGACAACTTTATATTTAAGAGCCGTAGCCATAGCCCCTTCCGCGAGGTTGCGGGGCAATTCTTTTCGTGAGGTTGCGAGCCATCTTTATATTTGAGAGCCGTGGCCATAGCCCCTCCCGCGAGGTTACGGGGCAATTCTTTTCGCGAGGTTACGGGCCAATTCTTTTAGCGAGGTCGCGAGCTCAACGAGTGCCTCGGTGTCAGCTCGCGACTCACTCTCCTGTTGAAGTCTTTGACACATTCGAGGTCCCCAGTTGAACCCTCCAGGGCGAGGAGATCGCAGCCCTTCCGCGGGTGAGACCCTTTGTATCATTAATGGATCCCTTGTAGCGCCCTTCAGGGTGCTGACAGCTACCCCTTCCACGGGTGGGACCCTTATTCCAACTCATTCCATAGGCCATAGCCTTCTAGAGTGCAGTGACTTGAGCTCCCAGATGATTTCCTCCAGAGCGCACAGATGGCAGCTCCTTCCGCAGGTCACATCTGGATTGAAGAGATTGTAGCTGATAGACGATCCCTTGGACTCATAATAGAGGACAACTTGCAGATCGCGAGGTCGCTCTAAGATAGCTCGAATAGAACGTGGCAATAAGCCGTTTACGGGCAGAGAATGAGTGTTGTGAGAAGCATCTGCAACAATCGCGCCTGTATAACATCCACGAGTAGTAATTCGTAGGTCACAGGATATAGCGGCTGCAAGCTGAAAAATGAGTCTGTTGGCATTTCTTACCAGATAATATATATGTAGCTTTGGCGAGCATTTATGCAAGTGTTTTGGTTGCAAGTGATTCCTTGGATGTTTGCACAGATATCTTCATGGAATAATAATATATATAATAATAAACTGCAGCTCATTTTCTTGAGAGAGAGATTTCATTAAATCTGCTCTTTTCAATATGTACATTTGCTGGTTCAACCAGTTTGTTTTCTGCATCAGATGTAGCACATACAACAGAAAACCAGTGAAAGCACTTTTTACAGACAATCGTCAAAACAAATCACGCACAAAGTTAGAGCCGGTTGACGGTTTTATGTATAGTAGGGCCGAAGGTGTTCAGCATTCCAGGCTCGGGGTAGCTTTGATCCGTCCATGTTGGCTAAGTGATAGGCACCATTCTCCAGACTCTTCTTGATGAGGTATGACCCTTCCCAGTTAGGTCCGAGTGTTCCATCACTTGTCTTGCGAGCTCCGGGGAGGACTAGTCTCAGGATGAGGTCGCCTGCCTTGTAGCTCCGAGCTCGCACCTTCTTGTTATAGTATCTAGCAACTCTTTGCTGGTACACTACTACTCTCATGCGAGCTGCTTCCCTTGCCTCCTCGACTAAGTCCGAGCTGGCAACGAGCAGTTGGTCATTGTCCTCAGGTCGGAATGAGGCTCTTCGCTGGCTGGTGACTTCGAATTCTGCTGGGATCATGGCCTCTGTTTCGTAGACCATGGAAAATGGAGTTTCGCCAGTAGAGCTGCGAGCTGTGGTCCTGTACGCCCAAAGGACTTTCTGCAACTCATCCACCTAAGCCCCTTTCCTTGCTTCTAACTTGGTCTTCAGAGTCTGCTTGATGATCTTGTTCACAGCCTCGACTTGTCAGTTGGCTTGAGGGTGGTCCACAATTGAGAAGCTTTTCACGATTCCGAGCTCGTTGCAGAAATCTATGAACTGCTCGCTGGTGAACTGCGTCCCATTGTCTGTCACAAGCTGCTAAGGAATTCCGAACCTACAGATGATGTTGTTCCACACAAACTTCTCTATCTTCGAGGTAGAGATCTCCGCTAGCTCCAGGAGATCAGCGTCCTGGGAGGTCGCCAAGCGAGTTAGGGCATCTGCATGAAAGTTCTGCCTTGGGGATTTGATTCACTTCGATTCTTTGGAAAGCCCCCAACAATTCCTTGGCTTTTTGGAGGTACTTTGACATCTTCTGTCCCTTGGTCTGGTACTCTCCCCGGACATGACAAACGACAAGTTGAGAGTTGCTGAAGACCTTTACCTGCTCAGCTCGCACCTCCTTTGCTAGACGGAGCTTAGCGAGCAACGCCTCATACTCGGCCTCATTGTTGGTCGCCTGGAATCCGAACCTTAAGGCATTAAAGATCTTGTGGCCTTCTGGGCTGGTTAGCACTACTCCAGCCCCTGAACTGAGCTCGTTGGAGGATCCATCCACAGATAGTTCCCAAGTTTGTCCACCTGCTAGCTCATCCTGCTTTGGTACTGGCCCTGTAAATTCAACAATGAAATCCGCGAGGGCTTAGGCCTTGACTGCTGTTCTAGGTTTGTACTCTACGTCGAACTGGGCGAGCTCGATGACCCATTTGAGGAGCCTGCCTGAAGTGTCTGCTTTCTGGAGGACTTGCCTGAGGGGATATTACGTGAGGACCTCTAGCTAATGAGCCTGGAAGTAAGGACGCAGTTTCCTCGAGGCGGTCACCAGACAGTATGTGAGCTTCTCCATCTGTGAATATCGAGTCTCTGCGTTGACCAGTCTCTTACTGATATAGTACACTGGCAGCTGCATCTTCTCTTCTTCTCTCACTAAGGCTGCGCTCAAAGCATGCTCGGACACGCCCAAATACAAGAACAACTTTTCTCCTTCCTTTGGCTTGGATAGAAGAGGAGCTTGGCCCATGTATTCTTTAAGCTTCTGGAATGCTTCTTCACAATGCTCAGTCCATTCAAAGTTCTTGGCCTTCTTTATTGCTTCAAAGAAGGGCATGCACTTGTTAGTAGCCTTCGAGATGAACCGGCTAAGGATCGCGACCTGACCGCTGAGGCTCTGCACATCCTTGATTCTGGAGGGGGATCTCATCTCCACAAGCGCCCTGATCTTCTCCGGATTGGCCTCTATTCCCCTGCTATTCACCATAAAACCAAGGAACTTACCAGATGCTACTCCAAAGGCACACTTCAAGGGGTTTAACTTCATCCGATAGTTCCTGAGGACTTTGAACATTTCATCCAGGTCGCGGACGTGATTTGCGGCTCTCTAGGACTTCACCAGCATATCATCTACATACACCTCTATTGTCTTCCCAATCTGCTCTTGGAACATGGCGTTGACTAGCTGCTGGTAAGTCGTTCCTGCGTTCTTCAGCCCGAAGGGCATCACCTTGTAACAGTACAATCCCCTATCAGTAACAAAAGAGGCGAGCTCCTCATCCTCCGGGCTCATGGGGATTTGGTTGTATCCTGAGTAGGCATTCATGAAACTCAGGAGTTAGTGCCCTACTGTCGCATCTACCAGCTGATCAATCCTGGGCAATGGGAAACTATCCTTTGGACAGACCTTGTTCAAGTCGGTGAAGTCAATACACGTCATCCACTTCCCGTTCTTTTTCTTCACCATGAATGGATTCGTGACCTAAACCGGATAACGTGCCTCCCTGATGAACCCGTTGGCCATCAGCTTCTCGACCTCTTCCTTCAGAGCTGCATAATGTTCTGGGTTAATTGGTCTCCTTTTATGGCGGACTGGTCTGTGCTTATGATCTATATTCAGTTTGTGGCACATGACATCAGGATCTATACCCACCATGTCTTCGTGATTCCAGGCGAAGACATCAAGGTTCATCTTCAGGAAGTCTGTGAGCTCAGCCTTCACTTCTGGCAGCAAGTCTCTCCCTACTTTTAAGCATCTCTCTGGGTCTGCCTTACTGACTTACACATCTTCCAGCTCCCCAATAGGTCTTGTAGACCTGTCTGCTTCCACCTCACGAGGATCAAGGTCGTTGCTCACCTCTGCTTCAGAGATAGCTTGTAGTTGGCCACCTGAAACCACATTTACTTTCTTTCCTCGAACCCCTATCTTCACCGCTTCTTCGTAACATCGCCTGGCCAGGTGCTGTTCCCCCTTGATACAGTCTATCCCGTTGGGAGTCGGGAACTTGACCATCAGTGTCCTGGTGGAGGTGACCATATCCAGCTCGTTCATCGAAGGTCGCCTTAAGACCACGTTATATGCTGACGGACTGTTGATAATCAAGAAGTCTGTAAGGGCTGTAGCTTGTCGGTCCGACTCTCCAAGGGTGAGAGGTAGTCTGATCTGGCCCACCGGTATCACTGCATCTCCGGTGAAGCCATAGAGGGGTTCTGGTGAGGGTGTCAACTGCTCAGCTCCTAGCCCCATCTGATCATAGCAATCTTTATACATGATGTTGACCGAGCTGCCAGTGTCGATCATTATCCTCCGTACTTCGACATTACTAATCTGGGCTCAGACTACGATTGCATCGTTGTGGGGCCAACGTACTCCCCTCGCGTCCTCCTCCGTGAACACAATGCTATCCGAGGACACCTTGGCCCTTTTGGTGGGTCCCTCAACTTCTCCATACTTTGCCAGCAGGGTATGGTTGACCTCCCTCACGTACCTCTTGTGCGACCTGTTTAAAGTACCTACCATATGAGGCCCACCATGAATGGTGAAAATTGTTCTTACAGCTGGCTCGCGCTCGGGCTCTGGAGCTCGCTAAGGCTGCTGCTGCTCGGGCTGCTGGTCTTGGCCCTGAGATCGCTAATGTTGAGGTCGCCTACCAGCAGGTTGTGCAACATACTCCCTTAGGCGGCCTCGCCTTATCAGCTTTTCAATGGCATCTTTCAACTGCCAACAGTTTGATGTATTGTGCTCGTTCTCATTATGGTAGGCACAGTACTTCCTCGGGTCCCGACGTCGGTTGGGGGCTCCTGTCGGGAGTGGCTCCCCGAAGTTCTCCCTGTTTCTCTCCGTGGTGAAGATCCTGTCTTGTCTATCCGATAGCACACTGTAGCTCCCATATCGACTCTGATGCTGAGGTCACTCCCCCATTGGCTCAGGTCTAGCTCGCTTCGCCACAACATTGGCAGATTGATGTCTCTGCTCCCTTGGCCTATCTCCGCCATGACTCTTCCTCTTCTCGCGGTGGGAACTGCTCGCTTCACCCCGCTGACTTCTGGGTTTCTTGGCTCCAAAGGCTTCTTCCCATCTGATTTCATTGGTAGCCCTTTCATAAAACTCCCCCAGATCCTTCACCGGGGATTTGTAGATGCTTTCGTATAATTTTCCATCTTTCCTGAGCCCTGCAGAAATGGCTATTAGAATACTCTCGTCAGAGGGCGTTTCCACATTACTCACATTCTCTCTGAACCGAGTGACGTAATCCTTCAGGGACTCGTTGTGCCTTTGGAAGATGGTGGCGAGGTGACAGGTGGGCGCGAGCTACTTCCTCAAGGCCTTATATTGATCTAGGAATTTCTTCTGACATTCTCTCCAACTTCTGATGCTACGGGCTGGAAGACCTTTAAACCAAGCTTGCGAAGCATCTCTCAGGGTAGTTGGGAACACTCGGCACTTCACCAACGGGTCATCCATCTGGAGATCCATTTGCACATTGAAGGCGTCCAGATGGTCATAAGGGTCAGTCCTGCCGCTGTATGGAGGAATGTTGGGGAGCTTAAACTTTGCTGGTAGGGGTACTGTCTCAATCCCCCGGGTAAACGGCACCCTGCGGTCATCTCACTCTTCCCTATTCTGGGCTCCAGGTCGGGCCTTCAACTGCTGGACCCTTTGCAACAACTCCTCTACCATCGGGTCTTGGGTTAAAGATCGCCGACTGGGGTCCCATATACTCGTGCTCTTCTGCTCTCCCAAGTGACAGTCCTGCGCCCTACTCTCCTCACCGAGGGCTCCTACACGCCTGACGGCCCTCCGCGGCTCAGGCTCATGACCTGTACGGCGCTCGCGAGCTCGTTCCTGCCCACGAATACCTTCCACGTACCTATCGCCTTCGTGGCTCACCCTCACCTTTATCTCATTCGGGCGAGGTGAGATTTCTTGCTTCTGGTTCCGTCTCCTGGCTCTCCTTGGGTTTAGGTTTGAGGAGTGAACTGATTCTTCTGTCAGCGACCTATCCCTGGTAGCTACTCCCTTTGGAGTTGGGATTTCTTCTGAAAGCTGCTGGCGAGCTCTCCTCGGCGGTGCGGCCTCCA
Source organism: Litchi chinensis (assembly GCA_019925255.1). Lineage (NCBI taxonomy): Eukaryota > Viridiplantae > Streptophyta > Magnoliopsida > Sapindales > Sapindaceae > Litchi > Litchi chinensis. Next base: position 20,545,103 of record CM034471.1, read on the forward strand.
CCTGTCTTTGCACAGTACGAGCTTGGACTTCTACCAACGCCCTGACCGTCGCTGTCAACTCCTTTACTGTATCTTCTAGAGCTCGTTGGCGCTGTTGCCACTCCTGAGTGACCTCGTCTCTGGAAGGCGAGGCGCTCTGCTGATCTTCTCGAACTTCAGGTTGCTCGTCTGCCACTCCGACACTCCTTGTCGTCCTGATTCTAGCCATAACAAACAAATGTAAGTAAATGTGAAGTAGCAACTGGAGAAAGATTACCAGGTCGCTGTTGGGCCCTCCTTCTAGCCCTAAAAGATGTCGACGTTCGAAAACGATCGACTCAGAGATTTTGGGCCCAGATGGCGAACTAGGTAATTTACGAATGCAGTTGTAGTTAATGTGTGTTTTAAGGTTGGTATGGCGTAATGAGGATGAGAGAATGTTGGTCGTGGTTGGTGAATCAGAGTTATGAGTCGGGTAATAAAGAAGGGAGAGAGAAGAATGAGGTTGAACACGATGATTTTTACGTGGTTCGGCGATTGCGCCTACATCCACGGGCCACTCTGGGGTAATTTCGGTAGAGTGACGGTACTCTCCTATTTTCAGCTTCTTTGTACAGTAAAGATCTCTCATATTTATAGAGAGAGGGAGATGATAAAAAGAAAATACAAAAGAATGTAATACACGTTAAAATTATGACAATCTCAACTAATCCTGACATAAGTCATGCTTCATTTATTGTAGAGGTGATGGTTGTTCTCTCCCTGCACACGTCTGCATTTAATGCACCCGGAGAGGTCTTTCCTTCATTAATTACATAGCCGTCGCATTGAATGCTTCTGAGTAATTGTGTGGATGGTTTCCGGCGGGAAATCATGAGAGTTGGTGACTCTGATGACTTGCTGCATACGATATCCCCCGAATAAGCTCCCTGGTCAATTAGGTCGTGCAAGCTGTAGAGGTGTAGACGTGGCCAGGAGAGGTGGCCAGGCAGTCTGGAGATTTTTGCAGGCTCGCGACCTGAGCGATCTCCCGAGATGAATGAGCTGGTGATGTGGACATGAGGTACGCTGGGCGGTCTGGAAGCCATTGCGAGCTCGAGACCTGAATGGCCTCGCGGGCTGGTCGGGCTTGCAACTGCGACCTGATGCTCGGGTCTTCTGGGCCTCCGCTCCTGTTCAAGTCCATTGGGCTTACACTGACCCAATTAGTCAAATCGAGAGAATGAGCATAACATATATATATATATATATATATATGTTGGGTTAATTGGGTCTTAGGTCGGGTCCACCCAAGATGACCCAAACCTTAAAACCAAGATCCAAGAGGTATTTGGATTAGACTTGTCAATTGCTTAAGCAGTTGAAAGGAGTTATATACAGTTATTGACCACATTTAAATACAACGAGTATGAGTGGTGTTTTACTTAATTAAAAACACCTGACACAAAATGTAAAAACCACAGGAAAACATTAAGCAAGAGAAAACAGAGGAAAAGACGGTACTCTTACATTGTGATCTAAGGTTTCTTTTCGCTTTGTGATTGAAATTCGACCACTAGTTGAACAATTAGAGATCAAGAATAATTTTCGCTACAAAATAGGTACACTTTTATATTTTTGTTTTATTGTTTTTATTTTAAATATATATATGTGTACTGCCATGGTTGATGGTTGATGTTTAATAATATATATATATAGAGAGAGAGAGAGTGAGATCATGACAACTTAATTTATATTTGAGACTAACAATCAATGTTGTCTTATGCACATATGTCACACTAGTGAGATATAGAATAAACAATACATGCATGAATGCCCAACAATTAACTTTAATTTAGAGATGTGTTTTATAATTTTCTTAGCATTGCCACATTGTTTATTGTATTCTCCATTGAATTTGAAGTTACATTGAACTGAATCAAATCGAGTTGATCCCATTGCAACACTGCAAACACTCCTTATTACGACCATTTTTATTCTCTGAGTTGTTTTTTTCTTCTGGTAAATTATTGATCCTCCGATTACATTTTTCAATTGCACAATTTATCTAACTTCTTATTGGAAAGAAAAATCTTTTGAATCAAGATGAGTTGAGGCAACGATATCTGCAATCTAGTAGGTGTATCAATGTTGAATACATATTGTTTTCCATATATTGGTTGGATGACTAAATTTATACAAGATTTTCTCACATTTTTTGAGAAATTTTATCTTTGGTTGGGTAAGTACATATAAACATTCCATACATTATTACATGACATACCATATCTACACACATACCTTTTATATTATGGTAGTGCGTTATTGATTATGTCATATAGTAGTGTAATGCATCATTGATCACGTCATTTTATTATATTAAATATATAGTATTTTCTTTTTATAGTTCTTAGTTTGATTGTGCGATTGCATTGAAAATTTGAGATGAATGCATAATTCATAAGTCATAGCTCAAGTGGTTAATAAATTCTCCCTTTATATCTGTGATAGAGGTTTAAAGTCATGCTATGCATAATTATCATGTGTAGAATGTTTTCTCTTTTTATTCTAAGGTTAGATGTAATAACCCTAAAGCGGGTTAGGTTTGTTTAAATAAGAAGTGGCCCTAATAGGATAAAAAATTTAAGGATCTAATATTCCAATATTACTCCTAAATTAAATTATTAACAATTTAATTAAAAGATGACATTGTTATTATAATAATTAAATTTGAATACTTCAACTTTAAATCTTAATAAAAAAAATTGCTTTGTTTTGATAAATAATAGTTAAAGATGGGAGCTTTTTATTGTGTTTTTAGAGGTTTTATAAATAGTGAAAATGGAGGTCTAAATTCCAAGGGTTTTGTTTTTGTTTTGTGTGTGTGTTTTTCCCGGGGGACGGGGGAGGAGGGAGAGGGAGGGGGGGGGGGGTGGTTTGGTTGTGATTGGTTAAAGCTTAACTTGAGTGAAGATGAGAGAGAAGATAAAATGGAGAAGTCATAAACATTAAACAGAGCATCAAAATAAGTTTAAAAAAGAGAGTTTGATTTTTTTAATGTTTTAATTTGATTAATTTAATTATGTTTATAATTATTTACCTATAATATTTAAAGATAAATAAATGAATTGACATAATTGGTAAAACGTACTAATTAAATTTGAATTTTTAAAAATTTTAATGGGGTGTAAATACAAAATAGGGTACATATACAAGTTTTAAGGGGTGAAAATATCACAACTCTTCTTCTAAAGGCTAGGCCCAAATAGTTTGAAATATTATCAAAGCCCAAGTTTAAACCCAACATGACGGGCCCCGACTCCTATTCTCAAGGCGATCTGCCTGACACCCCACGATAGCCTACCAGTCGAGATCCCCTATAACTGAAAAGCTACCGTGAAGTTAAGTCTTTTTAAAATTATATTATGAAAATCACTTTTTAAAGTTTATTTGTTAACGAAATTCGAGTGGGAACTTTCCAATTTAAAATTTACATTTATAAATAGAATTTTGTAAAAATTTTGACAGCATAACGACTGTTTTTCTAAAAATACCACATTATAAAATCACATTTAAAAGACCAGTACACTTCAAAATCATTTATTTCTCAACTACTGGGCCTCAAACTCTTTTTCCACAAATCACAAACAATCTCAAGCATGCATTGGTTCAAAATAATTTCAACTCTGAAATATTATATACATGAACATATGTATATATACAATTTCTAAAGTGATATTTATATTTACATATGAAACAATTCTCATGCTTTAAAACATAATTTCATACATGAATAAACAAAAGTCATAGCTGCACCAAATGGAAAATATGTTTACTCCTGCTGTGAAGTCCCTACCGTCTGAACGTCTGCACCTGTATTAGATCTTGGGAGGTTTTTATTTAAAAACAACGAACTAAAGGTGAGCAAAATAGGCTCAGTGAGTGTCAGATATTTCTATTCAAACCATTTTAAAAGTTTCCTCTCTAAAATATTTTGGTAGATTCATTTCGTAACTAAAATCATGCTGTAGAAATCTAATTAAATAATTTGAGAACCACACATAACATAAAGCATGAATAATCATTTACAACCACATATACATTTTAAACCGTATTTGAAATAATATATTGAAAAACAATATTTCTAATATCAACATTTTCTTTCAGATACTTTTCAAATAACAAAATGTGAGTAATATGATATTTCACACACTTTTATTCACTTTTCTTGTTATTAAAATATATCAGTGATGACAATTTATATTTTCGAAAATCTTTTACATAAAACAGGTCAATCACTGTCATTTTCAATCCATATGGTATTTTAAAATAAAAGTATGGTCGAGAGGAATCCTACATCGTCTCAGGCCATATGTATCCGGTATTACGTAGCGGAATCCTACATTGCTACAGAGCGGAAGCTTACATCATCTCAGGTAGTAAGCTAGCTTATGATGTACCATGTAGAGAGCGAATCCTACATCATCTCCCAAGCGGAATCCTACATCGTTTTTGGGTACTCTATCAATACCGAAGATAACAGGAGACATACCATATACTATAAAACATTTCAAACATCTACTTTTCATTTTAAAACTCACATTTCATATAAACTTTATAAATTTATGTAATTTGGTTCTCGTACGAAAACTTGTTTGTTGTATGAAAATCAATTCACAAATCACAATAGCATGAATGTATATATTAACATACAAGTCCAATATGAATAGAAATAATAACTATTCGAAACATTTTTGTTAGGACACTTACTTGGACTCCTAGCTTGCTATTTAACTTTAACCAACGAAATATTTTACTTTGCCTCCAAGTAATCTACACATTTTCGTAATCTATTTTCAGACTACGCTACGACTAACGTAATTCACACGAACATAAATTCATGCATCATCCAACGAACTACTTAACCAATTCAATGCTTTGAAACACCCTATATATACCTGTCTTAACTTCGATTATTCGTGTTTAATATTCATTCGCAATTCTAATAACTTAAATACTATAAACGCATCAATTGGAAACTAAATTCACGCGAATAAATTTAAACGACGATTTCGGACCTATAATTTTCCATTAGGCCAAATTCAAGACAAGTATTATCATCATTTCTTTTTACATTTTCATATCAACTTATGTCCGAATACATCATGAATTCAACACTAATTTTACTTACAATCATTAAACATCATTTCCGAACAATTACGATACGTTAAATCGCAAAGTTATCAATTAATGCTCAACGATTTCTTGTTCGATTTATGAACTTATCCTAACATTCAAATGTTCTCTAAAATTACGTCAACCAATCGAAATAATTTTTAAATGACCAACATACCCCTATGACCGAATATGTATATATATCCAAAAATCATCATTCCAAAGCATTCGACTCATTCAAAACACACTAAACTCATGGAAAACACCTCTGAAGCATATCAAAACCATTAAAAATCCAATCGAACCACAACACCTCTTAGTAGCCGAATCTAATATATACTTACATATACATTTTCGAAATTAATCCCACATCAAAATCATCCACAAATCAACTTTTACACTAATGAGGTTGTAATTCCTAAAGTCCAAACATACTTTTACAAAATTCTTTTCGAAAGCTTAACAAATTTTTTTGAAAACTAAAGCTTACCTTCCGAAAACGATGGAAACGCTTTCTAAATGACTTCCACCTTCCTAAATATGTCTCCTTTCTTCAAGAACACCATCCTCCTCCCTTGCATGAGGTTCCACCTTTTCTCCCATTTTTCTAGCCATGGCTCATTTTTTATTTGCTTCACTTCTTTTGCTTGATTTCTTGTTTGAACTAGCTTGCTTTGATGCTAGCTTCTTTGATTCTTGATGGCTTCCTTCAAAATCGAGAGATTAAGTGAGAAAGAAAGTGAACCCGTGAGTTAGAGGGAAGGAGAGAACCGAGAGACGTGCTTGAAAGGGGTGAACTTATCGTGAAAGAGAGGAGAGGATGAGAGAGTTGAGCTCGTGAGGGACGAGAGAACCGCGAGAAGGTGTGTAAGTGAGAGTGAGAGAGCTCGTGAGATGAAGAGAATGATATAAGAGAAAGCTTTGAGGATTCGAGTAAGAGAAGAGGATGAAAGAATGAGATCGAGAGAGAAAAAGAAAAATGAAAATGGATGAGAGAGGTAGGTGTTGACCGAGCTTATGGTGGAGGAATTATCATACATTTTTATTTATTTAACACTAAATTGATTATTTGATCAATTAATCAGTAACTTACACTTGTCATTCTATCTCTTTTAATCTCTATCCACTTGTCATCCATTTCATTCACATGCTTTACAAGTGTCACTCATGCATGATTTCCTTGCCACTTGAATTCTTTCGTTATTCCAAGCTTCTAAAATGTGCTCCTCGTATTCGGAATCCTCTCAGGTCCATCTGAAAATTTTATTAAAATCCAATTTCAATTTCGAAAACTTCGTTAGTATTCAAATGATTATCCGAGTCCGTTCGTTTTAATTAATTTTGGGATTTCGAAATCCTAAACCTTCCCCAGACCCATCTAAAAATTTTATGAAAATTTAATTACTTAACTGGATTCGAATATTTTAATAACTTTACTATTTTGTAAATAAAGATATAGTTCAATGGGTTACTTGGATGTCGGGAGAGCATGTTACACAACATCTATAAGTATTGTTATTAGCCGTGAATAAATGTTTTCTAAGTATTGAGAATATTTGAAAATTAATTCAAAATGAGTTTTTAGAACAAATATTTCATAAATATGTCTAACAACTTTGTGGGAGGTGAATTGTGTTAAAGACATTTCAAAAATTATTATGAGATGATTAATTGAGGATTTATTTTGAATTTCAAAGTTTAATGTTTGTAGGAAATTTAATACCTACAAAGGATATAATAAAGGTTACTGGTGGGATGAATCGAATTGAACAGACAGGAAAATCTCAATGCCGTATGGATCAAGTAGGGGGAATTCTAATCTCTAGTGTAGTATATGTATTTAATTGAAGTGGTTTGAATATGATTTTGTTGCCATATTTGATAACTGCATGGTTTTTTGATAAATGAGACAATAATATGCTTGTATGATGAATTGATAATATTTCTCGAACATCATGAGATATGTTATACATCAAAGTTTTATGATTTGTATGCTATGATTGGAGTATTGATTATGAAATTGTATCATGAAAACATTGGCATTGTGCATGTCCTATGATAATGTTTCCATATGTTATGATTATGGAAAGTGTATTTTGTGGAATTGTATCATGGAAATATTAATGTTTTACATGTGAAATTGATGATTATGTTTCCATATCTTGTGTTTATGGGAAAACATACTATGTGAAACAAAGAAAATTGTGGATTAATAACAAGTGGAAAGAGAGATACTATTGTGGTTAGATTTTATCCTCAATGCCCCTCAAACGACCTCGAAAGAGGGAGTTGCAACACTTCTCAAACCAACTAGGATGAGATAGCACTCTTGTACTATGGGGCTTGTTTGTTAGTACCCTTGTATTGTGGTACTTGTTTATGGAGCCACAACTTGATTAAATTAAAAGATACATACCCACTCTTTGGTATGAAAGTGAGTGAAATTATATGTGAAACATTAATGATGATTTTGATAGAAATCATTACTGATTTATGATATGCCATGCATTGTTAAAATTGAGGCTTGATTTTCATATAATGAATATGTGATAAAATATTATTATCTAGATTTTAAAATGATTCCTCTTGGGCTTGGTAAGCTCACCCCCTTATTTTCCCCTCAGGTTTTAGTGGCAGGATACTTAGTTGAGTTTTGCAAATTAGAGACCTTGGGTTAAAGGCTATGAGATGATTAATTAATTGTATTATTTTCCCATTTGATGTATATGAGGAATGTAATTATAGATGTGTATATTCATATTAGAGTTATTCATATTGTAAATTTGAAGATATATGTACATTGAATTATGATTATGAATATTAGAATGTTTTGTAAATATTTTGTAAAAGACGAAGTCTCAAATTTTGTGATTGATACTATTTGTGGACTGTAGATTTTGTAAATGCAAGTGAAATATTATTTGTTAAAAATCCTAGCAATAAGGAAAAACTCTGCCGAATTTTTTGCAAGGATAAGTTTCTTTGAAAATGTGAATTACAAAGTGAAGAGTTCTCAGTTTACCTATTTTTCTATTTAATTTTAATATTTTATTCACGTCCTCGAACTCAAGGCATGACATTAGAAATCTCTCATTATAATATATTTTCGAGGCATATTTTAATTATAGTACGCTCCAATGGATCCTTTATTATGGTGTCAAATTACCTTGTAATTATATCAAAAAAATAAAGTTTGATTTGAGTCTTGATCTCTCTGTCTCTCTTAAGACTTAATTGAAATACTTGTCTTTTGTTTTGAAAGAACAAGAAAAATAAAAATAGAATAATATAGTGAAAAAAAGTTTCACACTTTAAACTAGGTGATTCAAAATAATTTGAATTCAGTTGTGTATAAAAGTGAAAAATCAAACTATAGCCTTTAATTAATTTGACTTAAAAACATGGTCGCCTACTCTTCAGAGCCCTTTGGTTAGGCTCCTATAGAAGAAACAATTGTGTCTGGAATCATGAGTGCAAACATATGAGCTATTAGGTATATACTAATCACCATTTCATATTGCTTTATGAGAGAATGAAATAAATCATTTCATTTATAAAGTAGTGCAACAATTAAAAGCTTCACAAAAAGCATATTCAATTAAATCCATCCGATTACCACTCAAAATAATCTTAGAATAATAATAAAAAAAAGAACAAAATCATTATTAGAAGCTCGTTTAAATATGTTTGTAATTAACACTATGGTCAATATAGCACCCTGATCTACAATCGACTTATAAAATCTAATCTACAACAAGGTCAACTTCCTTTGGGCTCTGGAATGGAAATGATGGCAGCAAATCTAAACATTCATCATATTCTTCATCCTTTATGAGCAAGTTTAGGACAATGGAAGTTGTGATAGCATGCATTTGGCATAATATATATATATATATATATATATATATAATCTTTTTCATTTTGTGAAGAAGTTTCACCAATTTTATGAATTTTATAGATCCTTGAATCCCAGTTTAGATATTTTTGGTGGTGGCCCATCTTTCACCAGTATTGATAGTTATTTGTGTTTGGATAATTAAAATAGTGATCAAGAACCCAAAAGAAAAAAAAATAGAACAAGGGATAGAGGGAAGCAAATGTGAATACTGAGAATAATTAGTTAGAATTATTCTTTGTTGGAAAAATGTGAGCCAATGAATGACAAATTTGATCTCTTAGAGCTTGGTGGAAGAATTCTTGTATAAAATATTATATCTTGTCAAGTTGTCAAATAGGGATGCATTTGTAGTGTAAGTTTCCACAGTTGCTTTTGAATCCGCTTTTGGCATAAGTGGGCATATTCTTGATCCATCTAAGGGTTTGTTGACACTTGAAATGGTGGATATACCCATCATTGGTTAAGAGCTACTGATCATATTGCTCACATTTTGAGAGCTACTGATCCTATTGCTCACCTCTTGACTGTTTCACAAGTGCGTGGTTTTGAATGTAAGTTTGTTTGTCTTGCTAATGCCACCAAGTAACAAATGGCAAGTTGTTAATTTGCATTGTTAAAATTTCATTTTATTGTTTTACGTCAATGTTCATTTAAATTTTATGATTAATCATTATATTTAATGATTATTTTCAATATGCGTACCACCTTTCAATAGAAATGGTTAAACGTCTCTTTTGATTCTAAGAGGTCAAAAATTTAAATCTCACATTTGTTGAAGATGTTGGTAGTTTTCTATGAATTTAATCTTCTCCCTGCCACCATTAAAAAAAAAAAAAGATTATTTTCAAGGTATTGAAACTATAACAATAAGTGGACTATCAATGTCAATCGATACTAATTGATCTAGCAATTTTTTTTAAAAAAATTATTGTTTGTTGTTCATGTTAGAAAAATTGATAATAATAAGAACAGGTAATAATATATAATCAAATTTCTAGAAACTCTCCAGATTATAAAGAATTTGTAGCAGAAAACAAAAAAGAACTAAAATAAAATAAAACACAAGTATTTGTGTTGAGTCTCGTAATAACTATGGTGTCCTTAAGACGTAGTATTTGTCTCCTAGAATACAACAACACCAATCAGACTCATCTGACGAATTGAACTATATATGAATCTCTATTATTCTGGACATTTACGTCTAATAATAGTATTTGAGGAAAAATAAACTGAAAAACAAAATGAATTTTTAGTTTTCTTTTCTACAACTAGAAAGGAAGTCAATTTATAGTCTCCATGTGAAGTGGTTACAAAAATGATTTAAAATTAGTCATTAAACCAAATCAATAGTTATGCTTTGAAAATTTAAGTTTACAATTAACACTAGTGGTTACAATTTGAATATTAAAATTTTTATATGATAATTAAAATTGCACTTCAATTTTACAGTTAATAATTGTAGTTACAATTCGAAAAATTAATTGAACATCGTTTCATATATACTTCTTTGTTTTGCTTACTAGATAGCATGTGTGAATTCAAATAATCAAGCCATTTAGTCCTGGTGACCAAGTTTATTTCATTCTTTTTTTCATTCTTAGTTTGCTTGTGGATGCTAAAGTAATGGGGTGAAAAAAATAGGTACGGTGCACAGATGTTCTATTTGCTGGAGTGGTATCCGGCCATTGGCCACAAATCCATCAGCAAAGAACACTGAGAACATCTCCAAGGATCATGTCGTATGTGAAGACTATGCTAGTTTAGTCCCAACGATTTTATTCCAATTGATTAAGAAGTGTATTTATAATGAAATTATTTTCCTATTTTAATGCTTCTTAATCTGTAACAATTCTTCCCCTATAAATAGAGGTTAAAATCATTATAACGAGAGAGATGGAATAAGATATTGTCACTTTGCAGAATTTTAGAGAGACAGCCGTGGACGTAGGCGCACTCGCTGAACCATGTTAAAAACCCTCTGTTCTTTCGTTTGTTCTTGGTTCTTTATTGTTTTCTTCTCTATTTCTGTGTTTTCTCACATTGATTGCCGATATTGGACATTGAATACTAGTTGACTAAATTTCAACGTCGACAGCAACGATGATGAGTTTTTGGGGTTCCAAAAGTTTTCAACTAAAATTATAATAAATTTTTTATTTTGTTTGAATGATTTGGGTTCCGTGGATTTGTGTTGTTATGAAGAAGTTTTGGATTTGATTTATATCTTAATGAAGACATTGAAGTGGTAGTACAATTTGTGTTGTTGATAAAGAAGTTTTGGAAAGTGTGCATGTTGATGATGCTGGTTGTGGAGATTAGGAAGAAGAAAATGATATACTAGTAATTTGTGGGGGTGTGGTTACAAACTTTTAATAGTTTAAAAAAACATTAATGCGATGAACATACAAAGAGGGGTGTACATAGAGTATTTTTGGGGTATCAATATCGCCACTCAAATTGAACTTGGTTCAAATAAGTCCAGTAAAGCCCATTTTTGAGGCCCAAACCGATTCAGACCTACTCAAGTTAGTTTTTGTAAGCAAGTCAAGCCATGTCAGTTTGCCATATGAAAAATGGACTTGGTCATTTTGAATAAAAAATTATTCGACCCTATCCTTGCCCACCCCTATCCTTTATTATTTTATTTTATTTTTATTTTGACACTAACATCTTAAAAATCAGATGACCACCAAATCCTATTGAAATAGATCATTGATAGCACAACCCAAATGACTACTCTCACAACCAATGAAAGAGCAACTCCTATCAAGAGAATACTCACAACTCACATCTTATATTTTAAAGACTAAGGGTAAGAGTTGAACTTTTAATCTTTTAGGGTCAAAGTAAATATTCAACTATTATTACTAAAGGGTCGTGTGTTGCTCACCCCTAATTAGATGTTCAAGGTTTTGCATTTTTATTTTTCTTTTCTAAATTAATTTTAGTTTCTGAAGTATGCTAAGCCTCGAACTTGTATGGTTAGCATTATTGATCCTTACTTGTTAAAAATGTAGATAAGCCTAATTAAAATTTGAAAAAAAAAATCTATGTTCATTGGGATTTTTATTGGAGTGTATATCAATTTGTGATTGGTAAACACCAAAACTAATAATATAATATGAAATAAAATAAGCATGTAATAACAAAATTCTACTTGAGATTGATTAATAATAATCTATACTTGTTATACCACATCACATAGTTTAAAACAAAAGGATGTATTGTGTCCATTCCACAATTTAATAAGACCCATATTCAGTTCTAGATTTTGCAATCTATGGCCAGCACATGGTTTTGTGTCGTCAAAATGGGTCTTCACTTTTCTCTTTACTCGATCATGGATGTAAAAACTCTAAAGAAAGACAAAGTCATTGGCATCATTCACCAAGTTGGCAAAGAATTCTCAAGTAATTGCAGAGATCAATAGCAGATTTTAAATAAATTTTGGCTCCTACTCGTGAAGAGAAGACTAGAAAACTAATTTATCTTCAATACTTTCTCTCTATAGCTTTTGTATTCTTCTACTCTAATCCAAAATTTAAATTAATAGTTTTACGTATAGATCGGTTCGTCAGTTATTTCTGATTTTAAATTATTGTATTTTAGAAAGCAGACGCTAACCTTAACTATATGAGATGAATCCATTTTAAGGGCACTGTGATCCTAAACCAACCTGTTGACGTTCGGAAATGGTCAACCCAAAGATTCTGGGGCCCAGACTGCGAGCGAGGTAATTAAGGAGTGATAATGGTGACGAGTGTGTGATAAATGAGTAGTAAATGAGATTTAAGGTTGGTGGAGCTTAATTAAGGTGAAAGAATGTTGGCCGTGGCAGTTAGGTGAGTGTGATGGGGTGATTAATGAAGACAAGAGAGAGAATGAAGAATGCAAAACACAAGGATTTTTACGTGATTCGGCGACTGCGCTTACATCCACGGCCACTCTGAGGTAATTCCGGCAGAGTGACAGTACTCTAGTATTTTCAGCCTGTTTGTACAGTAAAAATCTCTCATATTTATAGAGAGAGGGAGATGACAAAAAGAAATACAAAAAAATGTAATACAAGTTAGAAACTATGACAATCTCAACTAATCTTGACATAAATCATGCTTCATTTATTGTAAATGTGATGATTGTTCTCTCCCTGCACATGTCTTCATTTAATGCACCAGGAGAGGTCTTTCTTCATTAAATGCATAACCGTTGCATTGAATGCTTCTGGGTAATTGTGTGGATGGTTTCCGGCGTGAAATCAGGAGAGTTGGTGATTCTGATGACTTACTACAAAAGGTTTCTCCTGGAGTATACCCCTGGTCTGTCAGATCAAGCAAGCTGGGCAGGGGTTGACACGGGCGAAGTAATGCTGGGATGATCTGGAGGCAGCGCGATCTCACGATCTGGGCGACCTCGTGATCTGGACGAGCTCGCAGCAACGGTTGGGAGTATGGGCCTTCTGGGCCTTTATTTCTGCTCATGTTCAATTGGGCTTCTATTGGCCCATTTATTAAGGTCGAGAAAACGGGCATAACACAAGCCTCCCAGCTCTCAGTGCGGTCTGCGGATTGGGAGCTGATTCAAAAATGCAATTCTGGCGCCCGTTTGCGAGTTTTCAGGTGTGGCTTCAATTTTAGTCTTGTAACCGTCGACACGTGGCACTTAAGCAGACATTGGAGCCACAAAACATGTCTCGGTCGTACGCATTAAATGCGTCGTCTTGTAATTGACAGTGCATGATGGCGAGGGACCGAGGCTTGCGTTGAGCCGTCAAATCTTGTGGCGGTTACACCCTTTTTTGCAGGATGGAATGGCTGGGGAATAAGTGCTTAAATCTACATAACCCAAACGTCCCTTTTGATCCCCCATTCTTGCCCTTTTAAGACGACACTGGCATCTCGTCCTTCATGGTCTTTTCCTCCGTTTCTCCTGTACTTTCTTCATTTTCTTTGAGAGTTCCTCCGAATTTTATCGTCTCAGGACTCGGGTTTCGCCTCAAGCATACATACGGTAAGCTTTCCGACCTCATTCCTTTATGCTTTGATGACTTTTTCTGATCAGTAGCGCGCATTTTGGTCTCCTCATTATATCTGCACTTGTGCGTTTGCGTGTTTAGTAGATAATTTCACTACTAATGGTCTGTAGTAACCGCGGCGATACATTGTGGATGTAGCTTGTAGTTTTAGATTGCTTGGACCTGTTGTAACCTGCTGACGTAGCTTAGGCACATCGAATACTTCACCCCTGCATTTTTGATAGGGTCCCTGCAGTCATAGGGTTAGAAACTTAAACTTGTGGGGGAGATTGTACTTGGTGGGCCCGTGTTTCGGGCCCACATCACCTTTGATAGTGGGGCGGGCGACCTGGCGCATAGGATAGCAGCCTTAGGAACCTTTTGCCTAGTTTGTTAGATTCGGTGTGCTTTTAGAGTTCTGATGTCGTTCCCTTTCTGTAGATGTCAGGTCGCCCACACCGTGGTCGCGCTCGTAGTGGAGTTTCCGCTCCTAGGGAGGGAGTAGGACAGCAGGTTAGAGAAGCACAGGGAGCGACTTCGCAGAGTGGTGAGGTAGCGGAGGAGCATGCTACTCGAGCAGAGCCTTCTGCTTCTCGGACTGAGGTTGAGGAGAGGGAAGCTCGAGCTGCCTTCCGCCACACTACCTCCAACATGACTCTTCCAACCCTGCAGGCTCTAGCTCGAGAGTTCGATTTTCCCATAGGGTGTAGGGCTAATGTGCCGCGGGAGAGTGATCACGCAGCCTATCCACCTTCTGGTTTTGTTGCAGTAAGCCGCGAGCACATAGAACGCGGGCTTAGGTTTCTCATCCCTAGCTACCTCGTGACCTTGTTAAACGATTTGAGGCTCGCCCCATTTCAGCTAACCCCAAACTCTTACGCCCATCTGACCACTTTAGCTGCTGGCTTCATTAAGTATGGGCTCGGACCCCCTACTCCTCGCATTATCCGCTACCTATACAACTTCAAGGGGACTCATGGTCGCCAGACCGAACCTAGGGACGGGCTGTACTATGTTTCGTGTCGCCACCCTCGCTGTAAACGGTATCTGCCCCAGCATTGTACTAAGTTTAATGTGGGTGAATATAAGTCCCACTGGTTTTTGGTCACCTGCCTCTCTGTTTCCGACCTGCATAACACTTCCTTTGTTTACTCGCCCGGTAGTTGCGAATACATGCTCGCGGAAATATATATATAAAATTTATTTTTATTTATTAACGAGTTCGTTTTCTCTCTTTGCAGATGTCTCTGGTCCTAAGATCGAGCTTACCGGCGAGGAGACCACGATCCTAGAGACTTTTGCAGTGGCCAAGGTCGCGAGTGACGACTCGTTTCCCTCGAACTCCAATCTGGTGGTCCTAGGTCTGGCTCCGCCTGTTTCTGGTCCCCTTTTGGACATAAACCGAGACTTGGGAGTTCACGGACAGGAAAACGAAGCCCGTTCAATCCTTGCTGCGCCTCTTGGCCTAGATCCTAAGCCCGAGCCCCCATTTGAGCCTGAGCTCGAATCTGAGTCTTCTTCAGAGAGTCTTTCCACCACAAGCACTTCATCGGACGACATGCGTAGGTTTACACTAAGGGTCCCTCCCCTCCAAGCAATTGCACCGCCTGGGGAGACGGAGGTCGTGACGGTGGATGACGATTCTCCAGACCCTCCTCGTCAGGAGCCTCCACCTCCTACTGACACAGCTGCTGGGGTGCCGGCTCCGGAGTCTGGAGGTCGGGAACAGACGCCTCCGCCTGCATCCAAGAGAACAAGGACTTCCATCGAGGAGGGTTCAGCTTCCCCCGACCAGGAGCCTTTGATTAGGAGAAAGGGGAAAGGCATTGCGGAGTCTCTAGCCCCCAAACGCAAGAAGGTAATGGAGCTCAGGAAGCCCGGGGCTATCGTCATTGCGGGGAGCTCGAGTGCCAAGACTTCAGAACGATCCGAGCGAGTCGAGGATGAGACGACTGAGGATCCTGATCTGCAAGCTGATAGGGTGGCAGAGATGGAGTACTTCAACAGTTTCATCGGTTGTGCCCCAGGTGTTCTAGGAAACCGTATCCCGAAGCCTCCAAGGTCGGACTTCACTGATAGGAAGCTAGTAGGCTATAGAGTTCGTCATACAACATTGGTAAGCTTCAAGTCCCTTCATTTTTACTTTGCTTTTATCGAATCTCTCTGATTTGGGTCTAACGCCTTCATCCTCCCCAGATGGGCATGACTTTCATGAAGCTGCTAAAGAGGATCGAGGATCAGATAGGCGAGGAGGCTGCCTTTAGAATGGTCGAGGAGCAGCTTAAAAAGGAGAGGGAAAGGTTGTAGGGCGAAGTGAACCTCCTCCAGGAGGAGCATCAGATGCTGGAGGATAAGCTCAAGGAAGCTGACGCGGCTCTGTCCCAGGAAGCAGCTCGCAGGTAGGCAGTCACTTCCGAAGTTGGCAAGATTCACGAGAAGCTGTTGAAAATGAAGGACGAACTAAGCTTGGCTGTAAAAAGAGCAGAGTCTGCAGAGAATAGAGCCAACCAGCAGCAACAAGAGGTGGCTGCGATTAAGGAGGAGCTTACCAGAGCTCAGGAAGAGACTGCTAGGGCTCATAAAGAGGCTGCTAGAGCTCGGGAGGAGATTGCTCAAGCAGAGAAGCGCAACGAGGTCCGGATTGCTCAAGAACGAGATCGAGCTGCCTCAGAGAACGAGAACGCCTTCCTGTTCACCATCTGGGAGTGCTACCCAGATTTAGATTACTCGTTCTTCGGACCTCCTGCTGTTGAAGCGATCTAGAAGTTTGCGAGGCACGCGGCCAGCACTCAAGGTACCCAGCAGAGCAGTGCTCCTCGAGCTCCCTCGGTTGATCAGCCAGTCTCTCCGAGTCGTCCTTCAGATCTAGCTCCTATTCTCGAAGGATCTTCAGCTCCTCAGGACCCTCCTGCAGTGGAGACTTCCGCAGAGGTTCCTTCAGATCCTCCAGCTCCAGATGCACTTGCTAGTACTTAGATAGGAATTTCAAATTTTTCCTTATTTTTGTTCGTAATTGTAGAACTGCCCATCCTCTTTTGAGGGTGTTTGATTTGTAAGAAACAGTATCCTGCAATTTTCAATATTTTTTGCAAGGTATGGAATGCATCTAGTAGACATGTGCAACTCATAAATACGCAATGAGTCATTATTAAAGTGACAATCATATTATAACTGAGATTATAAACACATCATAATCATGCTGATAAGTTAATTATAGGCCTATGACCTGTAAACAGTCACAGCAATCACAAAGTGGCAGCTCGTAAGTATTTAACCTTGCAAGTAACTCAATCAAGTGTTTTCTAAAAATTCGGCGTATACTCACAGTTCGCGGAGTGCCCATTTTGGATACAGTTATCCGAGGACGCTTCCTATCAAGGATTGGTTGGCCTAAGGTAGCATTTTCTTGAACTTTGAAGACCTCAGGCCGTCGTGATACTTTGTTGTATCGGTTTGATTTGAAAGCAAACCATTATCGTGGGTAGCCCCTCCCGCGAGGTCGCGAGGCAATTTTGTTTGAGAGCCGTAGCCCCTCTCGCAGGTCGCGAGGCAATTTTAATGGGTCAGCGAGTGCTTTTAGTATCGGCCCTAGAATTACTCCCTTCGTGAAGCCTTCTATAGATTGGAGGTCCCCAGTTGAACCCTCCAGGGCGCGGAGAATGCAGCCCCTTCCGCGGGTGAGACCTTTGGCATCATTAGCGGGTCCCAATTAGCGCCCTCCAGGGTGCTGACAGCTACCCCTTCCACAGGCGAGACCCTCATTGCAACTCCTTCCACAGGCAACAGCCTTCTAGAGCGCAGTAATCGGATCCCCTGAACAATCCCCTCCAGAGCACACAGATGGCAGCTCTTTCCGTGGGTCATATCCGGATAGCCTCCCCTTCCACAGGATCACCCTCAGGGGAGTCTGTAGCACACACCTTTTCCTCTGGTGTAATATTGGAAGCGTCGAGATCGCGTGTTACTGACAAAAGTTTATAAATGGCGATCTTTATAAGAGAAGACGGCTTGCAGATCGCGAGGGCGCTGTGATAAGCGTGGCCATGCCTTAGCGGTAAGAGGAAGATAAATCTGCGGACTAAGTGAACGCTAGTGAGAAGCATCTGCGATAATAATCCTTTAAATAAAATTTCAGTCCGAAGGGATAAGGCATCCGAGCTCGTTGGCCACGGGTGTGAAATCACAAAATAATAGGTATCAGAAAATGTTAAGTCGGTGGTACGAAAATCCCTGTCAATCATCATTAGCGGATGAGCTTGCCAAACAACTCGTGATTGTTGGGATTGCCTGTGCACGTGTTCTATGCGTCTACGGGCTATTGGATATCTGTTAGGACGATTTCGAGAATTGATAGATAATAGTCGGTAGCTCGCTTCTTAAGAAGTAAATCCCAGCCTCGTAAATGAAACTTGGTAGCTTTGCCCTTTGTAATAATCACAGTCTCAATGTTCAGCATTTTCACTTTCTGCATTGGACATTTTTTACATGCAACAGCACACAAGTAAAAAGCACTTTTACAGAGAAGTTTAGAAGTGAATTGTTGTACAAGAGATATAGAACAGGCTGACAGTTTTAAGTGTAGTAAGGTCGCAGATGTTCAGCATTCCAAGCTCGAGGGAGTTCTGATCCGTCCATGTTGGCTAAGTGGTAGGCACCGTTCTGCAGGTTCTTTTTGATGAGATATGGTCCTTCCCAGTTCGGTCCCCAATTCGATCCGAGTGCTCCATCACTTGCCTTGCGAGCTCCAGGGAGAATCAGCCTTAAGACTAGGTCGCCTGTCTTGTAGCTTCGAGCTTGTACCTTCTTGTTGTAGTATCTGACGATCCTTTGTTGGTACACTGCTGTCCTCAAGCGAGCTGTTTCCCTCGCTTCTTCAACCAAGTCAAGACTGGCAGCGAGGAGCTGGTCGTTGTCTTCAAGTTGAAATGAGGCTCGTCGCTGGCTGGTCACTTCGAACTCTGCGGGGATCATAGCTTCTGAGCCATACACCATGGAGAATGGGGTTTCGCTAGTGGAGTTGCGGGCTGTCGTTCTGTAGGCCCAGAGCACTTTCTGTAGTTCGTCTGCCCAAGCTCCTTTCCTCGCCTCAAGTTTGGTCTTCAAGGTTTGTTTGATGATTTTGTTCACAGCTTCAACCTGACAGTTGGCTTGGGGGTGATCCACAGCTGAGAAGCTCTTCACTATTCCGAGCTCGTTGCAGAAACCGATGAATTGTTCGCTGGTAAATTGCGTCCCATCATCTGTCACGAGCTGCTGAGGGACTCCGAACCTGCAGATGATATTGCTCCATAAAACCTCTCTATCTTTGAGGTAGAGATCTCAGCGAGCTTCTTTGACTCCGCCCATTTGGTGAAGTAATCCACGACAACTACTGCGTGTTTGCATCTACCCTGGGCTGTTGGCAAGGGCCCGATCAAATTCATTCCCCAGATCGCGAAGGGTCATGGACTCACCATCTGCTGAAGATAGGCTGGTGGAGCTCTTGGGACTTTGGCGAATCTCTGGCATTTGTCGCACCTCTTTACTAGATCTGTGGCATCCCGCTTCATAGTTGGCCAGTAGAACCCTTGTCTGAGCACTTTCTTGGCTAAGGATAATCCTCCTACATGGTTCTCACATCGACCCGTGTGAATATCTCCAAGCACCGCTTTACGGTCCTCACCATCAATGCATCGCAATAGCGGGGCCGAGAACCCTTTCTTGTATAACTTGTCATCATAAATACAATACCGAGCTGCTCTAGCTCGCAGGCGACATGCCTCCAATCTGTCTTCTAGCAGCTTTCCTTCTTGCAGGTAACTCAATAGCAGTCTCATCCAGGAGTCGGACCGGACCCTTATGACCATCATTGCCTCCTTTTCTTCAATACTAAGAGCTGGTAGAACCTTTACGGGGATGGACTCCAAGAGATCGGTGTCTTGGGTGGTCGCCAAGCGGGCTAGGGCATCTGCATGGGAATTCTGGGCTCGAGGGATCTGGCATATTTTGACTTTGGGGAAGGTTTCTAGCAACTCCTTGGCTTTTCGGAGATACACCGTCATCTTTTGTCCTCTTGCCTGGTATTCCCCCTGAACATGGCACACAACGAGTTGAG
Source organism: Litchi chinensis (assembly GCA_019925255.1). Classification (NCBI taxonomy): domain Eukaryota; kingdom Viridiplantae; phylum Streptophyta; class Magnoliopsida; order Sapindales; family Sapindaceae; genus Litchi; species Litchi chinensis. The sequence goes on from CM034471.1 coordinate 20,565,239, forward strand.
AATCACTATAGAACCTTACCTGCTCGGCTCGCACTTCCTTTGCTAGGCGAAGTCCAGCAAGCAATGCTTCATACTCAGCCTCGTTATTGGTCGCGTGGAAACCGAATCTCAGTGCACTAAAGATTTTGTGACCCTCTTGACTAACCAACAGTACCCTAGCTCCTGAGTTGTGTTCGTTAGAGGATCCATCCACATACACCTCCCACATTGGGCCACCTTTGATTTCGTCCTGCACCTCCACAGGTCCCGTAAATTCTACAATGAAGTCTGCAAGGGCTTGGGCCTTGACTGCAGTCCTTGGCTTATACTCTATGTCGAATTGGGCGAGCTCAATGGCCCACTTGAGTAGCCTACCTGAAGTGTCTGCTTTCTGAAGGATCTGACACAGGGGATATTGTGTGAGGACTTCGATAGGATGGGCCTGGAAATAAGGACGCAGCTTCCTCGAGGCAGTCACCAGACAGTACGCGAGCTTCTCCATCTGCGAATACCTGGTCTTGGCGTCGACCAGCCTCTTGCTGACATAGTACACCGGTAATTGTATCCTTTCTTCTTCCCTAACCAAGGCCGCGCTCAGGGCATGCTCAGACACCCCCAAGTACAGGAACAATTTCTCTCCTTCTCTAGGCTTCGATAGGAGGGGAGCTCGGCCCATATACTCTTTTAGCTTCTGGAATGCCTCCTCACACTGCTCCGTTCATTCGAAGTTCTTGGCCTTCTTTATTGCCTCGAAGAATGGCATGCATTTGTCAATGGCTTTTGAGATAAACGGCTGAGGGCCACGACCTGACCATTGAGGCTCTGTACATCTTTCACTCGGGCTGGGGATCTCATCTCTATGAGCGCTTTGATCTTTTCTGGATTCGCCTCTATTCCCCTGATATTAACCATAAAACTGAGGAACTTACCAGATGCCACTCCAAAGGCGCATTTTAGCGAGTTAAGCTTCATTCTGTAGTTCCTCAAGACCCTGAACATCTCATCTAGGTCGCGGACATGTTCTGGAGCTCGCCTGGACTTCACCAACATGTCATCCACATAGACCTCCATTGTTTTTTCGATCTGTTCCTGAAACATGTCATTCACAAGAAGCTGGTATGTGGCCTCTGCATTCTTTCAACCTGAAAGGCATTACATTATAGCAATACAGCCCCCTGTCGATAACAAATGATGTGTGTTCCTCATCAACTGGACTCAAGGGGATCTGATTGTAGCCCGAGTATGCGTCCATGAAGCTTAGGAGTTGGTGCCCGACCGTTGCATCAACGAGTTGGTCAATCCTAGGCAACGAAAAACTGTCCTTTGAGCAGGCCTTATTCAGGTCGGTGAAGTCTATGCAAGTTCTCCACTTCCCGTTCTTCTTCTTCACAAGGACTGGGTTTGCCACCCAAACAGGGTAATGGGCTTCTCGGATGAACCCGTTGACCAGCAGCTTCTCCACTTCCTCTTTCAAGGTTGTGTAGCGTTCTGGGGTCATTGACCTCCTCTTCTAGCGGACCGGCTTGTGCTGGGGATCTATGTTCAATCTGTGGCTCATAATGTCAGGATCTATCCCCACCATGTTTTCATGGTTCCAGGCGAAGACGTCGAGGTTCATCTTCAGGAAGTCAGTGAGCTCAGCTTTGACCTCTGGCAATAGGTCTTGCTCCACCTTCAGGCATCTTTCCGGATCCGTCTCACTGACTTGTACATCCTCTAGATCTTTGACTGGTCCTGTGGCTCGATCCGCGTCCACCTCGTGAGGATCGAGGTCTCTGTTCACTCCTGTTTCAGAGACAGCTTGAGGTTCGCCACTTGAAACTACATTCACCTTCTTGCCTCGGACTCCCATTTTCACCGCATCTTCATAGCATTGTCTGGCTAATCGCTGCTCTCCCCTGACACAGCCAATACCATTAGGAGTTGGGAACTTTACTGTCAGCGTCCTGGTGGATGTTACCATGTTCAGATCATTCATGGAAGGTCGCCCCAAGACCACATTGTAGGTTGATGGGCTGCTGATGATTAGGAAGTCGGTGAGAATAGTAGCTTGCCGTCCTGGTTCTCCAAGGGTGAGAGGCAGCTTGATCTGGCCTACCGGTACTACTACATCCCCGTGAAACCATATAGGGGTTCTGGTGAGGGCGTCAACTGTTCGGTTCCTAGCCCCATTTGGTCATAGCAATCCTTGTACATTACGTTGACCGAGCTGCCTGTGTCAATAATTATTCGCCGCACTTCAACATTGCTGATCCAGGCTCGGATGACTATAGCGTCATTGTGAGGCTAGTGCACTCCCCTCGTGTCCTCCTCAGTGAATACAATACCATCTGATGACACTTTGACTTTCTTAGTAGGTCCCTCTACCCCATTATAGCTAGCCAGCAGGGTATGGTTTGCTTCCCTCACATATCTCCGATACGACCTGTTCGAAATACCTGTCATGTGGGGACCACCATGGATTGTTATGATTGTTCTGACAGGGAGCTCGTGCTCAGGCTCCGGAACTCGTTGTTGTGGCTGCTGCTCAGGCTGCAGGTCTTGATGTTGGGGTCGATGATGTCAAGGTCGTCTGCCCGCAGGTCGCATGACATATTCCCCCAAACGACCCCGTCTTATCAACTCTTCGATAGCATCCTTCAATTGCCAACAGTCTGATGTATTGTGTCCGTTCTCGTTGTGGTAGGCACAGTACTTCTTCGGGTCTCGGCGTCGGCTAGGAACCCCTGTTGGAGGCGGCTTCCCGAAATTTTCTTTATTCCTTTCAGCTGCGAAGATTCTATCTTGCCTGTCTGACAGGATGCTGTAACTCCCGTACCGACTTGGATGCCGAGGTCGCTCTCTCCTCGGCTCAGGCCTGGCTCGCTTTGCCACAACATTGACAGATTGGTGTTTGTGCTTACCCTGCTTGTCCCTACTGTGGTTCTTCCTCTTTCCGTGATGGGGACTGCTTGCTTCACCCCGTTGACTACTGGGCTTTTTGACTCCGAAAGCTTCCTCCCATCTAATTTCCTTGGTTGCCCTCTCATAAAATTCACTCAGATCTCTCACTGGAGACTTAAAGATGCTCTCATACAGCTTTCCATCTTTCTTGAGCCCTGCGAAGATCGTCGTTAGTATACTCTCATCTGAGGGTGCCTCGACATTACTCACCTTATCTCTGAATTGGGTGATGTAGTCCTTCAAGGACTCATTATGCCTCTGGAAGATGGTGGCAAGGCGGCACGCAGGCACGAGCTACTTTCTCAGGGCTTTGTACTGATCCATGAACCTCTTATGACACTCCTTCCAGTTTCTTATGCTGCGAGCTGGGAGGCTCTTGAACCAGGCTCACGGGGCTTCCCCTAGAGTAGCTGGGAAGACTCGGCACTTTACCAGCGAGTCGTCTGTCTGAAGGTCCATTTACACATTGAAGGCGTCTAGATGGTCATAGGGGTCGCTTCTGCCGCTGTAAGGAGGGATGTTGGGGAGTTTGAATTTGGGCGGCAGGGGTACTGTCTCAACTTCCTGAGTAAATGGTTCCCTGCGATCTTCTCGTTCCTCTCCACCTGAAGCCTAGGTCAAGCTTCTAACTGCCAAACCCTCTGCAGCAGTTCCTCTACTATTAGGACTGGGGATTGAGATTGCCAAACGAAGTTCCTTCTACTGATACCTCCTGTCCTCCAAGGTGGCGATCTTCCGACCTGCGCATTTCATCAAAGTCTTCTACCTGTCTTAGACCTCTCCTTCGGTCGGGCTCGGGAACAGAGCGATCCTCTCGAACTCGCTCGTGTCCGCGACTGTTTTCAACGTGGCGGTCGCCTTCTTGATTCACCTGTACTCTGATATCGGTTGGGTTAGGGGCGATCTGTCTCCCCCGAGCTCGCTGCCTGTCTCTTCTCACGTTCAGGTTTGAGGAGCGCACAGATTCCTCCGATAACGACCTGTCTCTGTTTGCAGCTCCCTCCGGGGTCGGGATCTCCTCAGTAATTTGTTGACGAGCTCTTCCGGGGGGGGGGGGCGACCTCCGCCTGTCTCCGCGCCGCATGGGTCTGAACCTCCACTAGCGCCCTGACCGTCTCAGTCAGTTGCCTTACTATATTCTCCAAGGCCTGCTAGCGCTACTGCCATTCCTGAGCGACCTCTCACTCGGCAGGTTGAGTACTTTACTGATCTTCCTGACCCTAAGGTCGCTCATTAGCTGGACCAATACTCCTGGTCATTCTTATCCTGGCCATAATGGATTGACGAAATATAAGCGGTCAAAGAAAAGTCAAATGAAGAGGAAATTACCAGGTCACTGTTGGGCCCTCCTTCTAGCGCCAAAAGATGTTGACGTTCGGAAACGGCCAACCCAGAGATTCTGGGGCTCAGACTGCGAGCGAGGTAATTAAGGAGTGATAATGGTGACGGGTGTGTGATAAATGAGTAGTAAATGAGGTTTAAGGTTGGTGGAGCTTAATTAAGGTGAAGGAATGTTGGTCGTGGCAGTTAGGTAAGTGTGATAGGGTGATTAATGAAGACAAGAGGAAGAAGGAAGAATGCAAAATACAAGGATTTTTACGTGGTTCGGCAACTGCGCCTACATCCACGGCCACTCTGAGGTAATTCCGGCAGAATGACGGTACTCTAGTATTTTCAGCCTGTTTGTACAGTAAAGACCTCTCATATTTATAGAGAGAGGGAGATGACAAAAAGAAATACAAAAGAATGTAATACACGTTAGAAACTATGACAATCCCAACTAATCCTGACATAAACCATGTTTCATTTATTGTAAAGGTGATGATTGTTCTCTCCTTGCACACGTCTGCATTTAATGCACCAGGAGAGATCTTTCCTTCATTAAATGCATAGCCGCCGCATTGAATGTTTTTGGGTAATTGTGTGGATGGTTTCCGGCGTGAAATCAAGAGAGTTGGTGATTCTGATGACTTGCTACAAAAGGTTTCTCCTGGAGTATACCCCTGGTCTGTTAGATCAAGCAAGCTGGACAGGGGTTGACACGGGCGAAGTAATGCTGGGATGATCTGGAGGCAGCGCGATCTCACGATCTGGGCGACCTCGCGATCTGGACGAGCTCGCGGCAACGATTGGGAGTATGGGCCTTCTGGACCTTTATTTATATTCATGTTCAATTGAGCTTCTACTGGCCCATTTATTAAGGTCGAGAAAACGGGTATAACACAACCCTAATTTGTTAGTTTTCTATTCTCTTTATATTGAATTATTATAATTATTATTGTATTTTTCTATTTTTCAAATCTACAATATTGTATCCCTTCTTTTATAATTTTATTTTTAATATCACGTTGCTAACGGTGATTTAGCCTAACGAAAAGTCTAAAGAAAGACAAGGTCATCGTCATTATTCATCAAGTTGGCAAAAAAAAAAAAAAAAAAAAAAAAAAAAAAAAAAAACAAAACAAAACCAAAATAACAATAATAATAATAAACAAAACAAAAAGTTCAAAAAAAAAAAAAAGTTGGCAAAAAATCCTCAAATTATACTATTGGCCGCCAAGATTGAAAATATTCCATCATATTCACACAATATCTTTTAGCGTCCAATCATTATTTTTTTAATGTAGTCCATTATTATTTTTTAAAGTATACTTTCTAAATGTATCCTATCAAGTTGTACTACATCCATTTACTCTTTACATCTATTTTACAAATTAAAAATGTTTTATCAATTCTTTGCACTCTCTAAAATCCCAAATCTTTCTCTAGATATTAATAGTCAGTTTAATTAGATTATTTTCTCTCACCAAATATATTTTATCAAAATTTAAATGCAATTTACTTTCAAAAGAAAATTTGAAATGTAATTAAACAGCCCTAAGTCAATCAACCTATCAACATTATTTTGTTCTCCACTCATTGCAAGCAAAATTTGTTCAGTGGCAACCTGAACTTATAAAAAATGTGTTAAGCTATATATGGTGCATTCGTATTATTACTTAAAATTCTTGTACAATTATTAATTCAAAATTTTTTTCCTTAGATCTAGAAGGCTCTTGGCCGGTTTATAGTTGGATTTCTTGACTTCTTGTGTTAACTAAAAGATTCATGCTTACATTTTTACAAATACTTGTGTTCCAAATTTCATGATTATATTATTAATATCTATTTGAATTTTCTTTAATTGCAAGAAGAAAATTTTTATTATTAAAAATTTAATTGTAGTTGGCAAAAAAGAAATTTATCATCAATTGTGGTATGTTTTTCTAAAAAAAAATGATATGCTTAAAATTAATAATGGTAAATGATATATATACTTAGTATTTCAATGCTATATAAAGTAGAAAAAATAGGTTTTAATTTTTTAATATGGATGTGAAAAGTAAATGGGTGTTTCAAGAACTTTTTTGGGTGGCAATGGAACCACCCATCTAGTAATTGGTGTATAATAAATGGACTCTTTAACTATCTGTAAACGTGCTAACAACTCTATTGGTGAGCTTTATACAACTAAAATTGATGAGGATGCTTTGAATTGGAATAAAGTTGAAACTGAACAAATAAGTTCAATAAAGCCCATTTGAGATACTGCTCTTATTTCACAACGGGAACTATGTCTACTTGTATGATATAGGGTCATTAAGTGCACCAGTTTTGTTGAGTCAATTTGTTGGTTTGGATGCAAGTGGCATGTATGGACCATAAATCTGTTTGCTTCTTCAACGGCTATTGTGTGTGAACGCAAAAAGCTATAAAATATTGATTTAGATTGCTTGGATTATATATTGTTCTTATTTCCAAACCATATATAATTCTAATTGTATGACTGTTAGATTCCATTATTAGCAAGTATAAGCCATGGAGATTTTTGTTTATGGCATGTGGAGTTGAGTGTACTTGGGGCAAGTTAAATATATAATAATAAAACTTGCAGTTGTTGATAGTGACCGACTTGGGCCGTTCAGATCAATTTTTTAAAGCAAGTCAAGTCAAGTCAGTTTGCCAAATGACAAACCCACTTGGGGTCAATTTTGGTCAAATCTGATCCGATCCAATCCTTGCTCACCACTCAATGTTCAAGGTTTTGCATTTTTATTTTTCTTTTCTAAATTAATTTTAGTTTCCAAAGTATGATAAGCCTTGAACTTGTTCAGTTAGCATTACTGATCCAACAATTTACATGTTAAAAATGTAGATTAAGTCTAATTAAAATTTGGAAAAAAAAAAAAAAAACTCTATTCATTTGGGTTCTTATTGGAGTATGTATCAATATGTGATTGGTAAATACTAAAACTAATAATATAATATGAAATAAAATGAGGATGTAATAACAAATTTCTAAATGAGATTAATCAGTAATAATCTATACTTGTTATACCACATCACAAATTTTAAGAGAGAAGAATACATTATGTCCATCCCACAATTTAATGAGACTTGGATTCAGTTTCTAGATTTTGCAATCTACGGCCAGCACATGGTATTGTGTTCCCAGAATGAGCCTTCACTTTTCTCTTTACTCGATTATGGATGCAAAAACTCTAAAAGACAAAGTCATTATCATCATTCACCAAGTTCGCCAAGAATTCTCAAGTGATTGTAGGGATCAATGACAGATTTTAAATTAGTTTTGGCTCCTAGTCTTGAAGAGAAGACTAGAAAACCACTTCAACTTCCGTACTTTCTTTCTATAGTTCTTGTATTTTTAACTCTAGCCTATAATTCTCTTTCTCAAAAAAAAATCTAGTCTATAATTCCGAAGTAATAGTTTTAGGTATGGTTCGGTTTGTTAGTTGTTTCTGGTTTTAAATCATTGTATCCTTATAGACAGATACGAACGTTAATTATCTAAGACGAATTAGTTTTAAGGATATTATAATCCTACATAGACTCCAATTTATTAATATTGAATTATTATTATTTTCTATTCTTCAAATCTGTAATCTTATATCCTTTCATTTATGATTTTATTTTTAATATCAGGTTGCTAAAGAAAGTCAAGGTCATTGTCATTATTCACCAAGTTGGCAAATAATAATAATAATAATAATAAGCTGAAAAAAAATAATAATAATAAAATAAAAAAAAAAAGACACGAGGGAAGTTGGCCAAAAATCCTCAGATTATATTATCGTCTGCCAAGATTGAAACTATTCCATCACATTCACTCCATATCTTTTATTGTCCAATTATTAATTTTTAAAGCTACTTTCTAAGAAAGGTGTCATATCAAGTTGCTGTATTAGAACCAAATAATTACGCCAACCTTGAAACAGCCATGTAGTTTGGTTACACTCCCTATAAATCCCTCCACCCAGACCAGCTCGAAGCGCCATTCCCTGGAGACTGCAAACATGCTTAATACCCTCAGATTCCCAGCCATTTTGCTTTTTCTCTTCTTTAGCCTTTCTACCCCTACTACACCTGCCACACTTGACGCAGACCGTGTTTCATTACTTGCCATGAAATCACAGCTTCATGATCCACTAGGAGTTACAACCTCATGGAACGATTCTGTTCCACTCTGCTCGTGGACAGGTGTTTCATGTGGTCGTAGACACGAAAGGGTCACAGCCTTAAATTTAAGAAACCGCAGACTGGAAGGTCGCTTGTCACCTTTTATAGGTAACCTCAGCTTCCTCAGCTCTATCGACGTCGAAGGAAACAACTTCTACGGTGAAATCCCCCACGAGATTGGTCGCTTGTCCAGGCTTGAAGTCCTGAAACTGAGCAACAACACCTTTTCAGGTACCATTCCAAGAAACTTGTCTCATTGTTTTAACCTCATCCAGTTTCTAGCCAACAAAAACAATCTTGTGGGAGATATCCCAGAAGAGATTGGCTTTTTGTCAAAGCTTAAAATATTGGCAGTTGGTGACAATCATCTAACTGGACAACTTCCAGCTTCCATCGGGAATCTTTCAGCTTTGCTAGTACTTAGATTACGTGTAAATAATTTGGAGGGGAGTGTACCTCATACATTAGGCCAACTAAAAAGCTTAGCTGTCCTTAACTTATATCAAAATAATTTCTCTGGTATAGTTCCTTCTTCGGTTTATAACATGTCATCATTAGAGTCCCTGTTTCTAATTTCAAATAGATTCAGTGGATCCCTACCAGTTAACATAGGTGACAACCTTCCAAACCTGAATATGCTTATCATTGCTCAAAACAATTTCACTGGTTCCCTCCCCTATTCATTGTCCAATCTTTCAAGTATCCAAAATCTTGACGTGGCTGAAAATGATTTTAGCGGGAAAGTGTCAGTTGACTTTAGTCGTCTTAAAAATCTATCGAATCTAAATTTAGGTGAAAATAAATTGGGAAATAATGGGTTAGCCAATGATCTTGAATTTGTAACCTCTTTGACAAACTGTAGCAAATTGGACGCGATTGGTTTGTATAAGAATCGATTTGGAGGAGTGTTGCCACATTCTGTAGCCAATCTCTCAACAACAGTGACCAAAATATTGATGGGAACCAATCACATATCTGGTACCATACCTCCTGGGATAAAAAATCTAGTCAATTTGATGTCGATTGCCATGGAGGCCAATCGATTAACTGGAACGATTCCTAATGAAATTGGTGAGCTTACAAGGTTACAAATACTAAACTTGAATGGAAATTATTTACAAGGGAGCATTCCAACCTCTCTAGGTAATCTAACACTATTAGATGAGCTTGTTTTGGGATCCAATAATTTCCAAGGCAATATACCCTCCTCCATTGCAAATTGTCAGATTTTGAGGGTGTTGGTTCTTGAAGACAATAAGCTGACAGGAACTGTGCCTCCACAAATTTTTGGCATAACAACCTTGACAGTTTTCCTAGGCCTATCTCAAAACCTTCTTCGTGGACATCTTCCTTCAGAGGTGGGCAGCTTGAAGAATCTTGTTGCATTGGATGTCTCTAGGAACCATTTCTCCGGTTCGATTCCTGCAACTTTAGGTGGCTGTACGAGTTTGGTATATCTTCATATGCAAGGGAATTATTTCAATGGAAGCATTCCTTCTTCTCTGAGTTCTTTGAGAAGCCTAGAAGGGCTTGAACTCTCTTCCAATAATTTGTCAGGTCAGATTCCAAAATTTTTTCAGAATTTATCGTTCTTGTCATATGTAAATCTCTCTTACAATCACTTTGAGGGAGAAGTACCAACGGAAGGAATTTTCAGCAATATGACAGACAGTTCGCTTCGAGGGAATGGGAATCTTTGTGGAGGCTTAGTTCAAATGCACTTGCCACCATGCAAATACAAGGGATCAAAGAAAACGAAAACCATGCTTCTTTTCAAAGTGGTTGTTCCAGTAGTTTTGTTTTTTCTGATTTTATCAACTCTTGTAATGGCTTTTGTGATTCGAAGAATGAAATCCACCGATAGAACTTCAAGAAAGTTGGACATGGAAGAACAGTTCCCCTTGGTTTCTTATGGGGAGCTGAGCAAGGCAACTAATGAATTTTCATCATCCAATGTGATTGGTCAAGGAAGCTATGGCATTGTATACAAAGGACATTTGGGTAAAGAAAATGGGATGGTAGTAGCTGTCAAGGTAATCAATCTTCAACAAAAAGGTGCTTCCAAGACTTTCATGGCTGAATGCAAGGTGTTAAGAAATACTCGCCACCGAAATCTTATCAAAATCATTACTGTTTGCTCAAGTTTAGATTTCAAAGGTGATGATTTTAAGGCTCTGGTTTATCAATACATGGAAAATGGAAGTTTAGAAGAGTGGCTGCACCTTAACAGAGACCAAGCTAACACAAATAATTTAAGTGTTGTTCAAAGATTAAATATAGCCATTGATGTGGCTTCTTCGATTGAATATCTACATCACCACTGTCAACCACCAATCATTCACGGTGATTTGAAGCCAAGCAATGTTCTACTTGATCATAACATGGTTGCTCATGTGAGTGATTTTGGGCTAGCGAAATTTCTCTCAGATCATACGTTAAGTACTAATCTTGGAAATCCCACAAGTTCAACCGGAATAAAAGGAACTATCGGTTATGTTGCTCCAGGTATTTCTTTGCCGTGATATATTTCAATCTATATTGTCTATTGATTTTATATACTGCATCTAACATAGTGAATTGATTTCCTTAAAAAAAGTTGATGAATTGATATTTTTCTTCAGAATATGGTATGAGCACTGAAATGTCCATGGCCGGAGATCTGTATAGCTTTGGAGTTCTTTTGTTGGAGATGTTCACAAGAAGACGGCCTACTGATAGTATGTTTACCGATGGCTTGACCCTCCATGATTTTGCCAAGATGGCTTTGCCAGAAAGAGTGATGGAGATTGTTGAGCCTTCACTGCTTCTGGATGTAACACCTAACAACAACAATGTTGAAAACCCTGGGAGACATGAAGATGAAAGAGTCCGAAAGCAAGAGTGTTTGGTTGTCATACTGAGAACCGGAGTTCTCTGCTCAATGAAATCTCCGGCAGATAGAATGCAAATAACAGACGTCGTAGCAAAATTGCGTGCTGTTAGGGATAAGTTTGTTGGTAGTAGGACTTAATATCTCATAGATACAGCTGAATTTATAAATTTTGTATGCATATTAGTGTTGTTCGAAAAATTCCTGTTATTTCCCTAGTTAAATAATGTTTAGTCATTACAAAATTATCAGCAATTGTATCAGTTAATGTTGGTTACAAGTCATTGTCACCATGCTTGAAGTATTCACTTAAATTGATGCTGCTGGTAAGAATGTAAAGACCATACCATATTTTGTGTCTTATTAATAAACAATAAATTGATGTTTTTCTTGATTAATAAAAACCACTGTGCAATATCTCCCGTGTACTTTCATAACTTGAAAAGGTCACCACAGAGGCTATCCAAGCCTCTATTATTTGTACATTAATAATTTGTAATGATTTATAGTAAAATTAAATAAACTGATACACAAACTTTCTTTTGTGGGTGGTTAACTGGACTGCTGTATTGGGAGCATTTTGGGACTATTTAGGGCTGTTTTGACTTTCGAGACTGTCTAAGAACTGTTTTACAGGTTTTATGGATGCAATTTTGATGCTTTACGTGCAATTCTAAATTTTTCTATCCATTTTACGTGCCGTTTTTTCGTTGAGTTATAATTATGTGCAGTTTTTATTTACTTTGAGGTATTATGTGCAGTCTTTAATTACTTTTGTAATTGTTGTCAACAAATGTACATTATTATGTGTTGGTACTATGTATTTAGCATTTTTTCTCTAAAATCCCAAATTATTCTCTAAATATTAATAATCACTTTAATTAGATTGTTTTCTCTCACCAAGTATATTTTATCAAATTTTAAATGCAATTACTTTGAAAAGAAAATTTGGAATGTAATTAAACAACCCTAAATCAATCAACCTATCAACATTTTTTTCTTCTCCACTCATTGCAAGAAAAATTTGTTAATTGGCAATCCAAACTTATAGAAAATGTGTTAGGCTATATATGGTGGCATATTCATATTATTAATTAAAACTCTTGTACAATTATTAATTCAAAATTTTTTTCCTTAGATCTAAAAGACTCTCAGCTAATTTATAGTTGGATTTTTTGACTTCTTATGTTAACTGAAAGATTTATGTTTACCTTCTTACAAATACTTGTGTTCCAAATTTCATAATTATATTATTAATATCTATTTGATTTTTTTTTTTTTTTTTGCAAGAAAAAAAAAATTTGTTTTTAAAAGTTTAATTGTAGTTGGCAAAAAAGAAATTTATCATTTCTTATGGTATGCTTTTCTTAAAAAAAAAATGATATGCTTAAAATTAATGATGGTAAATAATATGCTTGGTATTTCAATGGTATATAAAGTGGAAAAATTAGGTTTTAATTTTTTAATATGGGTGTAGAAAGTAAATGAGTGTTGCAAGAACTTTTCTGGGTGTCACTGGAACCACCCATTCAGTAATTAGTATATATAAATGGACTCTTTAACTATGTGTAAATATGCTAATAACTATATTAGTGAGCTTTATATATCTAAAATTGATGAGGATGCTTTGAATTAGGTTAAAGCTGAAACTAAGCAAATAAGTTCAATAAAGCCCATTTGAGGCCCAAACTGACTTCACCAATTAGGTCAATTTAAGTCAGTTTGTTAAAGCAAGTCAGGTCAGTTTGCCGTGTAAAAAATCCACTTGGGGTCAGTTTTGGTCAAAACTGATCCGACCTTAGCCTTGCCCACGCTTAGATGTTCAAGGTTTTGCATTTTTATTTTTCTTTTCTAAATTAATTTTAGTTTCCAAAGTATGATAAGCCTTGAACTTGTACAGTTAGAATTATTGATCCAACAATTTACATGTTAAAAAATGTAGATAAGTCTAATTAACATTTGAAAAAATCTCTGTTCATTTGAGTTCTTATTGTAGTATGTATCAATTTGCGATTGGTAAATACTAAAACTAATAATATAATATGAAATAAAATGAGGATGTAATAACAAATTTCTAAATGAGATTAATCAGTAATAATCTATACTTGTTATACCACATCACAAATTTTAAGAGAGAAGAATACATTATGTCCATCCCACAATTTAATGAGACTTGGATTTAGTTATAGATTTTGCTATCTATGGCCAGCACATTGTATTGTGTTGCCAGAATGAGTCTTCACTTTTCTCTTTACTAAATCATGGATGTAAAAAATCTAAAGAAAGTCAAAATCATTGTCATTATTCACCAAGTTGGCAAAGAATTCTCAAGTGGTTGCAAGGATCAATGACAAATTTTAAATAAGTTTTTGCTCCTAGTCTTGAAGAGAAGACTACTTCAACTTCCATACTTTCTTTCTATAGTTTTTGTATTCTTTAACTCTAGTCTATAATTTTGAAATAATAGTTTTAGGTACAGTTCAATTTGTCAATTGTTTGTGGTTTTAAATCGTGGTATTTTGAAATATAAACACTAACGTTAATTATGTGAGTTGAATCTGTTTTAATGATATTGTGATCCTACACAGACCCCAATTTATTATTATTATTATTTTTCTGTTTTTCAAATTTGTAATTTTGTATCTCTTCTTTTATAATTTTATTTTTAATATTAGGTTGCTAAATAAAGTCAAGGCCATTGTCATTATTCATCAAGTTGGAAAAAAATTAAAAAAAAAAAACAAAAACAAAAAGTTGAAATAAAAAATAATAATAATAAATTGGCAAAAAATCCTCAAATTATACTATTGGCCACCAAGATTGTAAATATTCCATCACATTCACACCATACCTTTCAGTGTCCAGTTATTGTTCTCAAAGTGGTTATTCTAGTAATTGTGCTTTCTCTGATTTGTTCTCAAAGTGGTTATTCTAGTAATTGTGTTTTTTCTGATTTTATCAACTCTTGTGATTGCTTTTGTGATTCGAAGAATGAAATCTACTGATAGAACTTCAAGAAAGTTGGACATGGAAGAACAATTCCCCTTGGTTTCTTATGGGGAGCTGCGCAAGGCAACTAATGAATTTTCATAATCCAATGTGATTGGTCAAGGAAGCTATGGCATTGTATACAAAGGACATTTAGGTGAAGAAAATGGGATGGTAGTAGCTGTCAAGGTAATCAATCTTCTACAAAAACGTGCTTTCAAGACTTTCATGGCTGAATGCAAAGTGTTAAGAAATACTCACCGTCAAAATCTCATCAAAATCATTATTGTTTGCTCAAGTATAGACTTCGAAGGTGATGATTTTAAAACTTCGAAGGTGATGATTTTAAAGCTTCGGTTTATGAATACATGGAAAATGAAATTTAAGAAGAGTGGTTAAACCTTAATAGAGACCAAGCTAACACAAGTAATTTAAGTGTTGTTCAGAGATTAAATATAGCCATTGATGTGGCTTCTTCGATTAAATATCTACATCACTACTGTCAACCACCAATCATTCATGGTGATTTGAAGCCAAGCAATGTTCTACTTGATCATGACATGGTTGCCCATGTGAGTGATTTTAGGCTAATGAAATTTCTCGTAGATCATTCAATAAGTACTAATCTCAGAAATCCCACAAGTTCAACCAGAATAAAAGAGACTATTGGCTATTTTACTCCAAGTATTTCTTTCTAGTGATGTATTTCAATCTATATTGTCAATATTGATTTTGTTTATGGCATCTAACATGATGAATTGATATTTGCTTTAGAGTACGGTATGAGCACTGGCATGTCTATGGCTGGAGATGTGTTTAGCTTTGAAATTCTTTTGTTGGAAATGTTCACGAGAAGACAACCTAGTGATAGTATGTTTAAAATAGCTTGACCCTCCATAATATGCCAAGACAGCTTTGCCAAAAAGAGTGATGGAGATTGTTAAACCTTCGCCGCTTTTTGATGTAAGACCTAGTAACAACAATGTTGAAAACCCTAGGAGACATGAAGATGAAAGAGTCCGAAAGCAAGAGTGTTTGGTTGTCATACTGAGAACCGGAGTCCTCTGCTCAATGGAATCTCCGGCAGAAAGAATGCAAATGACAGACATCATACCAAAATTGCGTGTTGTTAGGGATAAGTTTGCTGGTAGTAGGACTTAATATATCAGAGATACAGCTGATTTATATATTTTGTATGCATATTCGTGTTGTTCGAAAAATTCCCACTATTTCCCTTATTAAATAATGTTTGGTCATCAGAAAATTATCAGCAATTGTATCAGTTAATGTTACAAGTCATTGTCATCAAGCTTGAAGTATTCACTTAAACTGATACAGCTGATAAGAACGTTAAGACCATACCCTAATTTGTGTCTTATTAATAAACAATAAATTGATGTTTTTCTTGACTAATAAAAACCACCATGCAAGGTCTCTAGTGTACTTTATCATGATTTGAAAGGTCATCATATAGGCAATCCAAGCCTCTATTATTTGTAAATTTTAAACATTCTAACAAAAAATGGTAAAACATGTTTCAAACTCGTCTATACATGACTGGACATGTCAAGTCAAAGTGGAATTCAATTAGGGCATTACAAACATAACTTCTCCTAAGTTCTTAATACCTTCTCAGCTCTGTTTTTTTCAGCTGTTATAATTGAATCTTAATATCAGCTTTTCATGAGCAGAGACAAAATTATTGATACATGAAAACTAATGGTTGCTGTAATCATGCTCTCCTTGTACATGTTACATGATATTAATCCATCCATTTGCGGTGCACCATAAAGTCATGTATGTTCAATCTACAGGTTCATCACAAAAACACATTTTATTTTGACCGCAAAATTGTTCCAACCATTTCTGATTCCGGGTTCTAAACTGGGGACTACTAAATCAATATTATAATGCGCTCGAGTACTAAGATTAATATTCTTATATGATGAACTTGATTTGCAATGATTGATGGTAGAATTAAATATACTGATACACAAACTAGACAAAACTGAAATCAACACCTTCTTGCCTCACTAACAAAAGCTCATTAATTGACACAACAAATCATTCAATAAATGGAAGCTTCACAATGCCTGACACTGTGTCTGTCATACATAAATTCATTTCCTCAACTTCCAAATAGTGGAGACTGCCATAAAAATTCAATTTGTTTTGGAATTCATTTCCTTGTTAATTGATTTTTTATAACGGAAAAATTACAAATTATCCTTTTCAATCAATACACCTCATGTTCTTATTTTGCTTCAAACCTCACACAAAAGCTGAAAACAAAACTCAAAAAAAAAAAAAGAAAAAAAGAAAAAGAAACAACAACTCCATCCAGGAAGCAACTGTTTGTTTGAATAACTAAGTAACAAATATAAAAATTGTACCATACTAATAATAAGAAATCACAGTGATTAAAAATCAAGCCAACACAATCACTGGATAATTCCAGTTACTCAGCCATGGTCTACTACCGTTGTTATTTTGAAATTAATTCATGACCAATATTTACCCAACCAATAGTTAGCCCAACAAAACTGTACTCGCTTAGATCCTACTTTTCAACTTCCACAATTTGCATTTTGCACAAAATAATAATAATGATGATGATGATGATGATGATGATGATGATAAAAAAAAAAACCTTAAAACAACCTGATACATTCAATCTAGAGTTTATCTAGATTATTAAAATTTAATGGATTTTTTTTAATAAATAATAGATTCTGATGAAAAGCTTTAATTCATAAGTCTCATATTAAAATCCATCAAAATTCATCAGTTTCATTAAAGTCTAGACTGAATATACACAAACTTCTAAAAATTCCTTTTAAATTCCAACGAGCTCTAGATTGAATACACCAGTCAGATTTTCAATGCTTGCAAACACTAAATCTCATATTCCATTAACAAAAGATTAAACACAAATGAACACTCTATAAATAATACTTGTTACAGTCCATTATTATTATCCAGAAGATAAACCAAAAACCTAAATTTTTTCAACAAGCAAAAAAGTTAAAACAAGACTCACTCACTTGAAGTTGCAGCAGCACCAACAAGAACACCTTGAGCAGAACCCTCCTTGCGGCCACTATCATCACTAACATCATTATCAGACTTTCGAATCCTAATTTTGTATTTGGCTTCAAAGTCCCCGATTTCCTTCTTCTTCTTCTCCAAAGCCTCATTAAGCCTTTTAATAACCTCCTCAATCCCCTCCTTATTGCGTTGGACAGCTGGAAGGACTTCTTTGATGGTTCTCTCCACCAGCACACCTCCAATCATCCGGTAGCACCGTCTGGATGGGTCGAGTGGCTGAATAGCGTTGATGACTAATGAATGCTCGCTTGCTTCCATTTCTAGCTCGGTAATTTTGGAGTAAATTTGATTGAGCTCAGTTCTCATAGATGCGTACATGTTTGCTACTATTTGCTCGTTTACTGGTTCCTTTCGATCGGTTCCAGCTGTGGTGGCCATGATTCTATTCTCTCTGCAAATGTTCAAGAAAGTGATTGAGAGAACAAATGGGGGCTGTTGAATGATATGGGTATTAGGCTTCGTAAAAGAATTTTTATATAGTAGGATATAGTGTGTGTAGCTCTATTGTTTTTACACAACATAATTGGTGGGCGTTTTTAGGTTCGGTTGGGTTGGGTTGGATTGGAAATCTCCCAACCTAATGGGGTTTGGGTTGAAAATTTTTCAACTCAACCCAATCCAAAAAATTTTTCAACACAACCCAACACAATAATAATCAGGTTTGGTTAATTGGGTTGGCCCTTACAAATAATACAGCTAGCACATGATTCCATTACATAATACAAATGATTCCATTACATAAAAGTTGTGACTTTCTTTTTTTTTCCCAAAAAACTAACACATGATTCCGTTACATAAAATTTCAAGCATTTCATTACATAATACAAATGATTCCCAAAAACTAACACATGATTCCATTATATAATACAGATAAAAGTTCAATCCACTATGAACTAACATCATTCTAGATAATAGAACATGTAATCAGAACTTACAAAGAAGGTCCAAAAATAATCAAACATGTAATCAGAACTTAAAACGATTCACAGCTAGTGCTAAAATATTAAAGAGTTTACCAAAAAACACAATAGTCATGCACCAGCAAACCAAATCAAAAACAGAAGGGAAAACTTTGTAACACATTGATCACAGAACATAACATGTAATCAGTTCTATATAATAAAACTGCGACACTTTACTACATCTCCCACTCCTTACTTTCACTAAAAAGGCTTATTAAAATTGAGGAGAGAAGCACAAAATTCTTTCACTTGGACTGCAGTAAAACTATACTAACTATCATAAATGTAAACTATAAATCTTTTTTAATAAAAATACATAATCTCATGAGGAATTGGTAGATATGTGAAGAGTAAAAAGTCTGCCAATAAGTCAACTTTTCTCCTTAGTTCCTTCTAGTTTCCAGGGACGAAAATATATTCCACAAAAACGAAGAGCACACGGAAGGCTACCGGAAACAATTAAAATCGAACAGATAAATCATTGAGTACCTGAACTTTGAAAAATCAGAGACTAATTTAAACCAACCCCACGTAATTTATGCCCATTTGTTATTAGCTGTGTGGGAGTCAAATTCTCCCATTCTAAGCAACAATCAAAAGCGAATACGCCAAGAACACATTTTTCTCCACAACACAACGAAATAGAAACACCCTTTACGAAACAACTCACGCTTCAACACAAGAAACCCACAACTGCGGAACCCATATCAGAGACACCAACATATATCCAAAGTACAAAAATTCACACAATTAAACAGCAACAAACGCACCCGAAAACTGAACAAACCCGCTAACATGAAAAAGCAAGTGAAAAAAGAGAGAAGAGATACCTGGAAGGCTGGAGAGGACCGTTATCAAGTGGAAGGAGACGATGAAAAGCGGCGTGAAGAAGAGAAAAGTGGAGATGAAGAAAAAGTGAATACAGATGGAGTGGAGGAGGCGTTGAATGACGGAGCAGAGGGTGAAACGAAGCTGGAATCTGGAGAGAAGAGTGAAAAGCCGCTGGCTTGAGCAATGAGCTGCTAGGGCTGTTTCAATTCAAGTGTACATATATGCCGGGTCGGGTTTCTCGGGTTAGATCTGGGGAGGGACGTGCAAAATTAACCCGATTCCATTGTTTTTAATTTTTTAAGCTCAAACCCGACCCATCCCAGAAAATTTGACCGTGTTAGGTTGGATTTGTCAGATTTAGGTTAAAAATGTCCTCTCCCACTGTAGTGTTTTTTTTTTAAAAAAAAAAAAAAAAATTAAATTCAAAGAAAACTATCAATATCTTATATTTTAGGATAAAAATAATATTTAAACCTTTGACGTCTTAAAATAAAAAAAATATTTAATTATCTCTATTAAGGGGTAATATGCACCTCTAGTGTAGATCTATTAGTTTTACACTACACAACCAACCTAGAACGATATGTTTATACCACTTTTATAAATTAAAAGGGCAAATTAAATGGACACTTGAGGTTTGATGCAATTGTAGTTATATGACATATTTGACCGTAATTACATAATAGGTACCTGAGTTTCTTAAAATCCAACATAAATACCCCCATTGTTAGTTAACAATGGTTAAGTTTATATTATCAAGGTTATATTGGTCCATACATAAGTAAAAATTATTGTAATAATAAGTTTATATATTTTAAATATATTATTCATTTAAAAATAAAAATTTAATTTTAAAAATTAAAAAATAAAATAAAATCAATTCACCTCTATCTTTTTCCTCATCTCAACCATAGCATCCAACTTTCTTTGTTAGAATAAACCAATTATTATGCTTCAAAGCAAACAATGTTCTTCTTCATGTAATCTTAGTTTTCTCTTTCTCTATTTTTTTTTTTTAATTTAAAAAAAGGGTTTTCATCAGTGAAGACCAACCAAGTGATCTGGTCTCCGACGATGGAGACCAAAGGCTCTCTACCGTCAAAGACTAGAGATTGGTTGGAGATGGCAATGCCATCTCCAATTTTTTTTAATATATTTTTATGAACTTTGAATTTTTTGTTTGATTTGGGTGATAATTGGTTTGATGATGATAATTGATTTGGGTAATGTTGGTTTGATGAAAATAATAGAGATGATGATTTTGATAAAAGAAAGAGATGATGATAAAGATGATGAAATGAAGATGAGGAAGATAATGATAGATGTAGAAGATGAAAGTGATTTTTTTTAAAAAAAAATTATATTATTGTTTTAGTAATTAAAAATATTATTTTTAATTAAAATATTTATTAGTTATAAATTGATCATTTTAAGCTTTATAATTTTGATTTAACTATGACTGACTAATGGTTGACTAAGGGGGTTTTGTCTTTTGTGTTGAGTTTTTGAAATTTGAGATAGTCAAAGTTCGTAAACATCCTGATTTTTGTGCAATTTCGCACAACCTAGTGCGGATTTGTAATTTGCCCTTTCTATTTTTACTTTTTATTTTGATTTCTGAACACTTGCGTTCGTTTTCCGTCAGCTACTCAACTTATCTACAAGACGACGACGTTTTTAGTTTGCAATTAAGACGAAAGGCAAAACTAGAACCAGAGAAAGAGAGAGAAAGAAAATATAGAAAAAAAAAAAAAAAACTCGCAAAGTTGAATTAATTAGAAGTCCCATCTCTCTCAAGATCTGTAGATTCGTCCTCGCTTAGATCTGCAGGCAAAATGTCGCAGAGTGACACGATACCTCTCCATCCCTCCTCCCAATCCGACATCGACGAGATCGAGAACCTAATCAACGCCAGCGTCCAGGCCGGCCCAGCCACCGTCCTCCCAGCCCGCCCGCCCAGCCCCTCCCGGCCCCCCACCATCCCCGTTTCCTCCTCCCCTTTCATCCAGTCCAACCTCCCCCCTCCTCCGCAGCCAAAGGTCCCGCCTGTCCCCGCCGCTCCTCCGCCTCCTCTCCCGCCCTCAACTACCTCCCGCTCGAACATCGGCGCGACTGGGTTCGGGCCGGCTCCGAACACGCTGACGGAGCCCGTGTGGGACACGGTGAAGAGAGATCTGTCTCGGATTGTCAGCAATTTGAAGCTGGTTGTTATGCCCAACCCTTACAGAGAAGATCCGGGAAAGGCTCTGAGAGATTGGGATCTGTGGGGCCCCTTTTTCTTCATCGTCTTTTTGGGCCTCACTCTCTCTTGGTCCGCCTCTGTCAAGAAGGTCAGTGTTCTACGTTTCGCAAATTGATTTGACTTTGGTTTCTTTGTAAATTGATTCAATAGTTTGGATTAGGTTTAAGCTTGTCATTCTGTGGTTTTTGACTGTGCATCGCATTGTGGTAGATGTTGATACTTGAGTCTTTTTAAAATTATTGAAATTAAATGTACTTGTGAGATGATGGAGGTGAAACAAGAATCAAGGCTAGACAAATATTGGCTTTAGTAGTTATACTATAAGTGGCTGCAAATATTAGGAGTGATAGCTTTTAGGTTGAACGCAATCTAATGAGAAAGATTAGTATTAATGTTTTGCATTCTAACTGCAAATTTGGCTATAGCGAGTGTTAATTTGGTACTTGATTGATAAGATTTCAGTGATCTCTTTGTTAAAATCTTGACTTACATAGGTTTGTTGATGATTTGCACCGCCAAGTTTATGATTCCAATTGCTTTTTTGGATGAAGTTTGTTTAAGTCAAAAAAGAGTTGATAAATGAGTGGATTAGTGTAAATTTTTGTCGATTATAGACTAAATTAAAAGTGATGTATTTGTAACCCACAAGTTGTTTACCCTAGTGGCTAGACACACCAGCCCGCTTTTTGTAAGCTTTGGCTGGTTCAAGTACCGTGTCATCCAAAAGTGGACATTCTCCGTTTAGCCCACTTGGGTATATGGGCAAATTACTCTAAAGTCCGTCCAGTTGAAGGAAAGGCTTCTCACCTAATGTGGTCCCTCTCTCTCTCTCTCTCTCTCTCTCTCTCTCTCTCTCTCTCTCGCTACTATTAGAGAGTAGAGTTAAACTAGTGTTGTGTTCTTCCGTTTCTAGAGTCTTATCTAGGATGTCCTAGCAGTTGTAAGAGTTGACGTAATTGTACTTGTAACTTCAAAAAAAAAATAATAATAATAATAAAAGTGATGTTTTTGTAAACGGGTTAAATGTGTCTCATGCTCCTAGATCAATCTTTAATCTATTTTGCTCATGAGTTTTTGCCTAATAGAGGTTAAACCTCTACTGGAATTAATAAAGTTAATTTCAAAAGTCTAACCAAGCAGCTCATTACTCATATTACGGTTTAATGTATATATGCTTTTAGATGGCCTTGTGTTCAATTATTTATATACTGCTTTATCTGCAGTGCTCTAATCAGCTTTTCTATGCAGTAATAACTAGGTCTGGGTCCATTGTGTTTCATATGTTGCTTCTTTGGTTTATTGTGCATTGTCATCTTCTGCTTCTGCAATTAACTCTGTTATTATTACCATTCTGTTATTGATTACTTTAAATAAATTTGTCAAACTTAACGTGTTCCAGTAATCAGTCCTTAACTCATTAGAGCTGCTAGTTCTCATAAGCTTAACTAAAATCTTTAGTCTCTAAAGGTTCCTGCTTCTCCTGATATTTTGATGCACCTTACTATCATAAATCGATCATCTTCCTGTTTGATGTGTTGATGCTATGTTATGATCTATCTATTTAATGTGTTAATAATGGCATGTCATTTCTTAGTTTCTTATGAAAAAGAAGATGACAATGTCATTTCTTAAATGCGAAGATAGAGAATCTTGTTGCACTGATTTATTTGTTGTGGACCTTGTGGTTGTGCTGGTTTTTTTCCTTTCATTTGTCCATTTGTCTGCCTATTTTTCCATCTTCCATTTAATTTGAGAATAAAACTTTAAGTGGGAAATGCTACTATAATTAGATGTGGTATTCTTCCTAGATATTTAAAGTGCCTTATTTTGCATTTTTTAATTTTTTCAAAATAATGTTTTTCTTCTCTGTTTACAAATTGTACTCCTTGAGGTCATCTGCTCAATTTCCTTCACCTTGCTACTATCTTAGTATGGATATAGTTGGGGCTAAGTGTTTTAAGTTTATAATTGTTGATGGTATGAATTGAACTCATATCAAGATATTGACAATGTTCATATGATGAGGTACTAACTTTCTTCAGTTCTCTGTTTGTCTTTCAGTCTGAGGTATTTGCTGTTGCATTTGCACTACTTGCAGCTGGTGCTGTGATCTTGACATTGAACGTACTGCTACTGGTATTTCCTCTTTCTCTCCTTGTTAGGTTTTGGTTGACATATTTGTTTACTTTTTATAACATGTTTACTAATCAGGAATTCAAGGTAGGGAAAGAGAACTTAATTCCAAAATTTGAATTCTAATATTTACTAAAAAATTTTCGATTTAAATCACGTGAACCTCACATTAAAATTGGAAATCAAGTTCTTACTAGAAAGGGAACTTGATTCCCTCCTCTTACCTTGGCAATCAAGTTCTCTTTTCTGATTGAATAATGCAATTTGAGTAATTTTACTAATTTACCCTTAATTAATATATATTTTTTTAGAAATAATTTAATTAATATTTTTATATGTGATATACATAACTGTTTTTACTATTTTTGTAATTAACTTTGTTTTATCCTTATTTTTCAGTTTAGTGAACACTAAAAAGAAATTTAATTCGATTCCAATTTTAATTCCTAAAAGTTGGTAAATTGTGGAATGTAATATTATAATTTAATTCCAAATCATCTTCATTCCCTTTCTACTGGAAGTTAATTTCCCTTTCTTTTCATTTCTAATTAGTAAATGCACCCTAAATATTATTTAGTCATAATGTTGCATCTTTTACTAAGAGAATTTCAAAATGTTAAAGCTTTTGGACTGTTTAAACCTGCATATGTTTTAAGTGGCTGCTCTGACTCTGATGAAAATATACGATGTTTCAGGGTGGACACATAATTTTCTTCCAGAGTCTTAGTCTTCTTGGTTATTGTCTATTCCCTCTAGACATTGGAGCCTTGATATGTATGTTGAAGAACAATGTGATAGTGAAAGTGGTTGTGGTCTGTGTGACATTGGCATGGAGCTCATGGGCTGCCTATCCTTTCATGAGTTCTGCCGTGAACCCCAGAAGAAAAGCCCTTGCACTCTACCCTGTCTTTCTCATGTATGTCTCTGTTGGTTTTCTCATAATTGCGATTGATTAATCTGATGGTGTTCATTATAGGGTTTTGCCATACGCAATTGTAACTCACTTGCAATTATATAGGAATTTCATGTGGTGGTTTATTTTTTTCTCCCATGTTAATCTATTTTTTCGACCCTATTTCGGATTGATATGTTTGGGGACTCAAAGCTGCAGAAAATTATACAAGTTGTATGAAACTCATATTATATGCCTATCACTTAATCTTGTCATATTTTTGTGAACGTGGCTTTGTTTCCTGGGGTTTTCAAGCCCAAAGGTGTGACTGTTAATAATAAAATGAGGTCTTTTCAATTGCATGCACCACTCTTAAGTAAGTTTCAGTTTCAATGTATTGGAATGGGAGAGAGAATTTATAGTGACATTATCTGTTGAATTGGTGGTTTTAGCAAATTGTTAAATATGTATAAAATCTTGAGCTCATAAAGTTGAAGTTGGAGTTCAGGATAGAAACGCATGGTTGCAAGAGTTTTGAGTAACCCGGTTTGGAAGGATTTTGATCTATTGCTGCTATGGTTAATGATTGACATGTGGCAAATTTTATAAATAAATAGTTAAGGTTTTTATTTTTATTATTTTTATATTTTTCTTCAATCATATTAAAACGGCAACGGTCCTCCCCTTTTTATTTAATTTTATTGAAGTTTTTATTTGTTTAACAACTTTTGATATCCACCATCCATTTTAAAGATGAACAGTTGAGATTAAATTATTTATTTAATTTTATTTTTAATACACTTTTATATATGAGATCCTTTTACTTATGAGATCCATTTTCCTTTTATTTGTTTATATATTTTTTTTTTCTTAAATTATTTTAATTAAAATTAAAATAACCTCCTAAAGTGACAAAACAGTCCTCCCTTCATTAGTTTGACTAATATTTGACGAAACGGACCATATTAATAAATTTTTTAAGTTTTAGGGACGATAGGAGTTATTATTGCAAATAGGCTTAAAAAATGGTAATTGTTCAAAACTAAGGGTGAAAATAAAATTTTCCTTTACATTATTGATATAATAACTTTACTAAGTGAGAAACATGGCTTGATTGGGTATTGAATCATGGTCCAAGTCACAAACCTTTAGGTTTGTGAATTCGAATCTCAAATGCCCATTATATGGGCAATTTTCTCCCCATTACTGTGGGTGCTCTCTCACTTAATGTGAGTTTAGTTCAGTCGCATCTTCTAAAAATAAATTCTTAGGTCGCATCTCAAAGTCATAACCTAATTGGTCTCGATATCACTCTAGGTAAAGTACTAGTAATAAAAAATATATATATTACTAAGAGATCAGTATCACATGTATAATCTGATGTTCACCATACGTCTCTACAAAATTGAGGCTCCGAATTTATATATATATATATATTTATATATATATATATATATAAAGAGTTCAAACAACATTAGTTATTAGGGATTAAGGATTGTACTTTTATGCATGAATGATAAATTAATAATGAATGGCTACCAACTGCAATGATTAATATGTTTTAGCAAATTGTAATTATCCCAAGATGTAAATAAGCTTCGGTTTGCATTAATATGACTTTAATCCATTTTGTTCAAATGATTGATCTAACTAAAACATGCTTGGATATCTTAGCCAAAATTTTTCATTTAATTTATCAAAGCTTTTCTTTCTGAAATATGTTCGCATCAAATTATTGATAACTTATATTAAGGGTGAGAAATGAAAACGCAATTCTGTACTATATTTGGTGGATCATTTTATATATTCCTGTATATTTCACTTGAAATTGGAAGCCTATTTTAAGAGTTAGCCTCACTATAATGTACCCATTAGGTTAGATTGGAAAATATGTTAAGTCATTTTGATGGAAGTCAAAGTAGCAATCATGGAGAATGAGACAATTCCAATGATTCTTTAAGCATCAATGGTAGATCAATGACAAGGGTTAAAGTTAAGAGGATGAAAAAAACTTTAAATTGGCTAATCAAGAATCATGCACAACTCGGGCTAGACAGTTTAGAGGCATCACAAGAGTTTAAAAACATCATTCAAGTCTAAGAGAATCAAGATTGAAGGAATTTGGGCCTAATCTACAAAGGGCTATACACGAGGGGTATTTTTGAGACACCATATCTTTTATTAAAAAAGAGTTATGAGGCGTATCATATGTATTTGAAAATATTAGAGTCTTAACTTCATTTTGATATTTTGAAGTGTGTCATTTGAAGACTCCAAGAAGAAATTATGACCAAATACATTTTAGTGGTTTGTATTCGACAGATCTTTAATTCTTGTTAACTAAGTTTTTATTATTTCTTATTGTTAGTTGTTTGCATTTATTTTCTTTTGTTTCCTATACTTGAAGGGTTGTTCAAAGAGTATATATAAATATTAGACTCATGTAAACTAAAGGGAGTTAAATGAATATTTTGAATAATACAATGAAAGCTTTTCTCTTTTGTTCTTTAAAGAACTTTGCGATCTTTTCAAACTAACACTTGTGGTGATCGAATCTGACTTATCTCCCGTTTTCTCATCTCATTCTTGAAAGTGGTGTCAATATCATTATTTTATAACTTTGGTTCTTGATTAACGATATATGCATAACGGGTCAAGATTCTTTTATAACTTTGATTCTTAGTTGTCATATAATCAATGGATCAAGGTTCATTTTATAAACCTATTTTAATCTTTCTAGGGTTGAGTTCTTAATATCTATTGTGGGTGTTTTATTGACTTATGGGTATCACATCACATTCTTTTTACTAGGGTTTTGATTAATTTTATGGAATAAAATTTCAAAATGAGTGTTTGATAATTTTAGAGTTTTGTGATGGTTTTTAAAAACTTAGAGGTTACCAAGGAAAGATTTTTAATTAGTACTATAAGGAATTATGTGAGCCTCTCAACCTACATCTTTAACAAACCTAGGGCAACTTAATGTTGAAATGAAATTGCAATTTAACTATTTGACATTTGTTTAATTGCTAATCGATTTAACTTTATCCTTCAAGTATAACTTATCCCTCTCCCATTAGTTGACATTGCTCAACTTTAATGTTTGACTAGGGTCTTCATTTGTAATTGTAAAAATACCCTTGCATGTAAAAATTGGTTTTTAAAAGAATAATTATTTATTTATTTTTTTTAGAAAAAAAAAAGAAGATTGGGTGGAAATGACATTGAAAAACCAATAGTTAACAAAAGCTAAAAAAAATTATAAAATTAAACTTACTTAAAGAATTTAAATAAATGAATGAATCTCCATTGTCCATCAATGGAGCAACTGCATTAAAACAAATAACCAAAAAAAAAAAAAAATGAAGATCCAATTTGGAGATATGATCTCGATTGATCCATAGCGATCACCATCATAGAGATCTTCATAGGGATCGACCTCCATCGTCGACAAAGGGGTAAGAGGCATAACTAGGAATTTCTGTTAAGGTGGCTTAAAACAAAAGCATAAAAACTTTTTTATTGATTGAAAACAAAATATACGCCTAGATTTATAGAGATATATATATGGGGAGGGGAGACATAATGAACCTTGTCCCTCAAAATACACACATTAACTACAATAAAAAATAAGACAACATAAAAACTATTAAAAAAAACATGTAATGTAATGCAATTACAAAAAATCATGTAAACTTTATCCTATGAGGTTTTAAACCCTCAACCTAGTCAATAATAGAATCTAAGTGAATGCTAATGATAGTCTCTCTTTTAATACATATCATCATGCAATCAATAAGAAAATCATCCTCCATTTTATCGACGGTCAAATGAGTTCCTACTGTTTATATAGGAGAGGTCGCTACAACAAAAACCAAAAGTTGTTTCCATTTATAAAAAATCAAATGTCAAGAAGGTTCCAGCTATTTTACTCTTTCCTTCGATTGAATGTAGATGCAAACATAATTTTCTAAAACAACACAATTATATCTAAAAGAGTTATAATTTTTTTATATTATTTATACTAAATTTTAATAAACAAGTCATGTATATTATTTCAAAACACCAATATAATTTTTTTTATGTCTCAAATAAATAAATATAATTGTTTTCAAATAAATAAGTAAATATAGTTTTTTTTTTTAATGTCAATATATATATTTTTCTCTTTTTGACATAAACAAAAAATATAATTGTATTGATATTGGCAATGCCAGCCAAAGACATCCTTATTCCCGTAGCCAAACACACCTTATCTTCAACAATCCCGCGCTTATTCAAAGAAGACAGGGAAGAAGACTGAAGAGTACACACAACAACACAACACTCAACAGACCTCTCTCTCTCTCTCTCTCTCTCTCTCTCTCTCTCTACGTTTTTCTCTCTAAAGTTGTTCAATGTCTGAACCAATCATTCTCTCCGACGAAGAAAGTCCATTTCCCAGCAAGAAACCCAGAACTCGACCCGGCCCGGTTGTTGTTCTCGTCCTCGACGATGACCCCACTCCCAAAAAACCCGCCTTTACTGCCTCCTCCACCTCCACTCCTTCCGTCGTCCCCGAGACCCCCATGTCCGATATCTCTATCGTCAAATGCGCCATGGGTTCTTCACTTGACTCCCCAGTTAGGGTTTCCAATCCTGATCAAATGATGCCGGGTAACTTCTTTTTTAGTCGAATTTTGCATTGATTGATTTAAAATAGAGATACAATTTGGCCCATTTGTCGAATTTTGGGATAATTTGGCAGCTGTGGTTGTGTTTTCAATTTCAAAGGAGTGATCTTGCAAGTTCATTTATTTATTTTTTTTAAGTCGAATTTTGCATTGATTGATTTGAAAAAGAAATACCCTTTTGCCCATTTGTTGAATTTTGGGATAATTTGGTAGCTGTGGTTGGTTGTGTTTTTAATTTCGAAGGTGTGATCTTGCAAGTTTACATTTTTTGGTTTCTGGATGTAAGGTGCGTAGTTTTGTTTATATTCGTCCTTTGAGTGATATGTTGGTTATGAATTGTTATAATTGTTTATTGTTTTGAATACTCATGTGATGCTTTGTAGACTTGAGGATTGTCTTGATTGAAATCTACTAATTGGTATCTAATTTGGTTGAAGTTGTGCCGCTGCAAGTAATGATTGGTTATTGTTGAAGATTTGGATATTGCATTCGTTTGTAAGTCTGCCTTTTGATATGATTGTGGAGCTTGAGTCAGTCTAGTATTTTCTTACTCGGGTTGTTGTTTTTGTTTGATTGTATTGCAGCAAGTAGTGGATTGATATGTTTGGAGTCTGATAATGAATCTGAAAGTGGTTCTGGAAGGGAAGATTTGGGGCAGAATGAAATGGTGTGTTCTGGTTTTGATGATGCAATGGACTCAGAATGGCATTCTAGATTTGTTACATCCGATTGTCTTGAGGGTATGTATAGCTCATTTTGAGTTTGAGATCAGTTTTATTTTGCAATTGTGTGATGCCTCGTATTTATGGAATGCGGATGAAAGTTTCTTCATCATTTGGATTTTTTTTTTCTCTTTCTTGTAAATTTAATTTACAGGCAATATGTTTATCAGGGAATACTAATCTGGTCCAAATGTCTGGTGACCGTTCTTCACAGCCAACCTTTTCGCTAGATGATATTGATAAGGTGTTTTCTTCTTAGGCTCTGTGATAATAATAAATGAGCTTTATATTTTTAATGTCTTGAAGGTTGATGAGTTAGAAAATTGACTATCCTACTAGAGCAGAATCTGGATTGTGTTCCATTCTTTTTATTGTTTCACATCTTGTCTTGTTGTCTCATATGCCTTCTATCTTTGTTTCTAGAGAACTGGCTGGCCATATTAAGAGCCTACTCCTTATTTATTGATATAAAAGTAAAATATCTGTTGTCTTCTAAGGACACATGTAATATTTTTTGCTGATGTGAACTTTGATTTGTCACTAAATCAAAGTTTGATGACATTCAATTAGGTGCAGGATTGTCCTGACAAAGAAAATTTTAGGATGGAGCAGATAAGTAATATCCCAAATACCAAAAGAACAATACAGGTCTGTACTGACAAGAAAAATAGCACAGATGAAGCTATGGGAAAGAAGAAGAAGATTACAAAGGAGGAAAGAATGCTCTTAATGGAAGAGAAGAAGCGCAAGAGAGAAGTTAGTATTTCATTGACAATACTAAATGTTTTATTTATGTTTTGTTTTTGCAAATATCTATCTGATCACAATCTGTTTCTCCAGCAAGAGAAATTGCAAAAAGCTGCTCTGAAGGCTGAAGCAGCAGAGTTGAAAAAGATTGAGAAAGAAAAGCAAAAATGGGAAAAAGGAAAATTTGCACAAAAATCTATTGTGGCTGAAATAGATGCAAAAGTGGTTGAACTGGGTTCAGTTGGAGGTAAGTTTTTTCTTAAGATCTTTTCCCACCTTTCCAGTAATGGATGACCTTATTCATGTAATTTACTTATTAAATCTGTTTGTGGAGCTGAGATGTTCTCTACTTCTTGCTGTAGGACATCTGCTTACAAGGTTTGCTGATAAAGGATTATCATACCGCATAACATCTAATCCAATTGAAACATCTATTGTGTGGACCATGATAGTTCCAGAACATATTGCAAAAGTAAGTTCCTGGGTATGATTAGGAGGATTTTTCCAGCTTTCACAACTCCTTATATTTCTTGACTCATAGTCTTCCATACAAAGCCATGACATTCTGGGAATTATGAAAATTTTGAATTAGTTGACATTTACTGGAATTGAGCGCATCACTTATTGTTAGTTAATGTTGATGTATTTCTACTCTGATCAATCATAATTATCTTGTGGAAAATTTACTATAAGTTTGTTTCCTTTGAAGTTGTAAAATCCTCCCAAGCACAAATTTTTGCTAAAAGGCTTTGTCAAAGCTTGTGAGTCAGATCTTGTTTATTTCTTTTCCTCTCTCTCTCTCTCTCTATATATATATATATATTGATTGCTTCTCTTTGTATTGTCTGTGTAACTTGCTCTACTCTGCTTATATTCTCATTTTACTTCCTTTCCCTAATGATATATTAATGTTAGAATAATGATGTTCCTTGAGAACCTTGATTGACTTAATTGTGCTGCCAACCGTAAGTGGGGCAGCCCAATTCCTAAATAAATTGAAGGTTTGTCTGATATACTATCTTATGAGTTATGATTGACTTATCGCTTTGGTAGTATTTGTCTATTAGATGCCCATGGAGCACCCAACTGATAAGTTTGTGTACGTGAGAATTGAGATGAAATCTTTTGCTAATTTTAACTGAGTTCTAATACTTAAAATATAGAAATAGATACATTTCTGAAATTATTTCTGATTCAACAAGATATATTATATTCTACCTTGCTATGGAATCTGCGGAATATATATGGACGCTTCTTATTGCTAATGTTTAAGAAGTGGTAAGATGTTATTTTACTTGGTCAATTTTGATATGCCTTTGTCTATTTCTGTGGTTTTCTCTGGAATTAGAAATGAAATTAATGATCACTAAATTAGAGTTGCGCAGTTTGAAATGCATTTATTGGCATTTTGTTACTTAAATGTATTTGTTATTGTACATATCGACCATTACTATTATTTTGACATATATTTATTTCTTTCATTTACTGCAGTTCTCTCCTCAAGGAAAGGAGGTGTCCTATGTATTACTTGTATATGAGGCAGAAGAATTTTGTAATCTTGTTCTCAGTGGATCTCTTCTTGATCATGTTTCTAGAGTTCGAAGTCATTATCCATCACATACAATTTGCTACCTCACAAATAGGTTAATGGCATATATTAATAAAAGGTTAGGCTTTTTTTTTAAGTGTATTATTCTATACAAATGCAACATGATTTTCTTTGTCCATCTTTTTTATTTTTTTTTCAACAATTCATCCAATAGTTGGGGACTATTAACCATTATTAAAGTTTTTTTTTTTTTTTTTCCTACTATCTTGGTAAATTTTTTTAGCTCTCTTGCTCTCTTTTTTTTTTCTTTGAGTAAACCAGTTATCCATCAATGAAAAGTTATTTCATAATACATAAGGTAAGAGCCAATTAATGATATAAGACTTTCTAACACACTCCTCCTGCCAGACCTTATTACTAACTTGGCATGTAGACCAACTCTAAATACAAATGCAAATTACAGACTAAATATGAAAACAAATTGAAACAAATTGCATGTGGAACTCAAGACTATTGAGAACCAGCCTTTGGTAGCATGTTTGTAACTCTCAAACCTAAAAGTTTAAACTAATAGGAAATGGCCCAACTGATATTAAAGAACTCTAATAGTTTACAATTGCTTTCTATATGTTTGACTTCAAGATGTAACTGGCAATTGGTAATGATAGTGAAGTCTTGTGTTTCTGTTTTTTTGTTTGCTTGCTCTGTAATATTTGATGCTGATGTAATGGTTTAATGAATTGAAACATGGTTTCTGGCAATTTGTCAGGGAAAAGGAGCTGTACAAAAATGCAGCAAACAATAATGGTTGGAATCGTCCACCTGTTGAGGAGGTCAAATGACTTAACTGAGAATGAAAACATCACAAATAAATGCTCTCTTGCTTTGGACATGTTTTTGATAGTTGATGCTTATTGTGGTATGTATCTGAAAATCTGTGCCCCAGGTACTGGCAAAATTGACCACTCATTTTGTTCGTGTACATTCCAGACAGTGCATTGATGAAGCTGAACTAGCTGAACATGTTGTTGGTTTAACTAGCAGCCTAGCCTCTTGCCAGTTTAGGTAATGTATTATGTTTTACTGATGAATGTAGTCTTATGTAATTTACAGGCTAGAAACAGTACAAATTAGTTTTGTGCCATCTTATGGGATATTCGTCAATTATGTTTTAATTTCAACAAATTGGAAGAATCAATAGAACCATTTCATTTTCGATTGCTCCACTGATATTGGTATGAATGACAATGGCAACATTTTTGTTTTTTCAGTACATTCCTGAAGTTCTCATGCATTTGTTTAGACCTTTAGAATTTGATTGTTCTTCTGTGGCTTTTCTTCTCAAGGGTATTAATGTCATAGTATTTTATTTTAAGATATCTGGGCTTACTATGTTTTTAACGTTGACAGATGACTATATAATCAATAACCAAATCATATCTTTAATTATCCGATTTGAAGATAATCTGGTTCTTTCTGTGGTGTATAATAGCTATGCAATCAGGAAAAACCTTATTATGCAGAGTTGAAGGTGAAGGTTGTAGTTGAAGTGATGTTGAACTATGTTGACACTTATATGGCTACTCATAAGTTTTAGTACATTTTTTGTTTTTAGTGGTAGATAAATGGTAATATAGACTAAAGAATTCTACTCATGTTAGATGGTGAAAACTAGTTTTAGTTCTTATGGTTTTATGTTCTTATGGTTACATAATATAAAATCCATACTAGATCTTTTTAGACGTAATATTTGTTTGGTTGTTTTAATTTTTAATTTATATTTTTTTCCTTTATCTGGTCTTCTGTTTTTTCATTGGTAAAAGAACTTTTGGAGAGCAGTTGAGTCTATTATAAGTTTTTCTGTGTTAATGTTATTTAAGCTATTTGTAAGATGCATGTTGCTATGAATAACAGAAGAAAATCTGCTCTTTCGCTTACAATGTAGATGGACATAGTGTGACTCCAGCATTTCTTTTTCCTTATTTTGTTGATAAATACTCTGAATCTTTGTCTACTTCCAATTGTAGGAAGAAATTAACTCGACTATCTGTAAATGCTAATGGATCCCTTGTCTCTAAGGACTCTGTTGATAAGAATTTAATAAAAAAGAGCCCGTGGTGAGTAACTTTTCTAGATGATATTTAGTGTCGAGTTATCCAAACATTTAAATATTTTTATCTTGTTGCAGGTTTTAATGGTTTTGTAACTATAAATTCATTTTACCTTTCCATCTACATTTTCTTAACGATTCCCATTAACAAGATCATGCCATGAACATGCATTATGCTTGCACAAAATTTATTTGATTTAAACTTTATTGACTAATGAAAAATAGAAATTGTTGGACTAATTTTGTCACTTCAATTGATTTCTGGACGGTATACATGTCTTGTTCCTTTTTCTGTTTCTTCCAAGAATATTAAATATTTTTCTTGTTGTTTGCAACTAATGTAATGCCATCTTATCTGAAGTAGGTGCAGCTATATTTTTCACTTTTATTGTAGTGAAAATTTATACAGTTTTCAAACCTTTTTATTATTCAGTGAAGAATTTGTAGACCGGTTAGCCTATAGATCTTTTCGAAATAAAATTGGATACAGTGTGGAGTAAGTGTCTCATTCATGTGATAAGACTCCACTTTAGCCACTTTGATGCCTTCTTTGACAAAGATATGACAATAGTAGTCTTTTTAGTTCTGCATTAGACTAGTTGGTCATCTTCTGTCCGTGTAATGGCATTTCTAGATGTATCTGTCATTTGTTGAGCTAAAATTTCTACATGTTTGCCTCATTGCCAGCTGGAGCCTGCCATGTGTCATATGTCACCTTATCTTTCTCACTAACCAATCTCTAGCCATTAGTGTGGAACATATTTGCTTCCTGTTTGGACTTAGAATTGAATTTCTGAAGTAAATTCTCATTCCATGTCAGGTTAAAAGCTCTGGTATCTATTCCAAAGGTACAACCTCGATTTGCTATTGCCATATGGAAGAAGTATCCTACCATGAAATCACTTTTAAGAGTTTACATGGACCCTAGCAAATCAGTAAGTATAAGAGAAAATTATGCCTCCTTATATTTCAGGTTCATACTAATTATGTGCTGTTTTTGGATATTGTGTTTTAGCAGGCCTATTTAACCAATTTCCAGTTTATACATATTTAAGAAATTAAATTGACCCCATTTTTACTTAGCATTCTGCAGAAAGTTGCCATCTTTAATGCTGCTGTTAAAGAAAACATTTTTGTTCTCACTAGATGGTGTAATTAATAGTTTTATGATTTCATGCCCACCTTTAGGTTGCTGTGATTACCTTTTCTGAAAATGCATTTTGTCAATGCCACATAAAGAATTTTATAACTAGTCACATACAATATTGTAGCAATTCAATTTTCCTGGGAGATCTAAATGAACCTTTTCTGTATCTTCCTAAATTTCTTGTCCAAATATTGGTATGACTGGCTATGTTATTTATATGATTCATGTGTGTAATCATATTTTCCTAGAATAGAGAAAACACCTCTTAAATTGCATGTTACTTACACTAGCTCTTTGATAGCAAATTTTATGTTTTAAAATCCCATATCAGACTGCTATAAACTAAAGTAAAATGTTAAAGCAATGGGAATAGAGCTTTAATATTAGGAAACTAATTGTTGTTTCTCATTTCCATGCTTCCCATTACAAATACATGCCCTTATTTACATGGCACCAGTTTGTATTTGCTTTCAATTCAATGAGAATGTTCCATTTAAGAGCAATTGTCATGACAAAAGTACAAAGATTATCACCTGATGAAATATCATATATGTATACGTATCCCAAGTTGGCATAACGCGGAAGGCCATATGTTATACAACACTTCCTCTTAAAATATTATATAATTATGCCAACTTGGGATATATGTGTCATTAAATGACAGCCTTTATGATTTTACCATGACACGTGTGATGACACATTCTCATTGATTTGAAGGGAGCTTTAAATTGGTGCCATGCTTATAAATAGAGGCATCTATAAGTAATTGAAATTACAGAAACGAGAAACAGCAATTAGTTCTTTACTAATAAAGCTTTATTCTTGTTGCTTTATTTACTTAATTTAGTTTATAACAAGTTATGAGCATGATTTATGTAAATAAAAGTGTTAGGACTCTCACTAACAAAAGATTAGCAAAAATAGAATAGGGGATTTTTACTAAAAAAATAAAGAAACAAATACATAACTCCTAGTGCTACACCAAGAGTACACAAGGCTAGTGCTGCACTAAGCCTCAGCAGATTTACTCTGCAATAACCATATAATACTCAAGATACCCCTAGCAACCCTATTATCTGCCAAGACAAAACCTCAATAATCAAGCTACCGTCAAAACCATTCCCAATAATCAAGCTACTGTCAAAAACATTCCTTTTCAATCAAGCTACTGTCAAAACCATTCCCCTTCGATCAAGCACCATCCTCACTAATTCGTTTGACTTTCCTTTTATAAACTTTCAACTTCTTGATTGGTTTCTGCCGCCTACGGTAAGTGACAATGATTGAAAGCCTAACAAAATTAGTCTCCTCAAGACTTATTTACTGGCACTCAAATTTAAATCAGTCTCATGGAGATCACTTTCACTTATAAATATCATGCTAATAATCTGTTATTAATCAAGTAAAGAAAACCTATGAAAATAGAAGTCGAACAATACAACGAACTAGGGAGTAATTTCTGGTGTTGATTTTTGGATGATCACTACATGAGACTGAGATTTCTATTTTGAAATAGGAGTTCGAATCTAATAAAATCGACATTCTGAGTGCCACAAAGCAACTTGTTAATGTGACATGTGGCCATAAGAGCCACTAAACAACATGTGTACCACCACTCGTGTACTAATAGCATGACATGTAAAAGTGGTGGTCAGCCACCAATTTCAGAACACAGACATGTTATTGATATGTTTTTGCTTTCGTAAAATAGAGAATAGATTTTGATAACAATAGTGAACGCTTTTTTTAAATCCATATTTGGAGACTTGTGCAACCTGCATAAATAGTTACTGAAATTTCAATGTTATTTATAACAAAACTAAATATGAAGAGGGTACAAAACTGAATGGTATTTTGTTTTTGTTTCTTCAATGAATGCAGTCTTTCCGGTGTCATTCTTGGTTTTTCATTTTCCTTTAACAGCTGATGAGGCAATTGTTATAAAAAGACATGCCTATGGTTTGAAATTGCAGGTGCATGAAAAGGAGTTCCTGCTCAAGGACTTGAACACCGAAGGTTTAGTTGGTGGTGATAGAAGATTGGGTGAGGTTTGCTCGAAGAGGGTGTACAGAGTGCTTATGGCTCAAAGTGGGAACATTAAAACTGATGATGTTGAGGATGGTGCTGATTTCTTCAGATAGTCATCATTAATAACTTCCTATGGTAATTCTCATTGATCATTTAATTATATGATCAAAAGCAAAATTTTTTGTGTATATGTTATTGGTATCAAGTTTCATCTCTCTAGTTTTTTCTGCCTTCTAATGTATATGAGTATGACAACATTGTTGAAGTTAGAGCACAATTTGTTAAAGTGGCATAAAAACTGACCAATGTCTGCCCCCAGTGTCTTAAGATCGATAAAACTGATGTGAACCATACCAGTTTAGTAAATGAGCGGAGATCATTTCTTTTGCATTGTCATGCTTGTCTGTCTTTGAAGCAATTTTATGTGGAATCTGAGGATGATGCCTATATATTGCCAATTATTATATGTGTCTATCAATTAGAATTGACTCATTATGCCCCCTGCCATTATGAACATGCTGTCTAGTCACATCTACTGTTCCAAAATTTCAACTTATTTTGAAGGCCTCTGTTTGTGATTAGCTTGAAGATTTGAATAAATCTTAGGAAAGTCAATGATCTTGTAATTTATCATGATTCTATATTTGAATAAAAGTGATTTATGTTCATGCTCAAGGATTTGGCAGATATTGTAACACTAACATGTCACTCACTCAGCTGTCTTTAAGTTAAAAAAGTGAGTACATGTACTTTTTGTTTTTACTTGTAAATAATTGAAGCCCTGTCCAAGGAAAGCAATTCTACACCTCCATAGACATGCATATAAGATTTTTTCTTTTTCTTTTTCCCTTTTTGTTTGTCTTCTTTCATGAACCCTCTCTTATCTCTCAATGTAGCTAGAGATGAACTCCATAAGTTGGTTCATTGAACCAGGAACATTAGTTTTCAATGATCCCATTGCAACTTGAAGCCAAACATAATAAGGAGTTGCGAAGATACTGTATTTGTAAGTGTGCTTGAAGGTGTCTTTTCTTTTTGGATTCAATTACCTTACTAATTGGATAAATTTATCTAGCAATAACAATTCTTTGATTGATTTTTACTCAATCAGTAAGGTAGTCGAACTTTCAAAAGTATGTTTGGGATTACATGAATAAGTATTAATTTGTTGAGGTAATGTTAGATAAATCTTGGGTGCGAGTTATATCTGAATTTTAGTGATTTAATTTATATTTAAGTTGTATAAAATTTTTAAAAAATATTTAAATATTATTAGCTGCCAACCAATTAGAATGCGACAGTTTTTTGCTTATTTAGGATACATCTTTGAAAAATTATATTGATTCGTGACAATTTGCATAATATATTCGTTTTATAGAGGATATTATCTGATACGACTTTTCGATAAAGATAAGAGATTAAATGAGGTGATTGAGCTATGAAGGGGCCAAATGCTAAAAAAATATTTAAAGTGGAAGTGGAGGTCTGTATATTCAGAATCTGATGGGCCCCCGCCCACATCCACCACCACCATCACCACTCACCTCCGAGTAGTGGGCTGAGGAAGTGGTAGGCTCCACCATCTTTAAACCAAATTTTGGATTGGGCCCTCACCACTGTTGAGATCCCCAACCACACCATCAGTGGTGGTGTCAACAAATTACTATAATTGCATTGCACCATAGTCATTAAACCTCACTTGATTCTTCTAATTGATTGATCGTCTAAAAGTTGCCCCTCCATTTTCCCATGCTTCAAAAGCTAAGATTCTCTCTAGAAACACACTGACTTCAAGTAATGAAAATTATTGCAAAATGTAAGTTATCTTTTTGATTCATGATTGAAATGCCATTTTAAAAGATTAGGATCAAATTTTAAATTTCTGAATTATGAAACTCAAAAAATTAGTTTATAACATAAATTATTATACCTAAACCCTATAAGTTCTTTGTGTTTTTTTTTAAACGAATTATAATAATTAAAAGTTCTTGTAATTAGTTTTTAATTTATTGGATTTCATATATATTTGAATTAAATACATCTAGATTTTAATAGATAGCGTATAAATCTAAATTGAATACACTTAAATTTCAATAAAATTCATTCAAATCTGAATTGAATACACCAAAATTTTTTAAAATATTTTAAATTATAATAAATTTTAGATTGAATGCATCTTTTAAATTTATAAAGCTTGCATGTCAATCACTTACCAAACAAGCTGGACGTGCAACATCAAAATTTATCCTTAAATTCAATTCATATTAAATGTATCTTTAATGCCTACAATCATTCATCATTATCTCATATATTTATATATTTCAATCACATAATTAATAAATCACTAAATACTTTAATGTTATTAAATCTAGACAAATAAATATATCTTTAATGCCTTCATTCATTCATCATTATCTCATATATTTATATATTTATTTATTTCAATCATATGATAAATAACTCTCTAAAGAGTTTAATGTTATTAAAACTAGACAAATAGTATGTAGATCAAATCCTTGCAAAGTGGTTGAAAACTTTCCTTAGACTCAAGTTTGTTAATTAAATTATAAAGCGTGAGAAGGCTCCTCTTCTATAGTGGGAGTTATATTCCAACATTATTTAATGTGTCAGATCTCATTAGGTTCTCCTCAGTGCGAGGACACCCCTTCTCTATAGTGGGAGTTGGATTTCGAACACCAATTATTGCATTTGATCTTGCTAAGTCCCAACAAGTGTGAGGATACCCCTGAGCTTACTTCCGAACTGTATTTATAGTATTTGATCTCATTAGATTCCAACTGATCTTGATCAAATATATATATATATATATATGTGTGTGTGTATATATATATATATTTATTTATTTAATCCCAAATGTGCTATGCACAGCCCACTACCAGATATCATCTAATATATTGCATGTTATCAAATATAAGCTCTACCTATTCTTCTATAAAACACAAACAGAAACCTTGACCTCCTTTTCTTAGAGCTCCATGATCATGGAGAAAAGCAAATCATTTTCAGGCTATTCAAACTCCTACTCGGAAGTTCGGTGTGGATTAGAGGACCGGTCGAAATCGTATAGCTTCAACGGTCCAAATGGAAAAGGAGATGTGTTAGACACATCAGGCAATCCAGAGGTCAAGAGGAGGAAGAGGGTGGCAGCTTATAATATGTACACCATGGAAGGTAAGCTCAAGTTGTCCTTGCGAAACAGCTTCAAGTGGATCAAGAACAAGTTCACTGATAATTATTATGATGACTGAACTTAAGCAGACTGTTTAGGTCCCTTCTTCTTCTCCATCACATCAAATTTGATTCTCTTATTCAAGTTTGCATGTGGAGTAGAGGCCCTGCAATGTACATGCATGGATTTTGAATGTTTGTTCAAGTCATGTGAGCTTTTAGAGAGTTAAAATGATATTGTAACAAGATTTGAACGTTTACTTCCACCTATATACATATTAAACTTATTGTAATAGTACACCACCTAAATTAATATGTATGGATATTGAAACTATATATATTTTTATATTATTCTATTTTTTATTTTCAACAGTCAGGAAAAAAATAGTTCTAATATTAGAAAAATTTTTCTTAGACTCGGCATACAAGCCATAAACTGTCAATACCTGGGGCAGAAATTTATGTTAAAAATTTGTAAAAACACATTGTTTGAACAATCCATTAGACTTGGGACACAAGCCATCAATTTTCTTTGTAGTTCTTTTTATCAAGTATGCCAAACTTCTACAAAGTAATTGGTTTTGCACTCCCAATATTTTCATCTATGGATCCCAATAACAAGCCATGAAGATCACTTTAAAAATTTTGCTTGCCACTTTAAAATAAGATTGCAATTCATGGTATCCAAGGATACACTTATTTATTTCTTCCTCTAAGATTATAGGATAATACGACTCAAACATATACCAAATTTTCAGATAACTGGTGTGAGTGGGATTCGATCTTGGAAAACCTATGTATATTCATAAACACAGAAAGCTAAGCGGTGCACACAATATTCTTTCACATATAACACTGCTTATTGAGACATAAACTTATATAAATTCATGACACGAGACAGTTTGAAGTGTTATGTCCAAAGAAAAACAAAAAAAGACAGTTTGAAGTGAACTGAGATCATTGTCCATGGCCTAATCTTTGTCTAGTTCAAAGAGTTTTGATATCTTTTCGGGATCAAGTGTTCGGAAATTCAAGGTAGAGAGAGTCCTGCTATATGGAGCAAATGCATTGCGTTCTCTGTGGTTGACGATATCTGATATGGAAGCCTGTAATAGAGTGTAGTTCTGAATGTTCCTAAGAGCATTAGGATGACCCTCAGTTTTTGGAGATCTTTTCGTATTAGAACGAAGGATCGGAGAGAGGGAAACATTGAAGCTGTCTTCATGCCGCCTAATTGTTTTCGCAGTAGAGGAACTGCTGCTGCTTGCACTGTTAGTGCCCTGCACGATCGGCTCTACAGTCTTCTCCATCTAAAAGAAAAGGCAGACATGCTTACTAAATCACCTACCATACTTAATAGAGGGCATATTTACCATCTCATTTGATGCTAATTAGTTAAATCAAAAGAAGCAAACAGGACCTTTTTTCGATCAATTTTAAATGAAAATGTTATTTCCAAATCCATTATATTTGCATAATAATACAACAATAGTATCCACATACCTCTTTTAGATGGGAGCAAATTCGAGTTTTAGTTGAAGAAACACCGGTGGAGTTGTTGAGGCAAATCTCAAACACTTGTATATATGAGTTCAGTACTCACTTCATTTTGGCGAGCAGAGGCAACAGTGCCACGATTAGCTGGGTCCAAAGCTAGAAGTGTGGTTAAGATACCAAATGAGGAAGGAGGGAAATCTCCAAATGCCTCTTGAAATTAAACTAGGCTCACAGAGATCACCTGATGACACAAACATTCCTGTGTGTCATTTTTTTTTTTAAAAACATTTCTAGTTTTTTGTGATCACAACAATGAAAGCTGATTCATGATCACTAATTTGCCGGCATAGTTTTGGATTTATGCAAATATTAAACATAAGAGGTTGCATTGCATTGCTGTGTTTTTGCTTTTTATATGTATATTGTGTCCTCCATTATCGAAGACTTTGGACTGTTTAACAAGGAAATGTACATGTTTTTGTAGTTTTGTGTTTTCAAATTTAGTTGGTTGGCAACTAATTTTGATGGGTAGGAATAGTCAAGGGTAATTTGATCTTTAAGGTCTCGTTTGGTGTGTGAGATAGGATTGGATTATTTATATGAGATTGGATTAGATTGAATGAGATGAGATGAGATTAGATTAATTTAAATGTTATCCTATGATTGATGGAATATAGGATATGATTAAAAATAGTGAGTATAAACTTGGATTTTAGAGGTATTTTTCAAACTTTATAGAAATTTTCTAGATGATATTTTATTCTGCTGAGCAGAACCTTACCTCCTCTCCACTGCCACCAACCTTCTCCCTCTCTCATCACCCTCCAACCTCTACTTCCTTTCCTTTGCCGCCCCAAAAGAGGTCGTTGCATGCCGTCTCCATATCAAACTGCCTCTCTTATCCCTCCACCACTCACCTTCGCCATGAAGTTGTACCTCTCACTCTTCACCATCATCGTCGCTTTGTTTCTCACATGCATATAAGAAAAGCTAGCTGAGAAGGAAGAGAAGATGAGAGATAGAGTTAACCCATGTTTTCGGCGAGTTGGAGTTCTCCCAACCGAGCAAGATAAAATAGCAACTGGTTAAATTAGTGAAGACTCATTTAGTTGGACCAAATATGGGTTTGGATAAAAATTAATCCAAACTCAGTTCAATCCCGACAAATAAACGAGACCCAAAAGAAAGAGAATTGTTGTTGGGCCTAAAAGAGAGGGAAGTGTTTTTATCATCATTCTTTTTTATTTTTTTTAATGTAATTACTATGTATTTTTGTTGAAAGTTATAATTGTGATTAGTTAGGAAAGTGTATATATCTTGTATTATTGTAATTACTGTTAGTTCTAAACTTGGAGAGTAGTCATATGTATATATAATTTTTTTCCCTATACAATTTTATACTAAATCAATATATTCTAATATTTTACATAGTATCAAAACTTGAAGGTATCTAGTTCAAACTTTCTCTCCCCCATTTATCTATCATCTTGTTGCACATATTATACGGTAGGGGATGTTTAGCATATATTCATCACTTTTTATTTGTCCACATTGAACATAAGCGAACGTGTTAATGTATCTTAATCTCAAATCTTAAATATTATAGTTCATTTTTTACAATAAAGTTACCTTTTATGCCTTTTGTCGTTATTTTTTTCTATCAACCTACTTCTGTACGCTTTGCAGCTTGTGTCCACTATCTTTTATTACGTGCGGCTTTGTGCCTTCTTTGCTTGTGCTTCCACGCAACTTTGTTGCCTGTATCTACCTTATTTTTTTCGAGCTTTATTTAAGTTCCTATCACTATGTCTAACTCAGGTATTTCATCCCTAGCACTGTTGGGTTTAACTTCTTTCTCCTCGCCCTAAACATTTCCGATCCTTATTTTACCCAACCTTGGGTTATTGATTCCGGTGTCACGGATCATATGACTCGATCCTCTTATGTGTTTGTCTCTTAATGTCCGTGTCCCAGTAATAAATAAATCATTATTAGTGATGAGACTTTAGTTACTGTTACAAGATAAGGAGGTGGGTTCTTAATTCCCATCTTATTTTGAAAGACGTTCTGCATATGTCTAAGTTTTCAATTAACCTTATTTCAATAGATCTAAAATGTCTTGTAACTTTATTTCCTACTCGTTATGAATTTCAAGACCAGGGAACGGAGAGGATGATTGGACTTGTTGAGGTAAGGAACGGACTCGTTTATCTTGAGGATGCTAGTAGGCAACATAATACCCAGAATTTGGTTTCCCTTCTGTCTAAGTCTTCTCTTTCCAATATAAACAAGATATGGTTGCATCATTTCCATCTTGGTCATCCCTCTTTTAGTGTTTTTAAACTTTTATTTCCTAGTTTGTTTACAGAAATTGATGTAGGATTATTTCATTGTGATGTTTGTAAACTGGCTAAACCCAAACATGTTCCTTTTCCAATAAGCCATGAAGATGCACTTCAAAAATTTTCCTTGCCAATTCACTTCACCTTTAAAAAGACTGCAATTCATGGTATCCAAGGATGTATTTAATTCTTTCGTTTTCCTCT
This sequence comes from Litchi chinensis, assembly GCA_019925255.1. Lineage (NCBI taxonomy): Eukaryota > Viridiplantae > Streptophyta > Magnoliopsida > Sapindales > Sapindaceae > Litchi > Litchi chinensis. The sequence continues at coordinate 20,609,911 of CM034471.1, forward strand.
GCAAGTATAGGATAATACGACTCAAACATATAGTCAAAATAAAAAATAAAAAAAAATAAAAGACTCAAATGTATACCAACTTTCCAGATACTTAGTGTGAGTGGGATTCGATCTTGGAAAACGTATTGTATAATCTTAACCACAGAAAGCTAAACGGTACACACAATATTCTTTCACATGTAACACTGCTCATTGAGACATAAACATATATAAATTCATGACACAAGACAGTTTGAAGTGTTATGTCCAAAGAAAAACAAAAAAAGACAGTTTGAAGTGAACTGAGATCATTGTCCATGGCCTAATCTTTGTCTAGTCCAAGGAGTTCTGATATCTTTTCGGGATCAAGTGTTCGGAAATCCAAGGTAGAGAGAGTCCTGCTATATGGAGCAAATGCATTGCGTTCTCTGTGGTTGACGATATCTGATATGGAAGCCTGTAATAGAGCGTAGTTCTGAATGTTCCTAAGAGCATTAGGATGACCCTCAGTTTTCGGAGATCTTTTCGTATCGGAACGAAGGATCGGAGAGAGGGAGACATTCAAGCTGTCTTCATGCCGCCTAAATGTTTTCACAGTAGAGCAAGTGCTGCTGCTTGCACTGTTAGGGCCCTGCATGATCAGCTCTTGAGTCTTCTCCATCTAAAAAGAAAAGGCAGACATGCTTACAAAATCACCTACCATACTTAGTAGAGAGCATATTTACCATTTCATTTGATGCTAACCAGTTAAATCAAAAAGACTTATTTCCATCAATTTTAAATGAAAATGTTATTTCCAAAGAAACATTGTATTCAATTCACCTCTTTAGAAGATTCACTATCTCCTTTGCCTCGTTCTGCAGTCGAATCCTTTCTTCGATGACCTTTATTTTTATGAGTGTATTTTTTCGCTTTTGTACTCCTGCGCCTGTAAGAGAGAAATGCACATTCGTGTAAATGAACTGTCCAACCAAATCCATTATATTTGCAGAATAATACAGCAATAGTATCATTAAAGTTTGGATTGCATGTCTATTGCACAAACAACACTTATGAAATAACGTTCATTTTCACTAGGAAAGAATTTCAGTGTAAGCAATGTCAAGTTAAATAGTCTCTGGCTTCAAGTGCAATTGCAAATATCATGGTACAATGAAATTATTATGCAGATATGCAAATAATCTCTGTCCATTTCTCAGCAACCAGACATGATGGATACATGATTGCTATAGGGAACTACTGATTGTAGTAAGAAAACAAAAAAGCAGGAAAGGGATATCCACATACCTTTTGGGTTTGTTGGTTTGAGCTGACTCATCTTCCACCTTGTTCATTACAGGTAATTCCGAGAGCTTACATGGCAATGGACTTGAACTGAAGAACTGAATGCAGAAAAAAAGAACTATATAGAATACAGTATAGATGAGGTTGTGTGTGCATATAGCATATTAAAAGTTATAGTAAGTTCGAATTTTATTTGAAGAAACTGGTGGAGTTATTGAGCAAATCAAAAACGCTTGTATGAGTTCAGTACTCACTTCACTTTGGAGAGCAGAAGCAGCCGTGCCACGATTTGCTGGGTCCAGAGCTAGAAGCGTGGTTAAGATACTGAATGAGGAAGGAGGGAAATCTCCAAATGCCTCTTGCAAACTAGGCTTATAAAGTTGTGCAGGTCGAAACGTTGTTGTCGCCTTGAATTTCTTCCAATAATCTTCTGAGGGAGAACCACAGAGCTTAAATATCCTATGAATTTGCTCAACCTGAATGCACAAGAAGCTTAAGACACTGAATAACCTGCCGGCATTGAGTTAACACATTCTCATGCTAAAAAACAGAAATTCTAATCTACAATTAACGGATGTACAAGCAAAAAAGTATCATTTTATATGTACTGATTTTAGTATAAATGAGGTTCTGTTGGATCCTTAGTCATTCCAGTTCTTTTCATTTTCTCAGTCGTCATGATGTGTTTACGAGAATCATCAGTATGCATATCACATTTGAGGATAGCAGAGTTACCACAGACTACTAAAACACAATAGCATCAAATATTGTAATTCTACTGTGATCACTGAACCAACATCTGCAGTTTTAACTATCATCAATTAGATTTTACCTCAGTCCTCCCGGGCAAAATTGGTCTTCCTATAAACATCTCAGCTAATAAGCATCCAGCGCTCCAAAGATCTATCCCAACTCCATAATCCGTAGACCCCAAAAGTAGCTCTGGAGCTCTGTACCAGAGTGTCACAACTCGACTTGTAAGGCCGTGTTTTGGTTTAGGAATGAAGAAATTTGCAAGGCCAAAGTCTGCAATCTTTAGCACCCCATTTTTGTCTATCAATAAGTTGGAAGCTTTGATGTCTCGATGCAAAATTCCTCTTTCGTGACAGTGCTCCAGACCTGCAAGCAGCTGCTGCATATAGGACTTGACCTGAAACCCATATACGTAAACAATATAAGTACTTATTATCAACATGAAACTCTTCACTAGGCTTTTAAAAAGCCAAGTGAAGATTGAAATATGGTTACTGCTATTTTAAACATACGTAGTTACCAAATCATTATATTGACCAATTCACATATGCAATAGCTTTCTATTGCAGCAACTAACAACTCACATCAAAATGGCTTAGTTCATCATTGTGGATGTTGTTGTCAACCGTTAGACCAAAAGTCTGTGTTGTAGTAAACGGTCAACAATCGTATCTACACACACTAAAACACCCCTCATGGTCAACAACCCCAAGTACATGCATATAACAAATTCAAATAACAAATAATAAACTCAAACCTAGGTACTCCACATAAAACTGGCTTTAATACTATATTCGTGATTGCCAAAAGTTTAAGTCGTTAGGAAATAACTCGGCAAAATAGTATTCAAATGTCCAACAGCTCCAATAACAAGATGAAATTGTAAGTCTAATAAGTAGCAAGAGAAATCCCAACCTGTGGTTGAGTGAGCCTCTGGCCTGGACGGCAGATGACTCTAGTTAAATCAGTCTGCATATAATCGAAAACAAGATACAGGCTATATTGCATCCTTGATGTGGCTAGTCCTTCAAGCTTGATGACATTGGGATGGTCCAGCTTCTGCAGTATTAGTATCTCTCTTGCCATAAACCTGACACTTGCGGGCTCTGATGTGTCGAACCTGACCTTCTTCAAAGCAACAACCTTCCCTGTATCTCTGTCTCTAGCTTTGTACACATTGCTGTATGTTCCTTGGCCAACCTTCAAAATTATAACAAAATTTTACAAGTCAAAACTCAAGAAATGTGCCTGTACATGCTTGTATAAATATATATAACTTATAAGGATCACTTTGATGTACAAAAAACAACCTTAGCTAATTTATCATACGAATCCACACTTTTAGGAACCAAACCAGCCAAAAATTCTCCAGAGATGTTCTCAACAAGCCATTTGGGCCAACCATCCACAAGTTCATCATCTGCAATCTTCTTCCTAAAACTCCTCCTTGAACCACCGCCAGCACTATTCTTCACCTTCACAGCTTCTCCAGGAACCCTTTTCTCTGCTTCTCCAGCAGGTCCACTAGAACCATCATTTGTCACCAAAATGACTCTTCCTCTGCTCACTCCCTTAACATACCCATTTTTCGCTTTCAGCATCTCAAGCTGAGGATCTGGCGAATTCATAGAGCGTTTGCCCTGAACACACCCCATCAGCAGCTTCCTCAAAGCCCCTGCAAAGAATCGGTTTTACAGTTATCACTTGATGACACAAACATTCCTGTGTGTCAATTTTTTCAACATTTCTAGTATGTTGTGATCACAACAATTTGCCGGCATAGTTTTGGATTTATGCAAAGATTAAACATAAGAGGTTGCATTGCATTGCTGTGTTTTTGCTTTTTATATGTATATATCGAAGACTTTGGTCTGTTTTAACAAGGAAATGTAAGTGTTTGTGTGCATTTGCGTTTTCAAAATTTAGTTGGTTGGCAACTTCTTTTGGCGGGCAGGAACAGTCCGAGGGTAATTTGTTCTTTATAAGAGAGGGAATTGTTTTATTATCATTCTTTTTAATTTGATTTTTTAATATAATTATTATGTATTTTATAATAACTACATGAGATTTTTAATATTTTCCAAACAAATGGGTTCGAGTTGGCGTTTCATATAATAATCAGGAGGTTATTTACAAGTACCTGTTCATTTTATATAGGTTTATTAAGACCTGTCAGAAGTAATCACAACTTGTGTGATCAAGATATCTACCTAGCAAATCGAGAAACAATTACTCCTATACTAAAAAGAGAAATTATTTCACACAAACTTGTAAAATGCGTATGGTATAACTTTAACTCTCACACATACTTAAAAAATTTACTTTAATAAATAAAATATTCGAGCAAATCCCAAAACAATAGAAAACATGTAATAGGATTATTTTCAATCTAATTCTATAATACATGAAGCAAAACACAATAATATTTAAGTTTCGTTTGAGATAACTTTTACTTTTGATTTTTGTTAGTGAAAAAAAGAGAAGTAAAAGTTCAATTTTTTTTTTTATTTGTTTGAATAATATATTTCGAAGGAGTTGTTGGTATTTTGAATTTTTTATTGATGAAGAAAATGATAAAATTATCAATATAAAAAATTAATTAGAGCAATAAAACAACTTTTTTTATTATGTAGGAAGCTCATCTTGAAGAAGCTAGTAAACTTAGTTATTGATAGAAGAGTTTTCAAAAGTCACAAGATATTTCTAAAAGTACACACAAACACTCCCATAAACTGTTTTTAACCTTCCAAAAATCAAAATCTAGCTTTTAAAAGCAATGCCAAAACAGGCCCTTAATCAAATTCTATACCTTAATCGAATTCTATCTTTTTCAATATTGAATAATAACCATGTCATATTCAATGTTCAAATATGTTCAAACTTTATGGCTTATATTATCTATTGTGGTCCTTATCGAAATAAGTGTTCGCTCATTTAAACATTTTGAAGAATGACACGAACATCGATATGGTTTCTTGATAAATAATGACATTTTGGCTTTTGTTCCTCAAAACCATTTCCGAATGAGACATTCCAAAATTGAGAGCTCAAAAAGTACATCTTATTACCAATGTTTTCAATGAATCAATTTCTTTTTCCAAGAATGAACCGACCGAACCGACTTTTGCACACCCCTGATCCCTCCCATCAAAGAAGAGATCAAGTTATTATCAATAAATTAGAGTATCACTTTGAAGTGATCGATGTATATAATAATAACCCAATAAAAAGCAAAAGCAAAGATAATTTGGCATTATATTGTTATATACTAATCACTGTAACAATGATGTAATGATATAATTCAGGTACCCAAAATAGACCATTGTAATTTAATCCTAAAAAGTCCTGAGTTTTCCTGTATTTTGATGCTGTTTTCAAATGCTGCAGCCTTATTTACAGAAGAAAGTTATACAAAGTTATCAAGTTTACACCTTATAACATGCCCAATATAGTTGATTCAATAATTATCAACTCTCCTATTTCCTGTATGTATCTTCAAGAGGTAAAACCTTTCAATCTCCATCAGGGAGTGTCAAAAAATGCAGTGAAGATTGCTAACTAACAGTTCCACTCAAGCTGATACTGTCTCCGCTGTTGATCTTTCGAGAGGATGATAAGCCAAGATCGAAGGGTCCCAAAGAGTCGGTCTGCATCCAGCCATTAAAGATTAGATATGTGTAAATGTTTATTAGAGAATGGATGGAGAACAAATTAGTTGAGAAATGTACCCAATTGATGCCTGATAGTCCAAGGCTACTTTCATCATTATGGACTCGTGAACAAAGCTTCATGTCTGTTTCAGATTCTTGACATGTATGGTCCTGCAGAATCCCAGATTGCATGTTGGCCTGCAAAAAGGACATGGAGCTTTATCAGGAATATATTGTGGCATGTTTTGTAACACCATGAAGAACAAAACCATTAGTCTTTCAAAAATGAAGATAACTGTTAACTGTAATATCATGCGTCCCAGGGCATAAAAGCTCAAGTGGTAAATGGTGGCCTGGGAATTGGAGTAGGCTCTAGGCTCCTCTATATTTCAAGAGAAAATATGCATGAATTTTCAAATATAGCCTACAAGGCTTCAAGACAACAGGCATCTTAAGATACATACTTCTTTCATGAGGCTAAGAACCATAAGCGAAAAAATAAATAAATAAATAAAATACAATTAATCGCTTAGAGAACTTTCAACCATTAAGTGTATCAAACTTATACTTCAAAAAAAAAAAAGTGTATCAAACTTATAAACAAAAATAAATTTTCATCTGTTAAACAGTAGAGCTGAATCTAAAACTCCAGTTGTGTAGAATATGAAATCTTTGCAACTCATAACACCAAAGCTCTTACATCAGAACAGATTAAGAATCCCAAATCAAGTATGAACCTGATAGTGTGTATGCTTTTATAAATATATTTTGCAACTTTGAAAAGGGATTTCTAGATCAAGTTACCTGTGTTATTCAATAAATATCGAGGTGTAGATTAGGGTTATATTATCAATGATGTGCCTGAAAAAATTATATAAAGAGGGTTGGTGGGTCTGTGTAGCTGGTGTCTTCTCCAGTTTTCCTCTTTATTTTTCCTTCTTTTCTATTTTTCTTCCTCACATGTATTATGTTAATTTATATTTCAGCTCAATACTGTTTACACAATCAACATGCATATCGCTCACGCCTCACATATTTGATCAACCATCATCATCAAAGGATAAATGATGTCGACTGTCTATTCATACCTACCAAGAAATATGTGAGGGTGAGGGGACAACAAAATAAAAAGGCACTTCGAATGTCTATTCATATCCCAAAGTTGCAATTATAAAAAGGGCACTTTGAAAAGAAAATAAACCTAAAAAGATTGTACACACCTCAGTTGAATAAGGAACCTTGAATGACTTGGTACTAGCATCCTGACTGCAGGGCTTAGAAAAAGCACTTCCAACAAACAGTTGAGAATCTTTATTCAAGGAAGAGCATTTTGGAAATGCAAATGCATGACATGTGTCTTCAGCATCTAGAATTGATGAGTGTGAATCAAGAGGGGGAGGCCTCAGATCTTGAGAATGATTCAGTTGGTCAGAAAGAAACGCATCAAATGAATCTGAGATTAACTGAGAAGGCTGCAAGCCTGCATTACTCCCGTTTGATTTTGCATCACAATTTCTTCCCTGTAAGGATGCTTCAGATAGCAATCCTCCAATACTTATGTTAGTTAGACTGTCAGCCCACAGCGATGAAATGCCACTATTAGCCTTCACTTCATTGTCCTGTAGATCACAATGAGCAGGCATCAGAAAAGTAAAACATTTAAAAAGATACAGAACCTGTACATCTAGAATGAAGGATTGAAGATTTAGTAGCATATTTGAGCAAATGTTAGTTCAATGATTCCATCTACAAAGTTGACCACAATCATATAACTTAGGCAGTCAAAATTACAAATAATTAGCAGTGATTCTTCCTAAGGTAATTCAGAATGAGACAAAATACTCAACTTCAGATAATCACTCTATATTTTCTTATGAAAATATAATTGGAGTGAGCTATTAAATGTTGAATCTAGATACACTCACAAGACGTGTAAAAATAAATGCTTAAGCTGTTTCTGTGCTTAAAATGGCAAATGTTCAAAATATGCTTGAAGCATTAAACAGAAGAGAAATGAAAAGTAAAATTAAAGAATAAGACTGATAAATTCATACCACTGGTTCAATTTGTCTATCAAAAGGCATCTTCTCCCCAATATTGGAGTTTGCTCCTCCACAAACCCTTTGTGTCTCTTCAACTGTTTCTATTTGTTGTACTTTGCCAAATTCTTCTTTATTACCACAAACCCTTTGTGTCTCTTCAACTTTTAAATGACCCCCTGTTGGCGCTGATGTAGAAGGCACACCAAGGGCTTTAGCTTCAGCAGCGGATATCCAGCCATACCTTAAAAGAGAAAATAAGTCAGCATGTTTTCCTGAATTAATGCATGCCTACAATAAGAGAAGCGATAAATCCTTCAACCTTAACCGGAAAACAGCGGGGTTTTTTATAGCAGCATAAACATCTGCCGCAGTGATGCAGTTGTCATTCATTGTCCATCTGTAACTAGTCAAATTGTCCACAGTGTCATATGGAAAGAGCATAGGTTCACCAAGAGCAACACTTGAACCACCCCACTTGCTATTGAGATGCTTAACCACAGAAGATATCTTCTTCCTAGCACTTAGAGTGAGTTCCAAGTACGGATTAAATCCATCCTATAGAAATAAATAAATAAATAAGTACACACACACACACTATCTTTTAAATAGCAATTAACTTTATAACGTGTTTCTATTTGTTCACGGCTTAGTGTCTCATGATCTTACCTTTTCCAGTCCCATGCGAGTACCTTCATCAATGGGAAAAAGCTGCAACTTGATCTTTGAAGACGGCAGGAGAATTTGTCCTGGATAACTATCAACTACTAATTCTTTTCTTGCTTCCATAATGTATGCATTGTTGTCTGAAATCTGTGGACACAGTGCTACAGCTGGGCTAGAAGGTGAAGATTTCACATCGTTTTCAATTATATGATCACCATTTTTCCCTGGAAGAAAAAAAAAAAAAAAAACGAAACTATATCTAACAAACATTTAAACTACTAAAAAATAAACAAAAGAAGCACAGAACAAAATTAACAGCCGGTAAAATGAAAATCCATAAAAGAAACCCTATATGCAAAAAGTCAATGGAACTTGAAGAATAAAATTTGGAGTTGACTTTTCTTATTTTAATTTCTATCTATATAAACAAGACCACATATTAGACATTTGGGCTTATTTAGTTTCTCATCCTTACATGAGCCCAAGTAAAATATGGTTTCCCTTGTTGTAATTATGACCATAACCACTTATAATTGTCTCAAAAATCAGGCAAGACTGTCATTTTGTCACACTTAAAAGATTAAAATGAACCACCATTTTAAAAAAGGTCTTCATTTTTTTTTCTTGCAAGAGTAGATTGCTCTAATTCTAAAGGATTACAAACTAGAATTCTTAACAAAGAAAGAAATTACTAATTATTTTCCTTAAACTTAACATGATTCTTTTTCAATTATCCCACAAAGATAACTTTCTTTTAGACATTAAATTTCCAACACTTTAAAAAATTCAAACAAGGTAACAAATATAACCGTCGCCACACTCGAAGGTTAATCACATATTTTGGATCACATAAAACTCATATTTGGGGATTTTGCTTCTTCCCTTTTAACCCATTGGCATTTGCTGACTTGTGCCTTGAGCCTAATAGCTTAAGATCATCAAGCCACTTCTTATTTTTCTTGCATATAAAGGTGCAGAAACAGCTGCTTTCCAATCGAATTTACACTAATCTACACTTGAAAAACTCATATTTCGATCTCATTTACAACAAGTTACCAAGTATTAACCCAAATCTCTATAATTGATGCTTTACAAGTCCAAAAACCCAAATGATCTAAAAGAATAGAACTTAATAAATAAACATCAAACAACAATATAACCGCCAAACTACACCAACAAAACTCATATTTGAGGCTTTTCACTTCTTCCCTTTTCAACTTATCAAGGTGTTGCACCTTAAGCCTAATAGCTAACAACCAAGCCATTTCTTATTTTCTTGCGGCTAGGTGTCTACAATCAGATTTACACCAAAGTACACTTCAAACCCATCATAATTGAACCTCATTGATAACAAGCTTATCATTTCACAAGTCCAAAAACACAGATGGGAGCGCCTTACCAGTTGTGTTACCGCACTCCACAACCGTTCTCTTCATAGATTTCATAACTCCAGAAACATCTACACTCCTACCGGGCGCCTCAACCGCCTGGACCCTTCTCTTTCTAGCAGATGCCATGGCAAACAAAATTCAATCTTTTCCTGCAAAACCAAACCCAGCAGTCAAAATCCAATCAGCAAGCACCCCAATTAACAAAAAAGATCGATTTTCTCTACCCCCACTAGAAACCTAACCAGTCCCTTTCTGTTTTTAGGTTTTCACTTCTAACAACAGAGCAAATTAACAAATACCCAGATATCATCAACCACTTTTTTACCGGAAATTTTCATAAAATAAAAACTTGAAACGAAAAAATCAGGTTTTGGATGGTTGATACCGTACCTTGAACGAGAGTTTGATTGAAAATGGAACCAAAGACGTTGGCGGGAATGAATTTGTGTTAAGCCGCGTTTGGACAAGACTCCTTTGTTCCTTTAAAAAAATAAATAATATATATATATAATAAATTAGATTTAGATGTTTTACTCCATCACTAATCTTGCGTCATAATAGGAGTCATTGGATTACTTTTAATAACCACTCTTACAACCAAATCAGTGCGTACTAACTTTTGATAAACATAATTTATATATATTTATTACCTTTAAATATAAGTTTATTAGTCCAATTTTATTTTAATTTATTTTTATTAGTTGTGTTTTTGATGAAACGGGAATAAAAGATATTCATGTGTTGAATGAGGAAAATTATAATTTTTGTCTAAGTCGAAATCTAAGTCAATTAAGGATTCAAGTCATACCTAAAGTATTTGTCAATCAAGTAAGAAATTGATTGAGATGAGGAAATAAATCAACGAAGAAAAAATGCAAATTTGGAACAAAACAATTTTGAGTTATTTTTAAGGGATTTGCAGCCACAATTCCAACAAGATGTTGGGTTTTAATTTTCTTTTTATTCTTGTTATCATCATAATTGTTGGATTTCTTTTCTAAGTATAAGATAAAACCATATTAATTTGTAATAATTTTGCTATTCGAATGTTATTTTAAATTTTATTTTTAATATCTAATAATTCTTAGTTCAATTGATAAAATAAAAATTGTTTCACCTTAAATATCAAGTATTTTTTGTTGTTACAAAATTATTTTATTAATTTGACTATGAATTGAAAAGGTTTAAATATAATATTTTTGATTGTGTGTTTTTTAATTTTGGATATATATAATGTCTAGATCTTATAAATTTCAAATCTTAAAGTAACAATTTACATCAGATTTATTTTTAAAGTGTAACTGACAAATCATGAGAAAACAACAGATTAATTTCTAAGTTATTTTTTAATTTTTGAAAATAAGATTTTAAATAGTAAAATATTATAAGTTAATAATAGTGGATTCTGAACCAGATTTTTCTTCAATTGCTTGAGTTTTGCAACTTAATCTTGTCTCATTAATTTAGAATTTTATTTTTTTTTTAGTTTTAGTTAATTCTCAATTTTCAAATTTTGTTAACTAAATTAGGATTAAATTTAATTTTGATTTAGGTTAATATTTTCTCAATCTCTGTGGGATCGATCCCGTACTTATATAATCTATTCTATAATAGATTCATGCACTTGCGAGTACTAAAATTTGCACAACAAGTTTTACATTGTTAAGACCACTAGTATAAGTAATTCATTGCATTTTTTTCTCCTAAAAATATTTATTTTTTTCTCCTAAAAATATTTATTTTTTCTATTTAATTCAAATGATCCTAATAAATTAAAAGTTAATATGCAATGACCACAAAGATATATAGCACATTTTATAATGCACTTAAGTATAAATACACCTGACAATTATAAATAACTAATTACATTAAAAAGTTACTGATTATATTTATTATATTTGATTATGTATTTATATATTATTTCTGATTACAACTAAATGAGTAAGATTATATTATATTATATCTGACTTACTGAAATTTGATATGTATTTATTATTTCTAATTACAACTAAATGAGTCAGATTATATTATATTATATTTGATTCATTGAAATTTAATCTGACTCATTTAGTTGTAATAAAATATAATAAATATATAATCAAATATAATAAATACAATCAATAATTTTATATTATAATCAGTGTCAGGTGTGTATATATATATCTAGTTATAATTTTTTTGATATTAATATTTTCTTTTTAGGAATCGGTTTATTATTTTATTAATTTAATTTTTAACATTTTTTAAATTATGAATTGTTGTTGTGATGGTTTTTTTTTTTTTTTTATTAGTGAGTGTGAAAATTAAGATGTCTCTGGTGAAAATTTAGGAATAAAAGGGCAACAGTTGTGAGATGTAGATGTTATTAATTCTTTTGTTTTGTTTTGTTTTGTTTCTTTTTCTTAAAAGTCTAAATAGATATAAATTTGTTTCAAATTTGAATTGCATCTGGAATACAAAGTGTGAGCAACATGCTTTCTTTTCTATTCGTTTCTTTTCTTTCTTTTTTTTTTTTCTCTGATAACACTTTTGATAGCTAAATTAAATGGTAAACTATTTGTTATTTTAAAATAAATACATCTAAAAGCCTGTAAATTGGTGTATTTATCTTGTTTGATTAATTGTTCTATATGCCTGTATATTTTAATTGTTATGATTAAGTAAATTGTATTTTCTTTTTTCTTTTTCTTTTTTTTTTTTTATAATTGTTACTTAGACTTGAGGGAATCTGAGACCAGTAGAGATGTGATTCTAGAGCACAGCTCGAGAAACAGCTCCCAAAAAGGAAGAAGCAACCCATAACAAGTGGGGGTACAACCCACATGCGTGGGGGAGACAAAACCCACATATTTTAGGGGGAGGTGGGAGGTAATATATATAATCTAGTTTGAGAGCTCATTCTTTTCTAAAGTCAAGTTTGAGACCTAATCCATTTCTAAAATTAAGTTCGAGGCCTTATCTTTTTCTAAAGTAAGAATACTCCACTTGTTACCGATGCGAAAGAACGTGATTTTGCAATCACTTAATATGGCCCATCCGGCCACATCCGGCTATGCTCGTTGTCAAGTATTTTATTGAATGTGATTATTTATGTGATATCCCAAACATAGGTTTGAAATGACCAAAATCATCATTTATTTGAGTCAACACATTTTCTGACCGCTTAAGTAGCTCGACTATGTTCGACTGCTTGTTATCTCTTTTAAGTATGCATGTCATATAATCAAACAACACATTTAGAATTGTGTGCAAGTATACACAGTTCTCAAGTAATATAATAGTGAATAAAGATCGTTCCTACGAAGATTATAACCTAATCTACTAAGTACTAAAATTGCATCAATTTAACCTTATCCAAACAAACAAAAATCAATGTTATAAATCAAAAGAAACTAAATTGTAATTACATTAAAGACTTATCAAATTCAATTTTTAAATCTAAGATTATAACTTTACCTAACCATTTCATTCAACTCACCCTTTTCTCATTAATAACCTAATCTTAACAAGTTAATCGAGTAATGTCTACGATTCTCTATACGCATCTTCCGATAGTCTAGTAGAGATACCTAACCCTAGCTAATCTGTTATATTCCCATAAGGATTAATTAATTTAGGTTCATTAAGCATAAATTACTCATCAAAGGTTACATAAGCAATACAAGTATATTCCTATCTTGTAATTACCCATGTCACTTTATTCATGGTTTAAACACACAAATCCCTTTTTCCAAGTTTATTATAGTTACCAAAGCACCTAATTAGTGGTCAATAAATTAGGGGTCATGAAGCATAAATAGAGCAAACAACTTAATGTTATGTGCAAGTCCAAGAATAAAAATAAAGTTTGTTTTTAGGCTTTTTTTTTTCTAGATAACAGTTAGAATTATTTAAATAAGATTACATTGGTTTTATCTAATCTAATTAGATATTTTTAGTTATTTTGGTTTATTAATTTAGTTGTATAAATAATGACTTGCATAATGAAAAGAATATCAAAATTTATTTTCTTAATTTTATGTTAGTTGATTCTAACTTGGAGACCCAGTTTTCCTCGAAATAAACCAATTCTTAAAACTTGATCTTCCTATTCACAATAGGTAAGCGCAAGAATTACTTGGTTAAAAAGGATCCAACATCTAACCATCGTCCAATTACCTGATTTATTATTTCAACACATAATAAATTGGTATCAGAGCTAGAAATGAATGATCAAAGGTTAGGTCGTTTGGAGACTGAGGTAAGCTCCATTGCTGCTATTCAACACACGATGTAGCAGGACATACATGATATGCTTACTACCATAACTGCATGTTTTGATCAAAATTTCAAATCATAATAGCGAGTAAGGAGACGACTCGTGTAATTGAAACAATATTACCGCAACACAAGCAAACGAGAAGAGAGGAAATGCTCAAGAAAATTCTACTCAATCCTATCTCCCTAGAATGGTGAAATTGGATTTCCCACGTTATAATGAGACGGAAGATCCAACAAGTTGGATTTGTCTAGTAGAACAATTTTTTGAGTTCCATCGAACTATTGAGAATGAGAAGGTGTCATTAGCATCTTTTAATTTGGAGGGAGATGCTCAATTTTGGTTTCAATTGATAAAGGAGGAGACAACCATGACAACTTGGGAGACTTTTAAGCAAAGTCTTCACAGTAGGTATGACCCTATCCAATTTCAGGACTTCTTTTGGTGATTTAACAAAATTATAACAGATGAGGTTCGACGAGGGATTACTAGACAGAGTTCGAAAAGTTGTTGATTCGAGCAAGGAGACTCACAACGGCATAGCAATTTGGCTATTTTGTTAGCAGATTGAAAGAAGATATCAAAACTAATGTACAAGTTTGCAAACCAAAAATACTTTCAGCAGCAATCGGGTTGGTAGGGTTGTATGAATTGTGCGTTCAATCTATCAAACGTACGAGTCAACCTGATATGAAAAGGCCGATTTCAAAACCATCCATGTCCAACAGCAACAATCCTTTACCAGTCAGAAAATTGACTCCAATGGAATTGAATGAGAGCATGGAGAAAGGCTTGTGTTTTAATTGCAATGAAAATTTTGGACCTAGCCACAGTTGTAAGAAATTGTTTCTTATTGAAAAGGTTTGGAGCAATGAAGAGAAGGATGTCGAAGTAGTTGATGAGAGGATTGAAGGAAGAGCCCACTTCGATAATGCACCAGAGATTTCTATCCATGCCATTAATGGAGCACGGGCTCCACAAACAATGAATGTACAAGGCATGTTGGGACAATACCAAATCTCAATTTTGGTGGATTCTGGCTTTACCCACAATTTTTTAAGCAATAAATTGCTAAAAGAATGGGCATTATTCTAATATGTGGAGACAAATTTGATGTGTCAATTGCAAATGGAGACAAATTGTCTAATGCTGGTAGATGCAAAGGAGTATGTATGGTCATTAAGAAAAGTTCTCATTAATGTTGATTTTTCCTTACTTCATTTGGTCGGATATGATGTTTTCTTAAGTGCTCAATGGTTAAGCACTTTAAGACCTATTATATGAGACTTTTTAAAATTACATATGACATTTAACATTATTAAAAGAGAAATTGTTTTAAAAGGGAAGGTAGCACAAGAAGACAAAATTGTAGATGAAGATGGGATCTCCAAGGAAATTTGAAAAAAAAAAAAAAAAAGCAGAAAGGGGGTGTTCTTGCATATTTATTCTCTCATATTACAACCACTAAGTGATAGTAATTTTAATTCTGATTTTGGAATAGCTAATCCTCAATTAGAATTGATTTTACAGTCGTATAAAAAAGTCTTCAAGGAGGCACATTGTTGGCCTCCTCTAAGATCTCATGACCATAAAATATCTCTCAAACAAGGAAGTGAATTAGTTTGTGTAGGGCATTATAAGTATTTGCATTTTCAAAAAAAAATGAAATTAAATGTTTGGTACGAGATATGCTTGTTTCAGGGGTGATTAGATCAAGTTAGAGCCCATACTCCTCTTCAGTTCTACTTGTGAAAAATGATGATGGTTCATGGAGGCTTTGCATAGACTATAGAGCTTTGAACAAAAATACCAACAAAGACAAATTTCCTATTCCTCATTATTGATGAACTGTTAGATGAACTTTATGAAGCACAATTCTTCACTAAATTGGATTTACATTCTAGCTATCACCAAATTCAAATGCATCCAAATGACATTCCGAAAACAGCATTCAGAACATATCAAGGGTACTATGAGTTTCTCGTAATGCCACCTTTAACATTCTAATCTTTGATGAATGAAGTTTTCAAAGACCATTTACTTAAGTTCATATTAGTCTTTTTTTATGATAATTTAATCTGTAGTAAGTCTTGGGAGAAACATTTAGATCATTTAAAAATTGCTCTTTCCATCTTGAAGACTAATGAACTGCTTGTGAAAAAAGAAAAGTGCACATTTAGCAAGAAAGGGTCAAATATTTGGAACATGCGATATCTCGTAAAGGTGTGGCAATGGATCTAGAAAAGATTGCATCTGTTTTAGAATGACATAAACCAACTATAGTAAAAAGCTTATGACGATTCTTGGGATTAACAGAGATACTACAGAAAGTTCATCAAAGATTATGGTAAGATTGCACAACTTTCGACACACATGCTGAAAAATGGGTGTTTCAAATGGAGTTCCTAGGCAAAAAATTCATTTGAGTATCTCAAAAGAGCGATGGCACATGCACCGGTTTAGACATTACCAGATTTCAAAAAGCATTTTATAGTCGAATGTGAGGCCTCTAGATACAGCGTTGGTAGGGTTCTAATGCAAGAAAATCAACCTATTGCATTCTTCGGTCAACCTTTGCAAGGTAAGAACTTCTTGTTGTCCACTTATGAAAAAGAAATGTTAATTGTAGTCCTTACAGTAAAAAAAAAATAGAGATCATATTTGCTTGAGCGAAAATTTATTGTGAAAACTGACCATATAAGCTTAAAGGACTTATGAGAGCAGAAAATTACTACAACAGCACAAGAGAAATGGCTCGTGAAGTTGACAGGTTATGATTTTACGATTGAATACAAGAAGGGAAACGACAATGTGGTGGTTGATGCACTCTAAAAAATGAATGAGAATGGTGAAATTTCAGCAATTTCTGCCCTTGTTCTAAATTGGATCGATTCGATTAAAGAAGAAGTCCAAAGTAGAGATAGCTTGAGGCAACTAGTAGAGTTGTATCAAAGGGTGAATATATATGGCCTTAGAAGTACAAAGAATGTATACTTTGTTATAAAAATCAATTTATTTATTGTGTGACTCAAATGTTATTGTAGAAGTGATGCATTCTAGCACCCACGAAGACTATCACAAAACCTTAAAAAGGATTCGATCAGTTTTCTATTGGAAGGAGAGGAAGGGAAAGGTCAAGAGTTTTATTACAAATTATGATACTTGTCAAAAGCAAAAGTGTGAGAATACAAGGCCAACGAGTCTTCTTCAACCACTATCTATTCCTTTGCAAATATGGACAGATATTTCCATGGATTTCATTGAAGGTCTACCAATTTCAAAGGGTAAATCAGTTTTATTTGTGGTGGTAGATAGACTTTCTAAATATGCTAATTTTATTCTAATTTTTCACTCATATACTGTAGTGACCTTAGTCCAAATTTTCTATGAAAATATTTTCAAGTTGTATGGTATGCCACAGAGCATTGTTTATGATAGCGATGTAACATTCACAAGTGCTTTTTGGAGAGAGCTTTTCATACTATGGAGGACTAGCTTCAATTTTAGTTCATCATATTATTCTCAAATAGATGGTCAAACCGAAGTGGTGAATCGAACCGTTGAGATGTATCTCAGATGTTTCACAACCTATACACCAAAGGAATACGTCCAGTGGATTCCTTGGGCAGAGTATTGCTACAACAAAAGCATCCATGCATCAACCAAGAAAATTGCATACGAGTTAATATATGAAAGACAACCACCTACATTATTGTCCTATGTTCCTGGCACAACTTGTGTCGAAGCTACTGATATGGAGTTAAAGAGTAGGGAAATGGTTCTTAAAAAGCAGAGAGAGCAACTAGTTGAAGCTCAAAGTCAAATAAAGAAGATTTATGATGAGAAGAGGACTGAAAAGATATTTGAGGTAGGGGATTTTGTCTATTTAAAACTATAGCCATATAGATAAATTTCTATCACTTAGAAAAAAATCTCAAGCTATCTCCAAGATTTTATAGGCCATTTGAAGTCTTGGAAAAGTTTGGTAACATGGCTTACAAATTGAAGCTACCAAAAGGATCCAAGATACACCCTATGTTTCCTGTTTCATGGCTTAAGAAGAAAATGAGTGCTCAAATAACTGTTTAAGATTCACAGCCAACTGTAAAAGATGTTGAAGATGATATAGTTCCAATGCCACAAGCTGTTATCAGTAGAAGGACTAGAAGAACGAAAGAGGAGGTCTTAGTACACTGGCAAGGTTTATCACCCATAAATGCCACTTGGGAAGTTTTGAAAGATCTACAAGTTAGATTTCCTTACTTGGTTCTTGAGGACTAGAATGTTTTTTTTAGAGGTAACACATGTTATGTGCAGGTTCAAAAATAAAGATAAAGTTTGTTTTTAGGCTTTTTTCTAGATAATAGTTAGAATAATTTAAGATTAGATTGGTTTTATCTAATCTAATCTAATAAGATGTTTTTAGTTATTTTGGTTTATTAATTTAGTTGTATAAATAATGATTTGCATAATGAAAAGAATATCAGAATTCATTCCCTCAAATTTTATGACTAGTTCTTAAAACTTGATCTTCCTATTCATAATAGGTAAGTGTAAGAATTACTCGGTTAAAAGGGATCCAACATCTAACCCCCGTCCAATTACTCAATCTATTACTTTAGCACATAACACTTAATCAATAAATTTGATTAAATAATAATTAAAGAAGAGAGAGTTTTGAGTTACATGGATGTTGGGGTGGTAATTTGGAACTCGACACGACGGGTCAACACCGATCCAATATGATTATTATGGGTTAGAATTGAGCATAAATAAGTTAGATAAATAAACAAGTTAACCCGTCTAATCCATTTAATAATCAAGTTATATTCGTATTTCCTTAATCGTGTCACGGGTTGACCCGTTTAATAAGGTAAAACTATAATTTTATATTAGAAGGTACTTATGTAATTTGAGGTTTAAGTACATATAGAGAAAATTGAAAAGCCTAGCTTATTTTTTCTCTTCAATCGCCATACCCACTCACTCTCTCAACTCCATTTGCAATCTGCATCATTCTCATTTTTGTTCATGTTGTTCTCCATTTTCAGAAACCCTCTCCATCTTCTACCCCTTACTGTCTCCTCTCCACCTCACACCTCACCTCATCAACCGTTTCTCACCCTCACACCTCAACTCAATAATTTATTTGCTACTCAGAGAAGAATCAAAAAATTAAAAAAGAGAACTAGGGAGAGATAGAGATGAAATAGATAAGTTTGGAGAAGAGAGAGAGAGAGAGAGTAAGATGAAAGATGAGAGGGTGTAGGTTGGCCGGATGGTGTCAGATTCCGATAGAGATAAGTGATGGGTGACCAATTTTGGTGAGTTTTTTTGTGGGTTTTTTTCTTCTTTTTTTTGTCGTGGTTTAGGTGTTGATGGAGATGGTTTTGATGATGGAAAGTGTGTATCTATGGTGAATTTGAGTGGTAATGGCTATAAGGCTTTTTCTTTTTTTCTTTTTTTTTTTTTCCTTGTGGGTTTTGTTGGTAAGGGAGATGAGTTTGAGTGATAGAAGGTGTGTATGGTGTGTAGAGTAATGGTGGCCGAATCTATGATGGGTTTTTTTTTTTTTTTTTTTTTTTTTTTGTGGGTGTTTGATGAGATAATGGTATGAAAGATGACTTTGAGATTTGATAACTAGTGTTCAATGGTGATTGCAGATGAAGAGGACAATCGGAACAACGACTGCTTCTATTTCTTTTATCCTTCCTTTCTATTTTTTTATTTTTTATTTTTTTGGTAATGGTGTTTGGTTCAAGGTGAAGTTTTTTTTTTTTTTGGGCGGAGGGGGGGAGGTGGTAATGGATTTGTATTTGTGTATTTGTGGATTGTATTTTAATTTTCTTTTTATTAGATTTATATTAAAATTTAAATGTATTAAATTTGGTTAAATAGTTTAACCCGTTTATTAATTGTGTCAACTAAATGGATAAATAAACAACTCATAAATAAATATGTTAACCGTATCGTATCCGTGTCGACCGGTATACAATCGTCTCTTATTCATGTTGGAGAGATCCAACTCATTTATTGATCATGTTGTGTTCGTGTCGTGTCAAAAATAATCATGTCGAGTTCGTATTATATCCAACCCGACCCATCAACCTGGATTGCCACCCCTACATGGATGGGTTACATTGTAACATTAGAAAATAAACATAGTTCATGACAATAAGTGAAGATACAATCATAATGAATAAATACAACATAAAGTTGTACAATCTAAGAGAGAGAAAAACAATCTTGAGAAAGTGATGTGGAGGGCTAAAAGGCCTTCCAATATGATGATGTTCTATTAATTGCTTCATTTTTGTTGTTTGATGATGTGTAAAGGTATCTTTCTCTTGCCAAACTAAGTAAAAATGGATGTAATGATGATGTAAGATGATAAAAGCTAATCTATAATATTGTAAACAGTGGCGGATCCAGAAAATTTGTTCAGGGGGGGCACATAAATAAAATAATAAAAATATCAAAAATTAATAACATACTAAATATATAATGTTTTTATATATTCGAATGTTTGATAACACTATATAGTTTAAATAAAATAAAACATATATTATATTTAGACAAAATAAATAGTTTTATGCTTAAAAATCCTAATGAAATCATTAAAATAAATAAAAAAGAAAAAAAAACATAAACTACATAAAATTATAATTTTTCTCGACGAGGCTTCATATCTCGAGGTTGACAAGAACCTTTTAGCATATATGCTCTCCGAACTTGCTCACGAACATTAGGATCATAGTCCCATATTTTAGTTCGAAGCCCTAGATCGATAGGAAAATCTAACAAATTGACTTCAACAAAATTTTTTTTGAAGAAGATGATTTTAACTCAAATGATGATTTCTTTTTCATATATTTCTCCATAACTGTTTCACAACGAATAAAAACATAATAATCTTAAAAAAAAATTAATAATAATTTATTGATTCTAAATAAAATAAAACTATAAAGTAAATAATATTTTTTATATATATAAAATTGAATTATGACAAAACATTATATATGGATAATTTTAATGTAATAATTTATTGTTTAAGATTTTAGGGTTTATTGATGTAATGTATATTAAATTCAAATTATTAAAAATAAATAAATTAAAAAAGTAATTAATTTAGGAGACTAACCTGGTAAGCCGTCAAAGTGAAAATAAAGAGAAATCAAATAAAGATGAAAAGAAAAAAAAATTGTTCACTAAACTTGCAAATTATCAATGGATTTTATATAACACATAAAAAGTAAAAGTAAATAGAACTTATATAGGAGAGAACTAAAAAAAAATTGAAAAAAGAAACTATTAATTAATTAGGAGTAGGAAAAATATTAGAAATAGGAAAACTAGGTTTTATAGGAGTAATAAATGTGAAAGGAAGTTAATTTTATTAAAAATAGGAAAAATAAATAATTAAATAAAAATATAATAAATAATTTCAAAAAAAAAAAGAAATGAGGCACAGAATTTGAACAAAAAGCGAGGTGTACAGAAAATATTTAAAAATTATATAAATAAGTTTTTAAATAAAATAGTAAAAGAATAATAATAATAATAATATAATAATAATAATTAAAAATAAAAAAAATTAATTGAAATTTACAGCTGTTGATTGCACAACAATCAGCAGCTGACATCCATTGCACAGCAATCACAGCAATCAACAGTTAAGATTAGTTATTTATTTATTATTATTATTATTTTTACAATGTACAGCAAATTAAAAAAAAAAATTCAAATTCCAGGGGGGGCACGTGTCCCCCCTGGCCCAGGCGTAAGTCCGCCTCTGATTGTAAATGAGGTATATAATGATATCAGTGTTCGAAAAGGCATTAGATGTTAGTCGAGATAGTAGACTAGCGCCTAACACATAGGGTATCTGGATTTCTTGTCTTTTAGATGAACCAAAAGAAATCTCATTTCCTTCATTAAATGAAAGTGACAAAACTAATAAGTTCAAGGGTAATAGAGTAAAAAGGGATGAGAATCAATGAATAACAATTAAAAATTTGAATGAAAAAAAAAATATATATATATTTTTTAAATGATTGTATTGATAATTAATGGGTACATTCCCAATTGTTCTAGTCAACTTTTTTTTTATCAAATGAAATTGAATTTCTATCTCCTCTCACTAACTCTCTACAACTTTCAGTCTTTCTTTTTCTTTATAAAACTCTTGGTTGCCTTTTCTCTTTCATCTTCTTATCTTCTCCAACAAATATAATGCCTATCTTCTTGTATTTTCCTTTTTTTTTTTCCTTCTCTATCTCTTCCATCTAAACCCTTTTTATCTATGACTAACCCACTATATTTCTTTTCTCTCTCTCACCTCTCCTTTTTCAGCAGCCGTTCTGAACCCCCCCCCCCCCCCCTTCCCTTCCTCGTCGTAGCAACTTCGGTTGTCAGAATGTGGTCACCGGCAACCTTCTCAATAGGACCCTATCCATTTTTTTGTTGTTGTTGTTTTTTTTTTTTTTTTTTTTCCAATGAAGGAAGTTAAAGTCTAAAGTGGTCTTAGAAGGGGTTTGTTTGTGTGAGAGAACTTTTCTAGAAGACAAACCTACAAAATTTATCTAAAAGTACCTTAGATAGAACATCTTTAAGACACAATTCTGATATCCAATAGAAAGCTCACTATTGTATTAATTAACATTAAAAGAAGTTCTTGCTTTAACATTTACTTTTTAATTTTCATTTTTTCACATTGTTATAGATCGTAAAAATTAAGCAATCAAGGCAAAATGAATTTCTTTTTTTTAAAAAAAGTGCAAATTACAAACAAACTATTTGAGGTTTGCATTTTACACAAAATAAATTTATCAAATTTTGTAAATTTCTAGCCATTATAATCATTACATCACCTTTCAAATTAGGGAAAATTCTAATTTTCCTTGTAGTTTGGTATAATAGCCAAAAAACCCCTGACTTACGAAAATCGCTAAAAACTCTTTTATAGTTTATAAAGATAGTCAAAAAAAAAAAAAAAAACTTATATCGTTTATAAAAATAGTTAAAAAAAAAAAAAAAACCTATCATTAACTTGAACATTAAAAATTAATGTTTAACCGTTAATCAGGAATGGTAAAATCGTCAAACCAAGATAAAAATATAATAATATTAATTAATTGATTAAATAAATTAAAATAGATTTTTTAAAAAAACAATGTCATCTCCACCGTCCATTACAACGATTTATGGTGGAGATGAAAAAAACTGTTAAAATGAAAAAATAAATAAATAAAGTCGTGAAAATGGAAAAAAAAAAATTTAAATGTGTTTAACTTCAACTTTACTGTCGATTTTCTTCTTATTCTTCTTCTTCTCCTTCCATCTTCTTCTTCATCCATCATAGACAGTAAGAGCAGCGGCGACAGGAGCTCCAATGCGACAGTAAGAATTGGTTCATCTCCTTCACCAAAAACCATTGATCTTTGATGAATAGAGACCTAACAGTCGCCATTATGTGGAGATTGGAATTGGTCTTCATCACATGGAGACCAGTTTCGATCTCTATGAGATGGAGACCCAATGCTCTCCATTTTTATTTATTTTTTTTACCAATTTTTTTTTTCAAATGGTTGATGATGATAATTGTGTGTTAATGTTGTTGATGGTGGGTTGGTGTTAATGATGATTTTAATGGATGGGTTGATGACAGTCAGCTGATATGATGGATTAAGGAGGATGAATTTAGGTTCAAATGAAGAACAATGTTTTGTTCATTAATTTCATTTCAATTTTTTTTTTCAAAGGCAATATGGTCCAGATTATTTGTTGTTGTTGATGAAAAATGTAGAAGAACATTGTTTTTTTCAATAAATATGGGTCTAGGCTTGGAAACAAACCCCAATACATCTGGTTTTAATTTAATAATTTTTTTTTATTTTGATTTTTGATTTTTATTTTATCATATTTTAATAATTTTTAATATTATTAAATTAAATAATTTGAGGGTAAATTGACATTTTTGTTAATTTTAAGAGGTAATTTTATCTTTTCACGCACTATCACTATTAGAATTAACTTTTCACCAACAAAGTTACTAGAAGGGAGAAAATGGGATTTGTTCAAACTATAAGGAAGTAATTAACGATTAGATCAAACAAGAGATGAGATATTAGAATTATCCCTTAAAATTATGAGTAGAGTTGTCAATGATACTCTTAATCCCCATCCTCATTTAGGGAAAGATTTTGGAGATTAGGAATGGGGATAAGATGAAAATCCATCCCAGATAAAAAGGAAAATGAGCATGAGGGGTGTCACCCATTAACAAGCCTAGAAATTCATATAATAGGGGGCTTATAATAAATTAACAATAGATTTAAAAATAATTAGAATCACAATGGGTGAATGGTAAAATTTCAACAACTTGAGAATAACTAAAAGTGATAATAAATAATTTAATAATCTTTAATTATATAGATAAGGAAAAAAAATGAAATAACGTTTTAAAGGATTAGTAATCTATACAAAGAAAGAGAAATTAAATTTAATTTGTGATTTTCGTGTAATTGTTGACAATCAAATTATTTTTAATAATATACTTTGATAACATAACATATCTCTTCAATCTAGTTGAAAAAAAAAATGTCTTCAATCTAGAAATTTTTTTATCACTTTATTGATCATAAATCAAGGAAAATCACAAGAATAAATAAAAAATAAAAGATAAAAATTAAATCATAATTGTACTTTAAGAAATTTGATGTAACAAAATAAAATTTAATATTTAAAAATTTGGAATTCATTAATTAAATTTTCAAGTCTAGTTAGAGATATTATATTTAAAAACTCTATGAAGATACTAATATTTCAATAAAAATTATAAATACAGTTGTACTTATTGTTATTATTTTAGAGGTTGTAACAAATAGAAGATAAATATATGAATAAAGCTAAAAAAAATAGTAATAATTCAATATTAATAAAAATAAGGATAAAATATTAAAAATGAATTAAATGATACATCTCCCATTTATCTTTTAATTAATATATCTATATTTATATTTAAAAAGTAACAAAAATTTTGTAAACAAAAAAAAAGTAAAAAATAAAAGAATCGAAAATCAAGGATGGCCATGTGTCCTGCTGGTTTTACACTAGGTCCACCGCTTATGCCACCCTATCCTCATTTCTTCCATTTATAATATAAAATATATTTATATTTAATAATTTTTTAAGAATATAATTGTTTAACATGACTAATCACTCAATAATCTTAGTTATTGACTCATTTCTCAGTTCACCACAGGTCACAACCTATAACCACACTTTCAGAATGCATATTTTCTTCCCATTTGCTTCGTTAATATTTTGTTTCTTTCACTGACCCACCACAGTTTTCTCTCACTAGCGCAAATCGTTTTTAATGGCATAGTTCACAACTTCGGTGTCAGGGTGAAATGGGAATAAGAAAATGGGAATGGTGATTAGTAAACAAACCCTAAATACCCCTTACCCCATTTTCCTCAAATGGGAATTAGGGTAGAGATAAAAGAAGGGTGGAATGGGGATGGGGATGAGGAAACCCACTCTCATCCCCATTTACCCCAGTTAACATCTTTAAATATAAGGAATAATTTAGTCATTTTATAAAAGTAATATTAAAAAATAAGGAGGTAAAAAATAAGGAGGTAAATTATATTTTAATTTCGATATTTTGATAATTAGTAACTTTTTTTTTTAATATGAATTCATTTTTCACTCTTATCATCCTTAATGGCCCATATTATTAAGAAATCCTAAAAAGGGAAATGAAATAGATTCCATATTTATGATTTCCTTGTTTTCTAAATACATAAATAATTAAATTACGTAAACCCCACTTTTCAATAAATTATTTAAGTCCCCTTGAATAAGGAATTTGATTCCTTTCCCTTACACAAAACATCAAGTTTTCTTTCCTTTATTCTCTCTACTACCGAATTTAATTCCCTTTTATTTCATTTCTGATTAGCATTCATGTCCTAAATAAAAATTCATAAACCAATCACTTTGTTCAAACGACATTATAAATAACCAATGGTGTTCATGGTTAAACCACTTTAAAATTTTAAGGCAAACTATGTTCAACCAGCGGTCAATCACTATAGGCAGGAAAGATCAATATAATTTTTCAGAAAGATTGATTCCATCCATCTAAAGCTAAACTTGCAATTCCAAATTCTCAAGCTCAAGTTAAATGCAGATCATCTGCTTCTTTTGTGGTCACAAGATTTTAGCAACTCCAGAAAGAAAGGCAACACATTTTCAGAGAACTACAATAATTAATATTATTATATAAAACTGATCTTGCACTACATTTGGATAAATTTTTGCAAGCATACTAATCACACGGATAACAAAGAACAATAAAAAATATGTTAGGAGACCACAAAGAGGAGAGCCCTTCAGTAAGTAAATTCCTGGCCTGGACTATCTGCATGCATGTCCATTGATTCAGAACTGGGGGAATTGGCTTCCCTATTCAGCTGATGAATATTGTTAGCTTCAAAATTCCGAGGTCCATTTCCGGCTGGCATTTGGTAACCACCTTGTGTGAAGTGATAATGCTGAAGGCTCCGACGAACAGGGCTGGAGAGGGCATTTGAGAAAACTGAGTTCTTAGCTTGTTGATCAGGCTGTCCAGCACGAACTGCGGGTCCAACTGCTGCTGGTACACATGCATTAGAGGCAACAGGAAGTCCTAAATTGTTTGAGGTAGTTTGGGAAAGCTGGTGCTGGATTGGCAACCTGTGGGACATTGGAGGCTCCTCTGCACCATATTCGATCTCATTCTGCAGACATGTCAGAAAACAAGTTATATGGCGGTTTTTTAACTTTGCCAAAGAAATTAAAGTCTTCTATTCATCTTCCACAATAATTAAATAATCCCAGACGAGTGCAGTTAAACAAACATTTCCACACATTTAGAAATGGACCTAATTTCAGATATAATTTCAGATGGAGTGGAGACATTGAAAACAAAAATTCATACCTGGTGTGCCATGGTATCATTCGAGGAATCATGAAAGCATTTCACTTCTGTATACAGCACACAAGTTTAGCTAATTTTATTTACTCAATACATAATAAATCATCCCACAACAAATTTTGTTATCATCAGCAGTATCTGGAAAACTACACGCTTAGAATGGAAAAGTCCCATCTTGGGATACATCTACATAATTATGGATAACAGATGAGCCTACAAACAATTTAATATGGACATATCTCTTCTGTTGCTAATCCTGTGGATTATGCATCCAATAGCTTGCACTTAGAACAGATAATTTATCACTATGACTACATTGCTTTGCCTCCAAACAGAGAGACTTCCTAACTTCTAGGGAGTTTGTAATACAGAGGCAAAATACTTAACAACTACAATCAGAATAACCCGTCAACTTCACCACGAAAGCAACACACAAGTATTACAATTCAATAAGAACAACAGATATGATATCAGCAGGTTTACAGAGCAGCATCAAAAATCCAATAACCAAGGTGTAATATGATAGATGAAACAAGAAATCAAAATAGAAACAGCACTGATAATTAACTATGAAACCTGTAAATAAGCGACTATATCAACTGTTGACACTCTTGATCCTTCTTCTTGCTGTCGCAAAATCCATTGATAAAGTTTCTCCTGTGAAAGAAAAAGGAGACTGTATAAGCATATGTAAATGGAAATACACCAAAAGGGAATAGATGACAACCACAACCACCTTATAACATAAAACAAAAAACACTTCTTCAGAAAAACATATAAAAAGATGACATTTCCACAAATTCAATACCTTTCAGACAAACGCAGCGTAAAAAGAAAATCTTCTCTTAACTTCTACAAACCAGATATAGTTTCAAACTCAACAAAACATAAGTTTCATCAAACCAAAAACCAACAGCAACAATCAAGCTTAATTATAAGTTTATAACAAACATTGATAAAAATAAAATTGAAAACTTCCTCTAAATTTTCCATCTTTTCTTCCATTTTCAAACAAATAAACAATCATAAACCCCAAAGATTGACAAAAAAAAAAAAAAAATCCATGAAAACAATCACTGCCATCAACAAACAATAGAGAAGAATTAAAACAACATAACACCAGTCAACTTTCAATTCCACATAATGCAAAAAACAATTCTACTATTGAACCCACCACAATCATTTCCAACAGTTGAAGAAAACATAAACAAAACTTCACAAAATAACAACAGGCACTGCAAATAATAACAGGAAAAAAAAATTGAAATTTGAAATTAAAAAAAAAAAAAAGAACAAAATTTGAATCAAACCCATCAAAGAAAAGCGAAAACCCACACCAGAAGTGAAAAGCAAATTAAAAAAAAAAAAAGGTAAAAGAAGGAGAGAAAGTACCAGCGCGTGGCGTTCACCGGCCTGGAAGGAGAGGCGCTGGTGGTTCATGGCCTGGGTGTAGAGCTGAGAGAGGGAGTTGGCGGCGCTGCAGAAGGTGGTGTACATGGTGCGGTCGACTTCGTCGAGGCGCGTGGCGTCAGATTTCCTCTTCTTTGCCATTGAAAACCCTAAGATATAGATAAATAGAGAGAGAGAGACAGATAGAGAGTTGATATGTTATTACAATTACAAGTAATTGTGTTGTATCTGATATTTATAATTTTTTTTTTTTTTTTTGTTTTGGTTGTGAATTTAATCGGTCGGCGATTCGCGTTATGTGGTTATATATTAGACTTAGAAGAGAAACCGAAGAGGCTTTTTGTTTTGTTTTGTTTTCGTATGGAAAATATAAAAGGCTGAGGAAAGTTGGTGGAGAAAGAAAGCCACACAGACATAGAGAGAGCGAGACGAAGGTTGCAGTTTTTGGATATTCTGCCACGTGCATCACACGTGGTATTTCTTCTCCCTCGCACTGAGCCCCACCACCAGCAACCATCTTTATTAATTATTTTAAGAGTTAAATACACAACAATCTCTTAAGGTTTAACTTAAAACAAGCAGAAATAAAGTTTGATTTTTATAACAAAATACCCTTAACGGTCAAAAGGTGTCAAGCTTAACGGTCAACTGTGATTTAAAGTACAAAGACGAAAATACCCTTAACTTTCAAAATTAATTTTCTTTTAAATTTTAAATAATAAAAATTAATCTAGTAAAAGCTAAATTAAAAAATAAATGTAAATTTGTTTTCATTACAGTTTTTTATTGATATGAAAAATTAAAAACTAAAAAACATATACAAACAAAAATAAAACAACAAAGATCTTCTTGTTTATTTTTTATGAAAATAAAAAAAAACACAGAAAAACAAAAATAAAACTTAAATAAACAAAATCTTCATCTTCATCTTCAAACAGGATGAAGATCTTCTTGTTCTTTCTCATTCTGCAACCTAACATCAATCGACCATCAACAATAACTCAAAATTATCAGCCCAAAATCACAAAAATCAAAATGAAAAAACAGATGCATCAAACAATTTCTCCACCATTTCCACTGTCTCCACTGTGTTCAAATGGCAAAACCAAACCTAGAATCAATAGCAAAATCAACCACCCAAACCCAAATTAACAACCACCCAAACCCAGAAACTATCCTTATTCTCCAATGGTAGAAAAAAAAAACACAAAGCTTCAACAATTATCCACCATTTCCACTGTCTCCATCGTGTTCAGCAACCCAAAAATCTTCATTGTTCAAGTTCATGTCCACCATCTCTCATTCAACAGTAAAAAACAAAAATCTTCTTCATCTCAAAATCCATCAATCTTCATACAATCAGTAGCCAAAACATCAAAACAATCAATTCAAAACAAAAAAAATCAAAACTCCATCTTGAATAAAAAAACACCAAAATCTAATCAACCCAAAAAAAACGCATAACCGAACTAACCCCTGAGATGCGAGATGGCCGACGTCCACGCGACGGCAAGTGACAGGACCCTTCCCAGACCTTATCTATACTCTTGTCTGAAGGATCCTGCCGGACACTTCAACGGACTTATCGAAACCGACTTGTCGGATCGAAGAAATCCGAGAAGCAAACCCTAACTTTCTTCAACCGGTTTACTCGTTTAAACTCAAAAATTCAGTTTTCTTTTAAACTAGTTGAGAGTGATATAATTTTTCTCGATTCTATTTCAAACTCATTTTATAAAATTTTCGGCAGCATAACAACTGCATTTTTGATAAACCAAAATTTACCTGTCAAGAAACAACACTTCAACTATTTCTGTAAATCTCCCAACTTCTTTATTCTCAATCATGCATCATTCATCACAGTTTCATAAACATAAACAATTCATAAGATACACAAGTGCACAAAATTTATAAATGCAAGAATATTTATCACTTTTACAAGCCCTACATCATTCAAATTCAAAATATACGCGATTAAATACATATACAAAATATATCCCAGCATCTTGCGCGATTGCCCACCTATAGATATATATATATAAGCAAAAGTCGGTCTCGTCCGGCGGTGGCACGAAATGAAAACAAACAAGCTACAAAACGAACAACAAGTTAGTGCGATAACATCATAGGATATCATATCACACATACTAACATACAATTTACAAGTCTTAAAATTTTCTTTAAAACTCTCCATGTATACCCTTGACTCGTTCTAACCATCACAGGCGATTTTAACTAACGCCAACATGAAGCTTACTAATGCATCTCAACCACTACGTTACGGAATTTACTGCATCGTACGTAGGGCGCTAAATCTTATCACTGAACAACTACAATGCGGGATTTTCTGTATCGCAAGTGTAGTGCTAAAACTCTAAGCAACTACGAGCGGAATTTACTGCATCGCTTCGTAGCGCTAACTGTTAATTAACCAACTACGTGCGGAATTTTCTGCATCGCAACGTAGCGCTTATATTTTCTAGGAAACTGAGCAACTACGGACGGAATTTTTTGCGTCGTCTCGTAGTGCTAATTTCTCTATACTCTGAGCGACTACGGACGGAATTTTCTGCGTCGTCACGTAGCGCTAACTCTCATAAACTCTTAAGGCATATACATGGGTTTTATAATCAATTTCTTCAAATGCAAAAGCACAAAACTCACTAGTTTTACATCTTCTGAAAACTTTCTCATTTTACTCTTTCTATAACAACTTAATATTAATTTATAGTACAATATAGATTCCATAGGAATCTATATGCTTAACTTGAACATTAACATTGAAAATCCTTTTTATTTTCATTTATTACTTAGTTACAATATCCATTACAAATAATCATGAATTGATATAGAATTTAAACACTTATAAGTGGCGAACCACTTACCTCAAGGCCGCGTCAAGCGTCTCGATGAGGCTCCTGGACGCCGCTCACGCGCTCGTCACCTACACAACATGATCTCATCATTACTATTAACAAAAACCTCCATTTCTTAACTATATGCTAGGAATTCCCAACTATGCCCAATTCTCTCTATATAGCTCCTAACTCACTTCTAATTCAACCGAGACTCTCAAATCCCGATTTTTTGTGGAAAAGTTTTAGTTTTGGACCCCTAGGGATATCCCCATATGGTCCGTTTACTTGTCGGAGGCTTAAAACAAAAAATCACAATTTTATTTAAAATGGACAGCCCTTGACAGAACAGACAATAACCTGCTGCTCGGGGCTCCGTTTTCCTTCGTTCTTTTTCCTACGGCTCACTTACATCACATTCTAGTCACACGACAAATTTCATTGAGAAATATTATCGTTTGCTAAGTCAAATCTAATGAAAACGTCCATTTTGGACACTTTCGGGTGCATTTTAATGCCCGTTGAATAAACTTTGGGTTTTGGATTAGCGACGCTAGATTTTCTTTTATAACTAAGCTTCATTTAACTAATAATGACTAACTAAACTCATTTCAAGTCATAAAAATTGCGTTAAACTAGCCGTTTCACTTCTCAGAGTTCTAACTGCACTATTTTGTGCATAACTTGCACAATTTTTATCGGATTCGATCCGTTCCAAAACCTATGGTTTTCTATGGTTCCTAGGCATCATTTGAGGTGTAGAACACCCCCAAATAAGCCAAATATGGTCAGGTCTCCTCTAGCTCAAATTTGAGCTCGGGAATCACTAATCTTATTGAAACTACTCTTTTGAAGTTGTAAAAATTTTCTAACTCTTCTAACCCCTTTCTTGTGCTCAACTTGGGTTCTAAACCACTTAATTTCAAGGTCTAGCTACTGCCCTTCAAGTCTCTAATACATACATAACTCTAACTTGGTCAATTTATTGCTCAAATTTCACTCACAACTTTTATCATCAACTTAGAGTGCATGTGTAACCATTTTCGGTTTCTACTTTGAGGGAGGGTATGACAGCCCTTATACATCATTTTATGGCAGCAATTACACACAAAAACTCATCCTTCAAGTGTCTATTTCAATTACATAAGGTTCTTTCAAAGATTAAAAGCATTCTAACCACACAAATCAACAAAATTCTGCATCAAACTTTTCAGCAACACTGCTGAAATTTTCAGCAAGAAAAGATTGAGAAACTTGATTTTCTTACTTGGTTCTTTGTTTGGGGAGTTGAGAGAGACTTACTAGGGACCCTAAGAGGTGGATTGAGGGGATGGAAGGCTGGTTGGGAGGTTCTTTCTTCCCTGGCCGACCAGCTCGCTGCACCCCGTCGCGATTCTGTTCTAACTCGCGTCTGGTGCTGTTTTGCTTGCTGTTTTGCGTGCGTTTTGCACGACCAGACCTGCACCTCTCCTTCTTCTGCTCGTCCTCTTCCTTTGCTGCCCAGATACTGCAGTTTTACGGCCTCAGATCCCCCTCACGCGAGCTGTTCTGCTCAAACTCGCGACCTGTCCTTCGCGCGAGCTGCTGGCGCGCTGGATCTGCTTCTTGCTCGACTTCTTTGCTTGTTCTGGACTGTTTCTGCTGCTCAAGACTTCTTCTTGCTTGCTGGTTGCTTCTCTTCTCTCTTCTGGTTCTCCTCTCACGGCAGCAGCTACTCTTTTTCTTTCTCTCGCGATTCTTCTCGATTTTTCTTTATCTCTCGGCTGTGACTTGAATGGTTTGTGAATCTGCTGAAACAATTTCAGCTTAAGCTTGTTATTTATACTAATCAACTTCTCATAATTCCATCTTGCCCCAACTCTCTTTAATTTCACTCCAATCTCATCTCTTTTCTTTGTTTCTCATATTAGCCCATTTATTTTGCTTCCAAGTTAGCTTTCATCGTTTAATTTACTTCTCGTTTCGTTAGAATTTATTTTACAAACGCTAAGCTTATTTCATTTACCTTGACTCTCTCTTTTAATCGAATTTTAATTCGATTATCCTTTACTAAAATCTTGGATTTCCTAACTTGGATTTTCATTGAGATGTTACTAAACTTTTTAATACGACGAATTTCGTCGTATTCTAAATGAATAAATTTCGGAGGCTATGAAATTAAATCAATTAAACGTAGAGAGTTATATATTATCTCTCTAACTTAATTTCTAACGTTGGGACTTTAGAAGTCGGAGCTAGGAGTTTACAGCAAGAGACTGGCGAGGGCTTTGAAAATCCCACCGGGGTTATGCTCCATGTCGACGATGGCGAAATCGAAGTCGGCCAAGTTGGAGATCTCAGCGAAAGTGGGCGAGAACAGAAGGTTGAAGATCTCGTAGAGAGGGGGATTTGGTGGATCGGCGGCAGCTTCGATCGTGGAGAGATTTGGTAATATTTGGAAGGTTTTGAGTGGAGTGATGGAGAGAAGAAGAAGAAGAAGACAGAGAGAGAGTCATGAGTTCGAAGAAGCAGACGAAGACAGAGAGAGAGTGACGAGTTCGAAGAATGATGAAGAAAAAGAGAGGGGGAGAGAGAGAGAGACGTGTTCGAGGAAGATGAAGATGATGGAAAATTTTTTATTTAGTTTTTTAATTTTAAAAACTAAGGGTATTTTGGTCTTTATACTTTAAATCACAGTTGACCGTTAAGCTTGACACCTTTTGACTGTTAAGTTAAGGGTATTTTGTTATAAAAATCAAACTTTATTTCCGCTTGTTTTAAGTTAAACCTCAAGGGGGTGTTGTGTATTTAACTCTTATTTTAAATAAAAATTTTCCGTAAAACCACTTTATAATTAGAGTTAAATATACAAAACTCATTTGAGGTTAACTTAAATACAGATGAAAACATTTTTTCATTTTTATAACACAAAACCCCCATGCTAACGGTCAAACGTAGCTAAAGTTGACGTTTGACCTTGACCTTGGAATGTTGTACAATGACAAAAATATCCATGAATAAGGACAAAACTTTTATATTAAAAAATAAAAATAAAAAACATTTTAGTCTTTTAATAGAAAATAATGGTCAACCCTCACATTTAACAGCTGCTGATTGTTAACTAGGGGGTATAGTGTTATAAAAATCAAACTATTTACACGTCTGTATTTAAATAAACCTCGGAGGAATATTATGTATTTAACTCTTAT
The DNA here is from genome assembly GCA_019925255.1 of Litchi chinensis. Taxonomy (NCBI): domain Eukaryota; kingdom Viridiplantae; phylum Streptophyta; class Magnoliopsida; order Sapindales; family Sapindaceae; genus Litchi; species Litchi chinensis. Next base: position 20,644,369 of record CM034471.1, read on the forward strand.
AATTAATACGATGAAATAAATTAATAAAAAAAATAATTTTTTTTTTATGTTTTTCATTATCTTTTCTATTTCTTTTACATTTTTCTATTAGCACGTCTCACCATATAGTAAATTAATATCATGGAAGGTTTTTCTATTTTTAGATTTGTCAATAATAATTTTCTTTAGAAGAATATCAATAATAAGTTAATAACAAGTCATGTATGATCCCCTATAAATTAAGCCAACTTTTGGATTTTTTTTCCTTTTTTTTTTTTCATTACATAATGTTAGTATTACTCAATGAAAAATAGTGTAATATTTTTACTCGATGATATTGTTATGGTTTTTTTTTTTTTTTTTTTTGTGATAGAATTTTTCAATTCAATATTTTATGTTCAAATAAGTATATTTAACTCTTACATTACCATTTAGTAGTTTAGATAGTTATTTTGTTGAAAAAAGAAAGGTTTATTGGCTTCTACTTTTTTATGAGTTGGATAATGATGTGCATGATCATTCAACTAAGAATTTATTTATTTTTTTAAAGTTAAAGCATGGTTTAAATAGTTATTCCATTAATAAAGCAAAGATTTATCTCAATACGATTTAGATAGTTATTTCGTCAATTAAAGGAAGGTTTATAATCTGCTCTTACTTTTACATGAGTTGTATCTTGTATATAATGATTTAGATGCACAACGTTGCAGGCATGTAGATAATTATTTTAATAATAAAATAATGATAACACTAGACATCTCATTTTTGTATTTTAACTTAATCTCAACTTATAATATGTGGATTGATGAATAAATATACTTTTCATGTAAAAATAATAATTACTAATAGGATTTTACTCATCATGCATTTGGATATGAGAAGCGATGCGTAACATTACTCATAAAAGAAAGGTCTTTCGACAACAATTCAAATACTCATTTTGTCAATAAGGGGAAGGTTTAACTACTCTTACATTTTCATGAATTGTATAGAATAGTGTAGATGTACAATTATTCAACCAAGAAAATTTTAGTTAACTTTATAAGAACAGTATAGATAGTTATTTTGTCAATAAAAGAAAGATCTATCCGCGCACAATTTATGTAGTTATTTTATCAATAAAGGAAATGTCTATCCGCTCTTACCTTCGTGGAATATATTCACAAATTCTTGACCATGAATGAATGAATATATATATATATATATATGTATATATCAATCATTCCATAATAAAAACAGCTATGCATACTTTTTTATAAATACACATGATGAGACTAGAACCTCTATCATATAAAATTAAAATACATTAATTAATCACTTAAATTATAAGTGCATTAATTAATTAAACTATGGTAGGATACAAACCCCAATCAAAATGCAAATGGAAAAGGCACCAATCAATTGAGCAATAAATACAAGAATAAAAATTAGTATGTGCATCCAACAAAAAATAGGTTAAATTTTGAGGAAAAAATTACATAGATATTGTATAATAATAAATTTCTTGTAAACATAAAAGGATATATAAGAGTGTCTATTTCTTATATATATTGTGCTATGATATAGCTTTTTTGAGGACTGGAACAGGTCCAGAAGACTGACGAGACCAACCGAAATAGGAGTATTAATAACGCGGCCCGAGGTACTACTTCCATATGAGAGGAATCTATCCACATGGAGATGGGAGGGAGGCCTACACGAGGGTGGGAGGCAACCGACAGATAATGATGAGAGAACTGTTATTATTATTATTATTATTTGGATTGACGGTGGGTGTCGTACCCATTCCACTAAGGCATGAGGCCAATGACGCTAGCAACCGAAGACGTGCTATGATATAGTTATACTATAAAATAGAGAGTGCACAATTTTTTAATATAGACCCCTTTTCAAAATTTTAAAATAAAATTTTGTGACAATTAACAGTTTATTAATCTTGTTGCGGTGCTTTGACGTTCTATAAAGATATAAATTATATTATAATTAAGAATACTAGAATATTAGCTCCTTTGTTTAATAATTTTATTAATGAAGCAATAAAAAGAAATTTGTCTGCTTGTATATTAGCAATAATCTCAAATGATAAATATACTATACTACTAATTGCACTTTTTATTTATTTATTTACTTGTTAATAAAAGATAATATACTGTTAATTGCATTATGTTATGTTGCACTTTTAATTAATTAATTAAAAAAATTGTATAGTTTAAAATTTTGTATAGTTTAAAATTTGAGGAATGAGAACATGATTGGAATCTATATTTTTATTAATGTGAAGCCATTCTAGTCATGTCTATCGCACTTATTACTAAAGTTTTGGGATTTATCGGAATTGAAGAAAGAAGATTTACGGATGATATTAGATGGATTATTTTGAATTATTGATAATTGAATAGACCATGGCCAATGGGAGCTAAGATTTTTTTTTTTTTCCTTCTAGTCAATGAGAGCTAAGAAGTTAAGAATATAGTGTCCATATTTACACCCCTCTAAAACTATTTATACACCTTTTAGTATGTTCACCTCATTCAATTAAATAAATTATAATTATAAGGCTACGTTTGATATATAGTTTTGGAATGAAATAGAATAGATTAAATTGGAATGGAATGAAATGAAATGGATTAGATTAGATTGGATTAAAAAATTGTTGTCTCATATTTGGTAGAACTTGAGATTTAATTAAAATTATATTATATTATGTTTAATGTAGGTTGAATTGGAATAAAATTAATTTAAATATTTTATAATATACTTAAAATTAAATTTTAAAATCAAAACAACGTCATCCTTCCACCAAATTTACCATCTTCAACATCATCAAAAACATCCAAATCAACACCCAAATCACTCAACAAATCAACAAAACCCATATCATCTTCCACCAGCATCATTTTTCCACGTAATCAACACAAAAAATTAAAACAAAAACATAAAATCAACACCATCTTTGGTTCATCACTTAAAAAAAAAAAAAAACACACACACACACACACCCTATTTCTGGTTCTGAGTTCAATGAAACCCAGAACCATCTAGTTCATATGGTTTTTGGTTCAATCGGATCCAAATTCAAATGTTCTAGGTTCCATTGAACCCAAAATATACACCCCATACCGCAACATCAAAAAAAATAAATAAAGAAAGAATTTAGAGGATTCGAATGAAAATGAAGAGGACAACGACAAGAAAACAAGCATGAGAAAAAAAGAGAGAGAATATAAGGAGTGAGAGAAAGAAAACGAGGAGAGACTGAGAGAACTCATTCCCATCTAGTGCAAACCCATGGTCAACTTGGGAATGTGAATTCTTGTGAGACCAAGAATTCGAAGAGGTTGGGATAATGGCTTTTGAATACCTTCCCAACCTCTCCAAATGCTAGATTTCGTGCAATTAGAAATTTTTAATCTCAATCCCCTAAAATGTCCAATGCACCAAACATAAGCTAAAACTCTATTTAGCATGCAAGATTATAATGGAATAGAATAGATTGAATTAGAATAGAATGAAATGGATTAGATTGGATTGGAATGAAAAATCATTATCCCATATTTGGTAGAACTTAGGATTTGATTAAAAATTATATCATATCATGTTTGGTGTAAGTTGTGATTGAATTGAAATAAAATTAATTTAAATTTGTTGTTATATAAAATTAATTTTATAAAAAATCTGGAAAAAAAAATGTAAAAAATCATAGTTCATCAATATCATCATCTCCCATAATTTAACATCATCAATACACAGTTCATCAATATTATCAATCCAATTCATCAATATCATCTTCTCTCACAATAACAACGTCATCAACAACATAAAAACATCAAAACATGAACAAAAAAAAAAAAATTGAACAGGGAGTTCTGATCGAACCTAGAACCATCTAGTTCTGGACAACATCAAAACATCAAAACATCAACAACCAAAAAAAAAAAAAAAAAAAATCAAAACAAGGGGTTTGGATCAAACCCAAAACTAGATGGTTACGAGTTTATCGTCGAACTCAGAACCATCTGGTTTTGGGTTCATTGTGGTTATAGATTTAACAATGAACCCAAAATCAAGTTCTGGGTTCATCAAACCTGGAACCAAATGGTTTCAGGTTTATCGTCGAACTTAGAATCATCTAGTTATGTGTTCATTGTGGTTATGGATTCAACAATAAACCCAAAACCAAGTTTCAGGTTCATCAAAATTCAAAACCAAATGGTTCTAGGTTCGACAATAAACACAAAACCATCTGGTTCTAGTTTTAATGATGAACCCAAAACCAAATCCTAACTTAGAAGAAAAAAAAAAAAAAAGGTAGAGAGTGTTGTAGGTTTCTCGGATATGTGATGAGAGAAAGAGAGATAAATGAAGAGAAATGAAATGTCGACGTCGATTTTTGGTCTCGGTCGACCAGATGATCCAACGCCCGATACCAACAATCAAATAGCACACCAAAGAGAGGAGAGAAGAAGAACAAGAGAGATATGACACAGAGATTTTTACGTGGTTCGGCAATGGTGCATACATCCACGGGTCACTCTCAATATATTTTTTCAGAGTGACTGTAATACTAAAAATTTTCCTCTCTCTTTACAATGAATTTCCTCTTCCTATTTATAGAGGAAGTGAGATTACACTTGAGTGATGTACACGTAAAGAAATCAACTACTCTGACATAGCATTTATTGTATTGACTAACAATTTTGTCATAGTCATACTGCATTAATTGTTCCTCGGGATCTGGAATAACATGGAGCTCGTTGGTACGAGACCTGAGAGCTGAGAGCTCCATCCTGCTAGCTGAGCTAGAGGTTGAGCTAGCTGCGAACTGGATGCTGAGCTAGCTGAGAGCTGGATGCTGAGCTAGCTGAAGGCTGGATGCTGAGGAGCTGTGAGCTGAGCTAGCTTAGGAGCTGTGACCTGCGACCTGCGACCTACGAGTTGGAGGCTGGAAGCTGATGAGTTGAGAGCTAGGCCAGCCTATTTGATTGGTTCTTTGGGCTTTTACCAACCAATTTTTGCAGTCTCAAAAATAGGTATAACACGAAAAAAGATGGGAAATGAGAAATCTCATTTCCATCAAAAGTCAAAAGAATGGGAAATGATTAGTCTGGATTCAAAATCCCAACCCATTGTTTTCCAATTAATCTCTAAACATGGGATGTAAGAAGTTTGAGATTTTTAAATCCCACCTACTCCTATTCCTATGTGCCAAACATACCCTAAGGGATTTATGGCAATTAAAGAAAAAAGATTTATTGATGATATTAGATGGATTATGTTGAATTATTGATTGATAGTTGAATAGACTATGGCCAATGGGAGGCAAGGGGATTTTTTTTTTTTTTAGTCAGGGAAGCCAATAAGTTAAGAATAAAGCGTCGATATGTACACCCCTCTAAAACTATTAATACACCCCTTTAATAGTCACTTCATTTCATTAAATGAGTCATAATTATAAGGGCAAATTGCACAAAAACCATTGAGTTTAGGTATAATTATAGTTAGATGGGAATTTTGATTGTGATTGCATAAACATCGCCTATACTTAGTTGACTTCCGTAAATTAAAAATATTGACCACCATTTCAATGTAAAATGACTACAATACCCTTATAAGGGGTAAAATATTTTCTGAAGTGAAAAAAAATAATTAATCAATTAATAATAAAAATAATGTTTTTCAATAAATTAAAAACATTTCGTAGAAAAGAAAATCACCAGTAAGGATATTCACTAGAAATAGATCAAATCTACGATACGAGCTTCTCCATCAAAAGAGGAGATTGTCTAATCTCCTCCTTTGATGAAATGGAGGAGATTGTCTTAAGGTATAGGAGACTTTGAGACAATCTCATCCATCATCAAATCAATTTTTAAAAATTTTTTTTCTAATTTTTAATGGAATTAATTACACAAAAGTACCTTAACAATTGTCATAAATCCACGCATGATGCCAGTTTATCACTTGTTACACTCAAGTACTCTTCACCAGGGTTAACCAACATTAACCTAATTAAAAAGTTAAATTTTAAAAGATAAATTGGTTTTTTGGCATATAAAATTTTTTTACATAAAACTTATTAAACATGCTAACTATCAATAGCGGCCACGTCACCTAAAATCATTAAATTTAATAAAATAAGATTTTATTAATATCATAACATTATTAATTTAATCGTAAAAAAAAATATTATTAATTTTTAAAAAAATAAACATATACATAGGAAATCCGGTAAATTCAGTATTAATATTTTTTAAACATATGCATTGGAAATACAATTTATACCAAATCTCTAATGGAGATCTGGTAATTTTTTATTTTTTTTTTAATTTCATCAAAACAAAAACCACACCTCCAACAAATTCCCCACATCACCTCATTGCCTTGAAAACCCCATCATCGTATTGCCTCTATGACTTCATTTCCCCTAGAACCCTCACCATCACCAACACCCACACTTACCCTAAAACCATCTTTATCACTAATGTCATCGCCTCCAAAGCTCCAATCAGCATCATGTCGTCTCAAGTTCCACTTGCACCACTCCATTTGAAGGTCCATTCATCGTTGACCCCGTTTGAAGCTCTAATTATCGCCGCTGTTTCAAATCTCTAACCATTCAATCATTGATGGGGTTTTGGTTGTTGTAATGTTGTAGAAGGTTGGGGTTTTGATTATGGTTGGAGATTGATTGTTATATTTGAATCAATTTAATTGAAGATGGATGAAGAATTTTATTAAGTTGTTTTAATTTTCAGTGTTTGGATTTGAACCACAATGATATGAGTGAGAAAAATCTAGATTTGTATTGAAGAAGGATTTTTTAATATTGAAGAACAAGAAAGTTTTTGTTTGTTTTATATATGAATTTCCTAAAAGTTATTAAAGAAATTGTTTTGTTTTTAAAAGATTAAAAAGATTGCTTTATATAATTAATTATTTAAATTATTTATAAATTTAAGTATTATGTAGCTATTTGTGATTGGACAAAGTAATTTTAATATATAAGAGGGCTATTTTACTTTGAAGTATTAACATTTCCATCAAGTTTCTATTCGTCAAACTTAGTCAAGAGTATTCACATGCAATAAGTGATAAATTAATATTATGCGTGGATTTATAATAAATGTCAAAATACTTTTGTGTAATTAATCATTTTTTAATATAAATTATTATTTTTAAGTAATAGATAAAGTATAAAATAATAGATAAGGATATTGTAATCGTTTTAATTGAAATGTTGATCAACAATTTGAGTTTACAAAAGTCAATTAATGGTGAGAGATGTTTGCGTAATTACAATCAAAATTCTCATCTAACTACAATTACACTGAAGCTTGAGAGTGTCTAAGCAATTTATCTTTATAATTGTACTCACTTAATGGAATGAGTGGAACTTACTAAAAGGGTGAACAAATAGTTTTAGAGGAGTGGAAATATCGACGCCCTTAAGAATATGCTTTTCAATATAGTCGTGTCGTGATTGTCTTTAAAAAATAATAATAATAAAAACGAGTGACAATATTCATCGGCCTACAAAATTGTATGTATGCCCCTAATTTATAAATATTTAAAATTCCAACAATACTCTTAATTAAAATTTTAAAAATTTATTTAGAAATTATGATTATGATTTTAACCATATACTTTTTTCTTTTTGAAATTTTCATAAACTAATATTGTTTTTTCAAAGGAATTAAGATAAATTTAATAAATAAATAAATAAAATAAACACATAAAGAAAACGAAAAATAAAAATGATCTAAACTTAAAAATTGGAAGGAAGCCAAAAAGATGCAAGGGCTGCTGCTTCCTCGAACATCCTAGATCCAAAACATGAAGGGAGAAACATCTTTCTCTATCAAAACTTAAGGAGGGGGAACAAAAAAAGGTGCAACTATCTTTTTTTGAAAAAATAATAATAATAATTCATGTTTTATAATTTGTTTATTTATGATATTTTCTTAAAACAAAAATAAATGGCGTAGTTATTAGTTAGTAAAAAGAATTTTTTTCAAAGAAAAATGGGTTAAAAAAAGGGTCATAGTTGGTAATATATAAAGTGTGCTTCTAAAATATGATCTTCTACACAATTTTAATAGGGTGTACATATATAAAGTGGTGTATAGATACGATTTTAAGGGGTATAAAAATGGATACTCAAAAAAATAGTCGTAGTTGTAACATCGGTGGTCAACCATAACTATAACCTCACATAAACTAGTAAACAAGTGAAGAAACCATATAAGAGTTACAAGAAAGAGGCAGGACACACCATGTGTTTCTAGTTATGATTTCATCACATAATAAATTTCGTTATGGAAAAATGCAATGAAAATTGTACAATAGCAATCCAGTGACGGATCCAGAAATTAATATTAGAGGGACACTTTAATAAATTGATAATAATGTTAAAAATAACTAAAATTATAGTAATCAAATATGACGTTTTCCTTTTGGTTGCTTTCTAAGTAATCTCCATAGCTCCAGAATAACTAAAAATGCAAATAAATAATACACTTAATTATACATATATAATCTTACAATTTAAAAATCTCTTATAAAGCATAAAAAAAAATGAAATAATGTTTTTGTCAAATGATAATCTACTTAATTTTTTATTTATGTCATAAAATAATGTTTGGCAATCAAATTATATAAACTTTATATTTAAATTAGAAATTAAGTTCTTGCTAGAAATAAAACTTAAACAAATATAACATAAAATATTTTTTATGCAAGTGAGTTTTTATATCACCTTATTGATTACAAACATAAATACATTACAAGAATAATTTGAAAATAAGAAATAGGAATTAAATCAAGATCATACTTTAAGAAATTAGGTGTAACAAATTAAAATTTATACTTTATAATTTTAAGATTCATTAATTTGATTTTCAAGTCAAGTTAGAGATATTAATATTATACTCAGAATGTCTAAAAATATTAATATTTCAATAAATATGGTAAATACATTTAAATTTACTTTTTATGATATATATTATTGTTATAGAGATTTTAACAAATAACAAATAAATGTTTGAATAAAAATCAAGAAAATAATAAAATTAAATATTAATAAAGTCATAAAGATAAAGGTAGAAATTTGAAATTAATAAAATAATAAATCTACAGTTTACTTTTGTAACTAATATCAATGTAGGGTTTTGTTGCCTTACCCCGCTATCAACTTTACCTCTCAATAGGAGCCTTTGAATTGATTATAATGGTAGTTATTAAAGCTAATCTAAAGGCTCAAATTGAGAGATAAAGTTATTAGTTAAATAAAGTAGTTAAACCCATATATAAATAAATCAATAAAAATATTGTAAAAAATAAAATAAAATAAAAAATCAAATTTTGAAAAATTCTGCGGCACGTGTCCTCTCTGCTAATGCATTGAGTCCGCTTATGAATAGCATATACTAAATAATATTTACATTATTTTTTAAGCCGAACGAGTTGTAAATTTAATATTTTTTAGTCAAATTTTATCTATGCCTTGTAAGTTTTACTTTCTTATATTAGAGCTTCAAGAAGTCCTATGTAAGTTTTTTATTTTTGTTTTTAAGTAATATATGTTATTGTTTTAAATAGTATATGTTTTTTACTTTCTTATATTAGAGTTTCAAGAAGTCTTATGTAAGTATTGTGTAGGTTTTAAATAATATATATTATTGTTTTTAAAGTTTAAATCAAACGGATAAGAGATTTATCAAGAATCAAGATCTATCAAAACCAAAACTACTTAGGCTAGGGGTGAGCGTTTTCGGGTTCAGGTTGGGTTGGGTTGAAAATCTCCCAACCCAATTTAATTTTCAACCCAACCCAACCCAATTTAATTTTCAACCCAACCCAACCCAACCCATTCAATTTTTTTAAAGATGTAACCCAACCCAACCCAATAAAAAATGATCGGGTTGGGTTGGGTTTGTCGGGTTGGATTTATAAATTCTCTAAATTTATAAACCATTTGAGGTTTCTGATTTTTTCTCTTATGTCTTCATTCTTCTACTCTAGATTTGTAAATCTTCTGTGATGGATTTCATGTAGTAGCGTAAAAGTATATGTCTAGGAAAGATTCTAGATAAGAAAGACTTGGATAGGGGTGGGCGTTTTCTGGTTCGGGTTGGGTTGGGTTGAAAATCTCCCAACCCAACATGGGTTGGGTTGAAAAATTTTCAACCCAACCCATCCAATTTTTTTTTAGATGTAACGCAACCCAACCCATTAAAAAATGATCGGGTTAGGTTGGGTTTGTCGGATTGGGTTGAAGTTGCCCACCCCTAACTTAGGCAACCTAAATTCCAATAAATAGAGATAACTATTCTCATAATAAATAGTAAAACTACCCACACAAATTATAATATATGTTTTGTGGAAACTGAACCCTGAACTTTTTAGAGGATTGGGAGCACACAACTACCTACACTAAGAAATTAAGAGTAGACAACCACCTATGCTAAAAGATAATATCTATAATATAGGTTAGTATTATTCCAGGATTAATATACATTTGAATAATATTTAATGGTACAAAAAATATAAATATTAAATATTGTTGACGTTTGGAAACGGTCAACCTAGAGATTCTGAGACCCAGACTGCGAGCGAGGTAATTAATGGATAATAAAGGTGATGGGTGTGCGATAAACGAGCAGTAAATGAAGTTTAAGGTTGGTGGAGCTTAATCAAGTCGAAGGAATGTTGGTCGTGACAATTAGGTGAGTGTAATGAGGTGATCAATGGAGACAAGAGGGAGAAGGAAGGATGCAAAACATAAAGATTTTTACGTGGTTCGGCGACTGTGCTTACATCCACGGCCACTCTGAGGTAATTCTGGCAGAGTGACGGTACTCTAAGATTTTTCAGCCTGTTTGTACAGTAAAGATCTCTCATATTTATAGAGAGAGAGAGATAATAAAAATATATACAAAAGAATGTAGTACACGCTAGAACTATGACAATCTCAACTAATCTTGACATAAGTCATGCTTCATTTATTGCAAAGGTGATGATTGTTCTCTCTGTGTACACGTCTGCATTTAATGCACGAGGAGAGACCTTTCCTTCATTAATTGCATAGCCATCGCATTTAATGCTTCTCGATAATGGCATAGGCAATTTCTGGCGGGAAATCATGAAAGTTGGTGACTCTGATAACTTGCTGCCTACGATATCCCCTGAATAAGCTCTCTGGTCAATCAGGTCGTGCAGGCTGTAGAGGCGCAAACATGGCCATGAGAGGTGGTCAGGCGATTTGGAGATTTCCGCGAGCTCGTGACCTGAGCGATCTCACGAGGTGAACGAGCTGGTGATGTGGGCAGGAGGTACGCTTGGGCAGTCTGGAAGCTATTGCGAGCTCGAGACCTGGATGGCCTCGCGGGCTAGTTGGGCTTGCAACTGCGATCTGATGCTTAGGTCTTCCGGGCCTCTGCTCCTGTTCAAGTCCATTGGGCTTACACTGGCCCATTTAGTCAAATCGAGAGAATGGGCATAACACAAGCCCCCCAGCTCTCAGTGCGGTCAACGGACTGAGAGCTAATTCAAATACACGATTGGCGCCTATTTGCAAGCTTTTAGGCACCGTTTCAACTTCTGTTCTGTAACTGCTGACACGTGGCGTTCACTCAGACGTCGGAGCCACCAACGTGCCTTGGGACCGTACGTATTAAATGCGCACGTCTTGTAACTGACATTGCACGATAACACAGGACCGAGGTTGGTGCTGGGCCGTTGGATTTTTGGCGATTATGCCTTTACGCTGGATCAGACAGCTGGGGGATGGATGTCTAGGTCTTATACAATCCAGATGTCTTTTCTTATTCCCATTTTCGCTTCTTCGATACGACACTAACACCTCATTTTCACCTTTTTTCTTCTCTGCTTCCTCTGCATTTCTCTCACCTCTTGACAACTTCTCCGGACTTCGTTGCTTCAGAGATCAGTTACCATCTTCAGCACGCCATCTCCAGCACGAGCAAGGTAACTCTCCCTGACTTCGCCCTTTCATACTTTTTGAAGGTTTGCTTCTGTGGTATCTGTTTTTGTTTTCATGCCATGTTTGAGAATCGCCATGTGTTTGCTCTGTATTTAGAGATTTCTGTACTTGTTGCTTGAATTTCTGTGTTCACTAGGGGCGACTTGGCTGTCAGCCTGAGTGTCCCATATCATTGTTGAACTATGAAGCTCGTTTCTAGACTTTTCCTTGCTAGGAACTGTACTTTGTGGATTGTTTGCGTTGTGCTGGTTCATTTGGAACTCTCGTCATTTGTTGACGTTGCTTAGGATTCTGACTAGAATGTCCCTGTACTGCTTGATAGGGTACCTGTAGACATAGGGTTAGCGATGTAAACATTAGGAAGACATAGTACCTGATGGGCCCACGTACATGGGCCTCCATAGCCTTTGGTGGCCAAGTGTGCGACCTGACGCATAGGATAATAGCTCCAGGAACTCTTTTCTGTAGCTTGTTAGGCTCAGCATGCTATAAGCGTTCTGACGTCGTTCCTTCTGTGCTGTAGATGTCAGGTCGCTCACGTACTGGTCGTGGTAGGGCTTCTGCTTCTAGGGGGTAGGCAAGGCGCCAGGTTAGAGAAACCGAAGCTGCCACCTCGCGGGCTAGCGGGTTTACCGAGGAGGTCGCAGGAAGGGATGAGGCCGCAGAGAGGGAAGCCCGACATCCCTTTATTCATACGCCTTCGAGCACAACCCTCTCGACGCTGGAAGCTTGGGCTCGAGACTTCAGCTTCCCCATGAGGTGCCGAGCTAATGTTTCCAAGGCCAGTGATTGGGCTGCGAACCCATCTAAGGGCTTTGTGGCGATCAATCGCGAGCATATAAAGCTCGGGTTTAGGTTTCCAGTCCCCACCTATCTCAAGGACTTGCTAAATGATCTGCAGCTCGCCCCCTTTCAGTTGACCCCGAACTCGTATGCATACATAACTACCTTGGCCGCGGCGTTCATAAAATACGGGCTCGGACCTCCTACACCTCGCATTATCCGCGGCCTTTTTAGCTTCAAGGGGACCCATAAAAAGGACGCCTCGCGAAGGGACGGGCTCTACTACGTTACACCCCGTCAATCCTCCCAATATAGGGCATATCTACCCCAGGACTGCACCAAGTCCAACGTGGGGGAATATAAGTCTCGTTGGGTTCTAGTCACATGTACTTCTCTCGGGGGTCTGCACAACAGGAGTTTCATGCTAGATCCTGGTAGTCAAAGACTTGTAGCCCATGGAAATAGTTACACACTCACAAGGATAATAGAATATATATATATATATATGCACACACACACACACACATATATATATATACATATATGTTTTTTTTTTTTTTTAGCGGGCTTGTTTTTGCTTTGCAGACGTCGCTACCCTTAAGTACGAGCTTGATGACGACGAGCTCGCGACTCTGAATACTTATGCGGCGGCCAAAAGACCAAGTGACGATTTCTTCCCCACGAATAGCGAGCTGGTAGAACGGGGCCTCGCACCACCTGCCACAGGTCCCCTTTTGGACCTAAATAAGGACCTGGGGATACGAGGAGAAAGAAGTGAAGTTCGCTCAATCTTCGTTGCCCCTGAACAATCCGAGTCAGAACCACAACCTTTGCTACATAACTCCTCGAGCACATCCACCAGTACATCTTCGAACAATATAGGAAGGTTCGCGCTGTTCGTTCCTCCCGTCAGATCGCTTCCACCGTCCAAGGTGCCAGAGGTCATTGACGTGGATGATACTTCTTCAAACCCTTCTTAGAGAGTGCTTTCTCAGCCCGCTGCAACTGCTTCTCCTCAGGCTGGGTCGGTGGCAACACCTCAGAAGGGAGCTGCTCCATCTGGGGGGCAAAGTCCTCCCCCAACAAAGAAGACTGGGGTTTCTGTCGAGGGGGACTCAGTTTCGCCGGAGTCTGAGGCCCTCATCAGGAAGAGGAAAGGAAAGGCCATAGCTGAGCCTCTAGTCCCAAAGTGCAAGGATGTCGTTGAAGTCCGCAAGCCCGGGGCAGTCGTTATTGGTAGAGAGCCGAGCACCAGGGCACTTAGGCGATCTGCAGGGTCTGCTGGGGAGTCGCGGGCAGATTCTAGGCTGCACCCTGACGCAGCGAGGGAAATGAAATATTTCAGCAGCTTCGTGAATCTCGTGCCTAAAATCATGGGGGAGCGTAACCCGAAGCTGCAGAAGCCTGAGATCGCAGGTCGGAAACTCGTGGGCTATACAGCTCGTCATGCAGTGCTGGTAAGACTCAAGCTCCTTCACACTCTCTGGCTTTCCTTCACTTCAATTTTTAACCTTTTTTACTCTTTTAGTTGGGCATGACAGCGATGAAGCTGATGAAGGAGATTAATGACCAACTTGGTGAGAATGAGGCTTTCAGGCTGGCCAAGAAGCAGTTCGAGGAGGAGAAGAAGATGTTACAGGATGAAGTGAACCTCCTTCAGGACAAGCATGGAAAGCTCGATGCCAAGCTCCGAGACGTTGATACAGTCTTGTCACAAGAAACTGCTCGTAGGGAGGCGGCTACTTCTGAAGTCAGCAAGGCCCATAGCGAGCTGAAGCAAGTCAAAGGCGAGCTAAGCGCTGCACAGAAGAAGACAAAGGTTGCTGAGAATAAAGTAAAACAGCAACAGCAGGAATTGGCTTCAACCAAAGAAAAGCTCGCCGGGGTAGAGGAGAAACTGGCTCAGACCGAAGGGAACATTGCAGCCCAGATATCCCAAGAGCGGGACGAGGCCGCTTCAGAGAATGAGAGGACTTTCTTATTCACCATGTGGGAGCACTACCCGGACTTGGACTACTCATTCTTTGAGTCGCCCGCTGTCAAAGCGATACAGGAGTTTGTGGAACATGTTGCCAGCATTCAGGGTGCGTAACATGGTGGTGCTTCCCCTGCTCCTCCAGTCGATCCATCTGCTGTCCCAGTCCCTTCGCCAGAGCAAGTCCCTGAGGGACCTTCAGCTTCCGAGGATCCACCAACACCGGAGCCCCCAGTACAAGCCTCTCCTGATCCTCCTGCTCCTGAGGATGTCCCTGCACCGGAGCCCCCAGCAGAAGCTCCTTCTGATCCTCCTGCTCCATCAGACGCACCTGCTAGCGCCTAGGACGGACATTTCAGCTTTATTTACTTCTTTCATTTTTCCTTGTTCGGAATATTCAAACTTTTTCCTCTTTTTGTGAGGACTTGATATATCTTGATTTTTTATTTTTATTTTTTTTTTATTTTATTTTTATTTTTTACTGTTAAGACTTGGACAGCGAGCTTGTAGCTCGAATTCATGACATTGAATTCCCTGCAGACTTTAATATTTTATCCAAGTATAGAACATGTAGATATGCATGACTCACTTATATGATGAGCAATCAGCAGGTTTAAGTAATAAACGCATCATAACAAGGATATCAAAGATTACTAAGTAAATCACAATCGTAAAAATTATGTTAACTTACGAGCTCACTACCTACAGTCAATTATAACACTGATAGCGTGTTAGCTCGTAAGCGTGTAAATTTGCAGATAGCTCAATCGAGCAAAGTACCTGATCATGTAAGCAATATAATTGGGCGACCCCTAAGGAATAGGCATGAACTTACAAATCGTGGGGTGTTCGTTATGAACTCTCTTGCCTTATATCTTGCACTGGCGTTTAGTGCGTTTGAGAGTGGCATTTTCCCGAACTTTGAAATTTCAGTCTGTTGTAGTACTTGCAATTCGGGGTCAGGCCCCCATCGCGGGTGGCTCCCTTTCGTGAAGTCGCGAGACAGCTTTATATTTGACAGCCGTAGTCATAACCCCTCCCGTGAGGTCGCAGGGCAATTCTTTTCGCGAGGCCACGAAAAATCTTTATATTTGAGAGCCTTAGCCATAGCCCCTCCCACGAGGTTGACGGGCAATTCTTTTCGCAAGGTCGCAAGACATCTTTATATTTGAGAGTCGTAGTCATAGCCCCTCCCGCGAGGTCGCGGGGCAATTCTTTTTGCGAGGTCGTAAGGCATCTTTATATTTGAGAGCCGTAGTCATAGCCCCTCCCGCAAGATCGCGGGGTAATTCTTTTCACGAGGTCGCGAGGCACAATGACTGTGAGCTGAAAAATGAATCTGTCCCTTGTTGATGTAAACCTTTCCAGCAAGGATGATATAATTAGGCCGAGCATTGGCTGACGAAGAATCCTCGAATGAGATTTGTTGGCGTTCCTTACCAGATAATATATGTGTAGCTTTGGCGAGCATTTATGCGAGTATTTTGGTTGCATGTTTGCACAGATATCTTCAAGGAATAATAATGTATATAATAATAATAAACTGCAGCTCATTTTCTTGAGAAAGATATTTAATTAGATCCGCTCTTTTCAACATGTACATTTGCTGGTTCAACCAGTTTGCTTTCTACAACAGATGTAGCACATGCAACAGAAAACCAGTGAAAGCACTTTTTAAAGACAATCATCAAAGCAAATCATGCACAAAGTTAGAGCGGGCTGACAGTTTTATGTATAATAGGGCCGAAGATGCTCAACATTCCAGGCTCGGGGTAACTCTGATCCGTCCATGTTGGCTAAGTGATAGGCACCATTCTCTAGACTCTTCTTGATGAGGTATGACCCTTCCCAGTTAGGTCCGAGTGCTCCATCACTTGTCTTGCGAGCTCCGGGGAGGACTACTCTCAGGACTAGGTCGCCTGCCTTGTAGCTCCGAGCTCGCACCTTCTTGTTGTAGTACCTGGCAACTCTCTGCTGGTACACTGCTACTCTCATGCGAGCTGCTTCCCTCGCCTCCTCGACTAGGTCCAAGCTGGCAGCGAGCAGCTGGTCATTGCCCTCAGGTCGGAATGAGGCTCTTCGTTGGCTGGTGACTTCAAATTTTGTCGGGATCATGGCCTCTATTCCGTAGACCATGGAAAATGGAGTTTCACTAGTAGAGCTGCGAGCTGTGGTCCTGTACGCCCAGAGAACTTTCTGCAACTCGTCCACCCAAGCCCCTTTCCTTGCCTCTAACTTGGTTTTCAGAGTCTACTTGATGATCTTGTTCACAGCCTCGACTTAACCGTTGGCTTGAGGGTGGTCCACAGCTGAGAAGCTTTTCACAATTCCGAGCTCGTTACAGAAATCTATGAACTGTTCGCTAGTGAACTGCGTCCCATTGTCTGTTACAAGTTGCTGAGGAATTTCGAACCTGCAGATGACGTTGTTCCACACAAACTTCTCTATCTTCGAGGTGGAGATCTCCGCTAACTCCTTCGCTTCGGCCCATTTGGTGAAGTAATCCACAGCAACCACAGCGTGCTTGCAGCTTCCTCGAGCTGTGGGTAAGGGTCTGATGAGGTCCATTCCCCAGATTGCGAAAGGCCATGGACTCACCATCTGCTGGAGGTAGGCTGGTAGAGCTCGTGGGATTTTGGCAAACCTCTAGCACTTATCACACTTCCTCACCAGATCTATGACATCTTGTTTCATAGTCAGCCAGTAGAACCCCTGTCTGAGGGCTTTCTGAGCTAAGGATAATGCTCCTGCATGGTTCCCACAATGACCTGCGTGAATATCCCTCAGCATTATCTCACAGTCCTCATCATCTATACATCGCAGCAGCGGGGTCGAGAATCCCTTCTTATACAACCTGTTATCATAAATGCAGTATCGGGCTGCTCTAGCTCGTAAGCGGCGAGCTTCCAGCTTGTCCTCTGGCAGCTTTCCCTCCTGAAGGTAGCCTAATAACGAGCTCATCCAGGAGTGAGACCGGACTTGCATGAACATCATTACCTCTTTGTCCTCAATGCTTGGAGTCGGCAGAAATTCCACAGGTATAGACTCCAGGAGATCAGCGTCCTGGGAGGTCGCCAAGCGAGCTAAGGCATCTGCATGAAAGTTCTGAGCCTTGGGGATTCGATTCACTTCGATTCTTTGAAAAGCCCCCAGCAATTCCTTGGCTCTTAGGAGGTACTCTGACATCTTCTATCCCCTAGTCTGGTACTCTCCCTGGACATGGCAAACGACAAGTTGAAAGTTGCTGAAGACTTTTACCTGCTCAGCTCGCACCTCCTTTGTTATACGGAGTCCGGCGAGCAACGCCTCATACTCGGCCTCATTGTTGGTCGCCTGGAATCTGAACCTTAAGGCATTAAGGATCTTGTGGCCTTCTGGGCTGATCAGCATTATTCCAGCCCCTAAACTATGCTCGTTGGAGGATCCATCCACATATAGTTCCCAAGTTTGTCCATCTGCTAGCTCATCCTGCTCTGGTGCTAACCCTGTAAATTCAACAATGAAATCTGCGAGGGCTTGGGCCTTGACTGTTGTTCTAGGCTTGTACTCTATGTCGAACTGGACGAGCTCGATGGCCCATTTGAGGAGCCTGCCTAAAGTGTCTGCTTTCTGGAGGATTTGCTTGAGGGGATATTGCGTGAGGACCTCTAGCTGATGAGCCTAGAAGTAAGGACGCAGCTTCCTGGAGGCGGTCACCAGACAGTATGCGAGCTTCTCCATCTGTGAATAGCGAGTCTCCGCGTCGACCAATCTCTTATTGATATAGTATACTGGCAGTTGTACCTTCTCTTCTTCTCTCACTAAGGCTACGCTTAAAGCATGCTCGGATACGCCCAAATACAAGAATAACTTTTTTCCTTCCTTTGGCTTAGATAGAAGGAGAGCTTGGCCCATGTATTCCTTCAGCTTCTAGAATGCTTCTTCACAATGCTCAGTCCATTCGAAGTTCTTGGTCCTCTTTATTGCTTCAAAGAAGGGCATGCACTTGTCGGTAGCCTTCGAAATGAACCGGCTAAGGGCCGCGACCTGACCGCTGAGGCTCTGCACATCCTTGATTCTGGAGGAGGACCTCATCTCCACGAGTGCCTTTTTCTTCTCCGGATTGGCCTCTATTCCCCTGCTATTCACTATGAAACCAAGGAACTTACCAAATACTACCTCAAAAGCACACTTCAAGGGGTTTAACTTCATCTGATAGTTCCTGAGGACTTTGAACGTTTCATCCAGGTCGCGGACATGATCTGCGGCTCTCTGGGACTTCACCAGCATATCATCTACATACACCTCTATCGTTTTCCCAATTTGCTTTTGGAACATGGTGTTAGCCAGTCGCTGGTAAGTCGTTCCCGCGTTCTTTAGCCCAAAAGGCATCACCCTGTAACAGTACAATCCTCTATCAGTAACAAAAAAGGTGCGCTCCTCGTCCTCCGGGCTCATGAGGATTTAGTTGTATCTTGAGTAGGCATCCATGAAACTCAGGAGTTGGTGCCTTGCTGTCACGTCTACCAACTGATCAATCCTGGGCAATGGGAAACTATCCTTTGAGCAAACCTTGTTCAGGTCGGTGAAGTCAATACAAGTCCTCCACTTCCCATTCTTTTTCTTCACCAGGATCGGATTCGTGACCCAAACCGGGTAACGTGCCTCCCTGATGAACCCGTTGGCTAGTAGCTTCTCGACTTCCTCCTTCAGAGCTGCATGGCGTTCTAGGGTCATTGGTCTCCTCTTCTGGCGGACCGGTCTGTGCTGGGGATCTATATTTAGTCTGTGGCATATGACATCAAGATCTATCCCCACCATGTCTTCGTGATTCCAGGCGAAGACATCAAAGTTCATCTTCAGGAAATCAGCGATCTCAACCTTCACTTCTGGCAACAAGTCCCTCCCTACTTTTAAGCATCTCTCACAGACTTGCACATCTTCCAGCTCCTCAATAGGTCCTGTAGACCTGTTTGCGTCCACCTCACAAGGATCAAGGTCGTTGCTCACCCCTACTTCAGAGATAGCTTGTGGTTGGCCACCTGAAACTATATTTACTTTCTTTCCTCGAACCCCCATCTTCACCGTGTCTTCATAACATCGCCTGGCCAGGTGTTGTTCCCCCTTAACACAGCCTATTCCATTGGGAGTTGGGAACTTGACCGTCAGTGTCCTGGTGGAGGTGACCATATCCAACTCGTTCATCGAAGGTCGCCCCAAGACTACGTTGTATGCTGACGGACTGTTGATAATCAAGAAGTCTGTAAGGGCTGTAGCTTGCCGGCCTGGCTCTCCAAGGATGAGAGATAGTCTGATCTGGCCCACCGGTATCACTGCATCTCCAGTGAAGCCACAGAGGGGTTTTGGTAAGGGTGTCAACTGCTCAACTCCTAGCCCCATCTGAGTCATAGCAATCTTTATACATGACGTTGACCGAGCTGCCAGTATCGATCATTATCCTCCGTACTTCGACATTACTGATCTGGGCCCAAACTACAATTGCATCGTTGTGGGGCCAGTGTATTCCCCTCGCGTCCTCCTCTGTGAACACAATACTATCCGATGACACCTTGGCCCTTTTGAT
This sequence comes from Litchi chinensis, assembly GCA_019925255.1. NCBI lineage: Eukaryota > Viridiplantae > Streptophyta > Magnoliopsida > Sapindales > Sapindaceae > Litchi > Litchi chinensis. The sequence goes on from CM034471.1 coordinate 20,664,670, forward strand.
GGGTCCCTCAGCTCCTCCATATTCTGCCAGTAGGTGTGGTTGGCTCCCTCACGTACCTCTGGTGCGACCCGTTTGAAGTACCTGCCATATGAGGCCCACCATGAATAGTGAAAATTGTTCTTACAACGGGCTCGCGCTCGGGCTCCGGAGCTTGCTGAGGCTGCTGCTGTTCAGGCTGCTGGTCTTGGCCCTGAGATCGTTGATGCTGAGGTCGCCTGCCAGCAGGTTGTATAACATACTCCCCTAGGCGGCCCCGCCTTATCAACTCTTCAATGACATCTTTCAACTGCCAACAGTCTGACGTATTGTGCCCGTTCTCATTATGGTAGGCACAGTACTTCCTCGAGTCCTGACGTCGGTTGGGAGCTCCTGTCGGGGATGGCTTCCCGAAGTTCTCCCTGTTTCTCTCCGTGGCGAAGATCCTGTCTTGCCTATCTGATAGCACACTGTAGCTCCCATATCGACTCTGATGCCGAGATCGCTCCCTCTTTGGCTCAGGTCTAACCCGCTTCGCCACAACATTGGCAGACTGATGTCTCTGCTCCCCTGGCCTATCTCCGCCATGGCTCTTCCTCTTCTCGCGATGGGAACTGTTCGCTTCACCCCGCTGACTGCTGGGTTTCTTGGCTCCAAAGGCTTCTTCCCACCTGATTTCCTTGGCAGCCTTTTCATAGAACTCCCCCAAATCTTTCACCGGGGATTTATAGATGCTTTCGTATAATTTCTCATCCTTCCTGAGCCCTGTGGAAATGACTGTCAGAATACTCTCGTCAGAGGGTGTTTCCACATTACTCACCTCCTCTCTGAACCGAGTAATGTAATCCTTCAAGGACTCGTTGTGCCTCTGGAAAATGGTGGCGAGGTGACAGGGGGACGCGAGCTACTTCCTCAAATCTTTATATTGATCTAGGAATTTCTTTTGACATTCTCTCCAGCTTCCGATGCTACGGGTTGGAAGGCCCTTAAACCAAGCTCGCGGAGCATCCCCCAGAGTAGCTGGGAACACTCGGCATTTCACCAATGGGTTATCCATCTGGAGATCCATCTGCACATTGAAGGCATCCAGATGGTCATGCCACTGTTTGGAGGAATCTCAGGGAGCTTAAACTTTGCTGGAAAGGGTACTGTCTTAATCTTCCGAGTAAATGGCATCTTGCGGTCATCTTATTCCTCCTTGTTCTGGCCTCCAGGTCGAACTTCCAACTGCTGGACCATTTGCAACAATTCCTCTACCATCGGGTGGCAGGACCCTTCTCAGACCTTATCTAAGCTCTTATCTGGAGGATCCTGCCGGGCACTTCAACGGACTTATCGAAACCGACTTGTCGGATTGAAGAAATCCGAGAAGCGAACCCTAACTTTCTTCAACCGGTTTACTCGTTTGGTCTCAAAAATTTAGTTTTCTTTAAACTAGTTGGGAGTGATAAAATTTTTCTCGATTCTATTTCAAATATTTTTTTATAAAATTTTCGGCAGCATAACGGCTGCATTTTTGATAAACCAAAATTTACCTGTCAAGAAATTTACACTTCGACTAAAACCTCAATTCCTCCCAACTTCTTTATTCCCAAACATGCACAAATCATCATCATTTTTCCACAAACATGCAACATCAACACCCAATTCTCTTTTCATAAGCACGAACTCATGTAGAATATATCTAGATGCATCATATATATAAAATGCATGAATATTTACAAATATACAATTTCAAAATATGAATATTTGTTTCTCAATTACATATCCATCTCATACATAAAGGTTTACATTCATCACATATCATAGATCGCCCACCTATATATATATACAACAAAATGATGACGTCCTGTCGTCCGCGGTGGCACACAATGAAATATAAATAACTACAAAATAAACAAATAAGTTAGTGCAACGAAGATATAATATCACATACACTAACATGACAATTTCTCATTTGTTTTATGATTTCTTTCAAAACCCCCATGTATATCCTTTAAACATTATAACCATCACAGGCGATTAGAACTAACGCCAACGTGAAGCTTACTAAGTTGTCTCAACCACTACGTTACGGAATTTACTGCATCGCACGTAGGGCGCTAAAGCTTATCACTGAGCAACTACAATGCGGGATTTTCTGCATCGCAATTGTAGTGCTAAAACTCTGGGCAACTACGAGCGGAATTTACTGCATCGCTTCGTAGCGCTAACTGTTAATTAACCAACTACGTGCGGAATTTTCTGCATCGCAGCGTAGCGCTTATATTTTCTAGGAAACTGAGCAACTACGGACGGAATTTTCTGCGTCGTCTCGTAGTGCTAATTTCTCTATACTCTGAGCGACTACGGACGGAATTTTCTGCATCGTCACGTAGCGCTATACTTTTCTATAAACTGAGCGATTACGGACGGAATTCTCTGCGTCGTCACGTAACGCTAAATCTCATAGCTTTTTAGGCATACACATGGGTTTTTCTACTACTTTTCTAGTGCCAAAGCACAAAACTCTTTAGTTCAAAAACCTCTTAACACTTTTCTCATTTCATTCTTTTTAAAAGCAACTTAGTATTACTTTCTATTAACATATAGATTCCATAGGAATCTATACGCTTAACTTTGACCTTAACATTAACCATCATTTTCAATTTCATTTATTTCTTAGTTACAATGTTTATGATAAACAATCAAGAATTTCCAAAGAATTGGAAACAAGCATAAGTGGCGAACCACTTACCTCAAAGCCGCGTCAAGCGTCTCGACGAGGCTCCTGGACGCTGCTTACGCGCTCGTCACCTACACAATATGATTTCTCATCATTATTAATAACAAAACTCAATTCTCAACTATAAGGTCAAGAATCTCAACTAAGATCATTTTTTCTCTATATATCCTCCTAACTTGTTTCTACTCAACCGAGGCTCTCTAATCCCAATTTTTGTGTAAAAGTTTTAGTTTTAGACCCTTAGGGATCACCCCATGCGGTCCGTTTAATTGTTGGAGGCTTAAAACGAAAAATCACATTTTTAATTTAAACGGACAGCCCTTGACAGTGTGCACTGCGACGCACTGCTCGGGACTCCGTTTTCCTTCGTTCTTTTTCCTACGGCTCACTTATATCACATTCTAGTCACACGACAAATTTCATTGAGAAATATTATCGTTTGCTATGTCAAATCTAAGGAAAACGTCCGTTTTGGACACTTTCGGGCGCAATTAAGTGCCCGTTTTGCAAACTCTTGGTTTCGGATTAGCAACGCTAGATTTTATTCCATAACTAAACTTCATCTAACTTATAATGACTAACTAAACTCATTTCGTGCCATAAAAATTGCATTAAGCTAACCGTTTCACTTCTCAGAACTCTAACGGCACTATACTGGGCATAACTTGCACAATTTTTATCGGATTCGATCCGTTCCAAAACCTATGGTTTTCTATGGTTCCTAGGCATCATTTGAGGTGTAGAATACCCCCAAATAAGCCAAATACGGTCAGGTCTCCTCTAGCTCAAATTTGAGCTCGGGTTTACCAATATTGTCAAATTTTCCCCTTTTTGCCACTCTAAATCTCTTCTAACTTTTCCAACCTCTTTAAGGCTTGAAATTGGTTTCAAAACCATCTAATTTCAAGGTCTAACTACTGCCCTTCAAGTCTCTAATACATACATAAATCTAACTTAGTCATTTGAGTGCTCAAAATTCACTCAAAACTTTTCTCAATCACTTGGTGTGCATAAAACACCATTTTCGGTTCTATTTTGAGGGAGGGTATGACATCCCTTATACATCTTTTTAAGGCAACTATTACACTCAAAACTCATCATTAATGATTCTATAACAATCATATGAGGTTCTAACAAGATTTAAAAGCAATCTAACCACACAATCAACGAAAATTCTGCATCAAACTTTTCAGCAACATTGCTGAAATTTTCAGCAAGAAAAGATTGAGAACTTGATTTTCTTACTTGGTTCTTTGTTTGGAGAGTTGAGAGAAACTTGGGAGAAGGTTCAAAGAAGGATTTGGAGGCTTGAATGGGCTGGAAAGGGTTTGATTTCCTCAAGTTTCCTTTGCTGCTCGTCCAGCTCGTCACTTTCGGCCTCTGTTCTGTTTTTCGCTTCTGTTCGCGTCTTTGCTCTGTTTCTCACGACCAGCAGCTGCTGGTGCCTCTTCTCCTTCGTGTCTCCTCCTTCTCCTCTTCCTTTGCTGCCCAGCTTGCTGCAGTTCACGGCCAGGAGTTTCTTCCCTCGCGAGCTACTCTTGCGCGAGCTGTCCTGCGTGTCTGGTTCTGCTTCTGCTTCCACGTCTGAACTATTTTGGTGCAGCTGCTGTCTCTTGCTCGACCAGCAGCTACCTTGCTCTCCTCTTGCTTGCTGTTTGCTTCTCTTCTTCTCTTCTGGCCTTCTCTTCTGGTTCACGGCAGCAGCTCCACTTTTTCTCTCGCGAATTCTCTCGATTTCTCTATCTCTCGGCTGTGACTGATTGGTTGCTGAAAAATTTCAGATCTAGCTTTTTATTTATACTAATCCAAGTCTTCTTATTTGCATCTTGCCCCAACTCTCTTTAATTTCATTCTTATCTCTTTTTTTCTTGGTACTCTTTCATGGTCATCCCTTGTTGTTCTCCCGTGTCTCTTTCATTTCTCATTTGATTTACATTTCGTCTCGCTAGAATTTATTTTAAAGACGCTAAGCTTGTTTTATTAATCTTGGCTCTCTCTTTTAAATCGAATTTTAATTCGATTATCATTTACTAAAATCTTGGATTCCCTAACTTGAATTTTCATCGACATAATACTAAACTTTTAAAATCGACGATTTTCGTCGTATTCTTAATTTAATAAGTTTCGGAGGCTATAAAAATTAAATTAATTAAACGTAGAGAGTTATATTTTATCTCTCTAACTTAATTTCTAACGTTGGGACTTTAGAAGTCGGAGCTAGGAGTTTACATCGGGTCTTGGGTTAAAGATCGCCGACTGGGGTTCCATCTACTCGTGCTCTCCTACTCCCCCAAGCGACGGTCCTGTGACCTGCTCTCCTCACCGAGGGCTCCTACATACTTGGCGGCCCTCCGGGGCTCGAGCTCATGACCTATACGGCGCTCGCGAGCTCGTTCCTGCCCGCGACTATCTTCCACGTACTTATCGCCTTCGCGGCTCACCCTCACCCTTATCTCGTTCGGGCGAGGCGAGATTTCTTGTTCCTGGTTCCATCTTCTGGCTCTCCTTGGGTTTAGGTTTGAAGAGTGAACTGATCCTTCTGTCAGCGACCTATCCCTGGTCACTACTCCCTCTGAGGTTGGGATTTCTTCTGAAAGCTGCTGGCGAGCTCTCCTCGGCGGTGTGCCTCCACCTGTCTTTGCACAGTACGGGCTTGGACTTCTACCAACGCCTTGATCGTTGCTGTTAACTCCTTTACTGTATCTTCTAGAGCTCGCTGGCACTGCTGCCATTCCTGAGCGACCTCGTCTCTGGAAGGCGAGGCGCTCTGCTGATCTTCTCGAATTTCAAGTAGCTCATCTGCCATTCTGACACTTCTCGTCACCCTGATTCTAACCATAACAAACAAATGTAAGCAAATGTGAAGTAGCAACTGGAGAAAGATTACCAAGTCGCTGTTGGGCCCTCCTTCTAGCGCCAAAAGATGTTGACGTTAGGAAACGGTCAACCTAGAGATTCTGGGGCCCAGACTACGAACGAGATAATTAATGGGTAATAAAAGTTATGGGTGTGCAATAAACAAGCAATAAATGAAGTTTAAGGTTGGTGGAGCTTAATCAAGTCGAAGGAATGTTGGTCGTGACTGTTAGATGAGTGTAATGAGGTGATCAATGGAGACAAAAGGGAGAAGGAATGATGCAAAACACAAGGATTTTTACGTGGTTCGGCGACTGTGTCTACATCCACGGCTACTCTGAGGTAATTCCGGTAAAGTGACGGTACTCTAATATTTTTCAACCTGTTTGTACAGTAAAGATCTCTCATATTTATAGAGAGAGAGAGATGATAAAAGGAAATACAAAAGAATGTAGTACACGTTAGAACTATGACAATCTCAACTAATCCTGACATAAGTCATGCTTCATTTATTGCAAAGGTGATGATTGTTCTCTCCCTGTGCACGTCCGCATTTAATACACCAGGAGAGGCCTTTCCTTCATTAATTGCGTAGCCACCTCATTTAATGCTTCTCGGTAATGGCATAGGCAGTTTCTGACGGGAAATCATGAGAGTTGGTGACTCTGATAACTTGTTACCTACGATATCCCCTGAATAAGCTCTCTGGTTAATCAGGTCGTGCAGGCTGTAGAGGTGCAGACATGGCCATGAGAGGTAGTTAGGCGATCTGAAGATTTCCGCAGGCTCGCAACCTGAGCGATCTCGCGAGGTGAACGAGTTGGTGATGTGGGCAGGAAGTACGCTTAGGCGGTCTGGAAGCTATTGCGAGCTCGAGACCTGAATGGCCTCGCGGGCTGGTCGGGCTTGCAACTGCGATCTGATGCTCGGATCTTCTGGGCCTCTGCTCCTGTTCAAGTCCATTGGGCTTACACTGGCCCATTTAGTCAAATCGAGAGAATGGGCATAACAAATATATATATATATATAGAAATATTATAGACTCTTTAATACAATTATTGATGAGCATAATTTATATATATTTATTATTCTTAAATATAGATTTATTAGTGTAATTTTGTATTAGTTTTATTTTAATTAATTGTATTTTTTATGAAACAAAAATGAAAAATATTTGCATGCTGAATGAGAATAAATTATGATTTTTTTGAAGTCATAATCCTTTGTCAAGTCATAATACAAGTGGATCAAGTCTAATATCAAGCCCAAATTCAAAGCCCATTTCAATGGTCATGTGTTTTGGGAAATCAGTGTATGCTTTTGAAATCCTTTTATTTGAAGTAGGGTTCAGCATTTTGGGTGTTCGATTCGGTTCCTATTGGAGCCAAACATGAACAACAAATACTCTATGTCGAATTTCTCCTGGAACATGAACCGAACATGAACTTGTTGGTGATCAAACAACTCCTGCGACTAAATTCTGAGCTGTACAATTATCATTCTCTCATGAAGAATGAAGCACCCACTATAAGATGGTCAAAACAAGATAGACAAGTGTTCTATGAGGTACATATATTAATAACATTCTCTCGTTTTATTCGCTCTATTGAATAAAACTATTTCATACTAAATCTTTATAATGAAGGGTTGTGATGTATTCACTTGAGTTTGTGGCTTGTTATGCTCCGTGTCTTAGCAGTGGTGTAACAACTGACAATACAGTATCTCTTGCAGATCAGTCTCACTTTGAAATGGTAATTGAGCAGTTGAAACAAGTTGCTGCTCAAGCAGGATATTATGTTTATCTGATTTGTGCCATCCAATGCTTTCTTTTCGAGGAAAGTTATGTGTCTCTTTGTTTGGACTGCCATTATCTTATATCATTACATGTTGCTTAAAAGTCGGAGAAAGTGGACATAGAGCATTTTGGGTGTTCGATTCGGTTCCTATTGGAGCCAAACATGAACAACAAATACTCTATGTCGAATTTCTCCTGGAACATGAACCGAACATGAACTTGTTGGTGATCAAACAACTCCTGCGACTAAATTCTGAGCTGTACAATTATCATTCTCTCATGAAGAATGAAGCACCCACTATAAGATGGGCAAAACAAGATAGACAAGTGTTCTATGAGGTACATATATTAATAACATTCTCTCGTTTTATTCGCTCTATTGAATAAAACTATTTCATACTAAATCTTTATAATGAAGGGTTGTGATGTATTCACTTGAGTTTGTGGCTTGTTATGCTCCGTGTCTTAGCAGTGGTGTAACAACTGACAATACAGTATCTCTTGCAGATCAGTCTCACTTTGAAATGGTAATTGAGCAGTTGAAACAAGTTGCTGCTCAAGCAGGATATTATGTTTATCTGATTTGTGCCATCCAATGCTTTCTTTTCGAGGAAAGTTATGTGTCTCTTTGTTTGGACTGCCATTATCTTATATCATTACATGTTGCTTAAAAGTCGGAGAAAGTGGTCTTAACCAAAATCTTCGTATGAGAATTATCAGATGATTTTGGATTTGCCTTTCACTTTATTATTGAGATATATCTCAAAGGACGTAAACATAAACTTTAACTAGCGAATCCGGTATCGTTTGGTTATGTTGAATAATCATGAATATTATCTGAAACAAAATTGGTTATGTGTATCCATATATACAATCCAACCTAAGTCTGCAACCTTTGCCTGTCACTGAATTATTAACGCAAATATAAGAAATTAAGCATTTCTCGTTTAACATGGATCGTTATATCTCTCCTAATGCTAGTTCACAGTCTAGAATTCAGGCATTTATATATGTGATTATTTGAGTGAATTCACGTAAATAAGGTAAACAAGAATTCAGGCATTTATATATGTGATTATATGCCAATCTAGAGAAATTCCAGGTGTCTTAAATAATGTCGGTACGATATAAAAACAACAATATTCTTTGATTATTGCATGCATAAGTCTTTCTGCTATTTGTCGCAACCCAATTCACCGTCTTAGCAATGCCTGTTGTTATGTTTGCAGGATGAAGTAGAAAAATCTGAGGAAAATGGGGAAGCTGGCAATGTTGCTCAAGTCCAGAGTCCCTTCACAGGCTGATGATGGCACTGACTATTGGGATTCATACGAATGTAACTATTAGTAATTAAAAACTATGCGTAATGTTCCTCTTCCCCTTTGCTTTCGTAGTTTTCGTCTTTTCCTTTCCCATGAACTGTTGGTCCCGTACAATGGTCCGTGCATCCTGTAGCAACCACTAGTAACGATAATGACCGTTTGTCCATATGAGCTTTGGCTTTGCCTCCGGAGGGGTGTCGTAAAGATAGGGTGTTGTCATATCTTTCTTAAACCATAGGTTAGAGTGTGTCGGAGGTGAGATGCTGTTATGTTTTCCTTGAACTACATGTACCGCAAGATAATGTTCTTAAGATTTTAACCAGATTTGCAACCAAAATTGGTCAAATCCTAAGGATGTCACTTTGCAGTACTTGTGGTTCAAGAAGAACATGACAATATTCCGTCTTCACTACATCTCTTGGAGGGAAGGTCATATTCCATATGGATAAATAGTCATCATGATGACTAACGTTCACTATACATCCCTAGGAAGAAGAGTTAGAAATGCTCATGTTGTAAGAGTTGGAAATACAATGAAGTAGAGGTTGAATCTTTGTTGATAAGGCTATAGATCCTGGACCATAGCTCTTGTGTTTTGCAGCACATTGTCATCATTCTGAAAACAGGGATGATTTCTGTATCCAGGCTTTGGGAGCTTAATATAATATAAACTATTCAACATTTTTAAAGCACATAAAATCATTTTTGCCACAATCATTTTCTCTTCTTATGAAATAAAAAATTAGAAAATGAATTTGTCCATAATTCCAGTCTTTGCACTACTATCCAATGTGATAAAGGGCACTTTTTCAAGCTAGTAATGTTCATCCAGATTCGAATGGTTGTAATGTATATTGTATTTCAAAAAATAAATCTAATTTTGCAAAAAAAAAAAAAGCTTAAAATTTTTGTGGTAAATAATTTTGAAAAATAAAATGATAACTTATTTATAGCAATAGATTCAAATTATTTAATCTTATTTATAGCATAAAGAGTAGTAACCTTTGGAATTTAATTTATGTATTTCAAATTATTTCTGTCTTTTTATCTTGGTTATTTTCATAGCAAGCTAAATCTCTACTAGAAAATTGAAAACAATTTTCTTCCCAATAGAAACTTTTTACATATGAACAACCCAAAATATATTAGGTGTGAAGTTTGATGGAGAATTTACATCTATATATTTTACTATACAAGTGTTACATAAAAATATATATATTATATATTATAAGGTTGATTATTTTACTTCTACACGAGATATATTATTGATATTTATTATTTTATATTATGTAATTAATCATTAGATTTAAAATAATTAGTAATAAAGTACGAAAATAAAAACGATATACTACTTATTTGTTATTACTGTGGCAGATCTACTTTATAAAATAAAATATGGTTTTAATAATTCTAAGAAACTAAACTTTGTACTTTCAAAATATTATAAATGACGGCGAAAACAAAATTGAGTTTATCTAATGGTAATTTCATCACATTCATACCAATGAGATTGCCTATTTTTAAAAGAAAAACTATGAGAAATGTTTGAGACCTAATTAAAACGCAACTTAACTAAATAAATCTATTGTAAAATATATTTGAAATTTAGTTAGAAGTCAGATTCATAGGCTAGCCCAACATAGCTTGTGTTGTGTACTTTGAATATGTTGACAATGCAACCTAAATTATAAAGGACCTCAATGTATTATAAAATTGGTAAAATCCCAACTTTGGACTTACGAAAAAAAAAAAAAAAGAAATTCTTCCCAAGTACTTTTATTAAAACGAAATGTATTTTCACAAACATTTATCTTGAATAAATAAATAAGATCATTTACAACCTCATATAAGTTTGGTGATTATATACCTCCTCATCTATTTAATTGATAAAAGTTCGAATCTCGTTATACGTATTTTATAAAATGCGTGAATAAATATCCTATATTATTATAATAGTAAATATTTTTTCCTTTAAAAAAAAAAATGGATATCTTCTGACTATACATTTACATATGGAGAGGACTACCCATATCTCTTACATTGCTCCACCCCACTTGAGTGCAAATACAAATTTTGCTTGTAGAGTGAAAAATGAAAAAAAAAAAAAATCAAAAAGCAAAAGGAATTGAACGATGCCGTAGAGATCGTGAATGCTGCGTATACAAGCCATCATGCTGCCTCCTTTTTTGTTTCCTCCTCCTCCTCCTCCTCCTCTTGTTTCTTCTATTTGAATTCAATTTTTGTGTATATTTTAAACAAAATCGTTGATATTATAGGGGTTGTGTTATATTGACAAGCAAAGCTAAAAGTTAAGTTCCTTCGCTCAAAAACCAAGGATTTATCTTTAAAAATTAAAAATATATAAAAAAATATTTTTTTTGAAAGAAATTAATTATTTTGGATGCGTGTTATTAAAGATCTAATAAAAAAGTTTTTTTTTTTAACATAATAAAAAAGTTTTTGTCTGTTTCAAAAAAGGTAAAAACATTGTCAATGCCATAATTTGTGCATTTCACTAGAGTCAATAATGGTAATTTTCTTGCATCGAATTATGCTCCCAAAGAAACAATAGTAAGACAAAATAAATTGGTTTTATGTGAAGATTCTTGGTATTTTAAATTAGTTCGAAAACAAGTTCTCATTATTCGTTCTTTGGCCTTATTTGTTATGATTTTAGTGTTCAACTTTCTAATTATTTATAAGTGTTTGGTAAATTTCATTTTCATACTCATGTTTTGAAGAAATATTTACTATTTAAATGCAAATTCAAGTTTAAATCTGTTGCCCTTAACATTTCCAAAAACTCATCAATTTGGTCCAAGGCCATCCAAAGATGTTTTGGGGGACCCTAAGCCTAAAATCTACAAGGTGTACATGAAATTTATTTTTGAAATAAATTAATTAAATTTGGAATTCTATTTTTTTCATACAGTTTTTTATTTTATATAGCTAATTTAATATTGCAATTAATACTTTTCCGAGGCATTTTTAGTATAAAAACTAATACCAATCATGTAAATATATATATTTTTAGTTTTAGATAACACTTAACGGTATTTTTTTTTTTTTTTTAGAATCACTTAATGGTGATTCAAATTTGAAACATAGAAATCTTTTATTTTAATAAAGGAAGTCAAATCTTTTAATCTAGTTAATGTTGAATTACAATGTTGTAACAATTAAAAAAGTTGTTCAATTGAGAAATAAATGAGAACGTGCAATTAAGGAAAGCTATTCAATTGGAAAATAAATGAAAATGTTTGATTATTAGTATAGTTAATCAATTGGAAAATAAATGAGAGCATTTTCTTTTATGGTGAGAGAGGGGGATTAAATTCAGAGAAAAATATTCATACATTGTGTTTTAGAATGAGGATAGAACTTGAACCCTGATCTCTTAGACCTCGTTTAGTACGTGAGATAGAATTGAATTATTTATAAGGGATAGATTGAAATCAGATTGGATTAATTTAAATTTTATCTCATGTTTGATGAAATATAAGATTGGATTAAAAATAGTGAACATAAACTTAAATTTTAAAGAAATTCCTCAAGGTATTTTTAGAAATTTTACAAATGCTATATTAATTTACACCATTTCTAGACATTTCTCAAAACTAGATAAGTTGCAGAATCGTCAACCACCACCACCCTCCCCCCTTTATCATCTCACCTTTTGCATTGAGTCCCCCCTCTATTATCCTTCCACCACTCCTCACCTCCGTCGCACGTTACTCCGCATCGAACCCTGCCCCCACCCCCCCTCCCCCCCTTCATCCCTCCACCGCGAAGTTGTAGCTCTCATCGCCACTTTCATCTTCACTTTGTCTCTAACATTAACACCTAGCAACACCGTTTCTAGTACCATTTCCAGTGTCGTTTCTAGCACCGTTTCCAGCACGATCTCGTTGGACTTGACGGTGGAGCAATCGCTTGATGTGGCGGCGTGATCTCGTCGAAGAACACTTCGAGGTCAATGAGAAAGAAGAGTTCTAGTGGGAGAAAATTAACCCACCATTTCAACGGATTACAATTATCCCACTCTAATGGGATAAGATAGTGATAATAGTGATGGATTAAATTTGTCCAGCCTCATTTCTTTGCACCAAACGTGGGTTTGAATAAAATTTAATACAAATCCAATCCAATCCGAGCAAACAAACAGGGTCTTAGGATTAAAGGAAGTGCTTAATTGTTCCAACTAAGGAGTGGTGTGCAATTAAAACCATTAAGATAAATCGTCAAACATACATATAAAACTTAATTTTCTTTTAAGATTTTGGAACCTAAATTTCAGGTAGGGCCTCAGGCAAGGGCCTTAATTGCCAAGCCAAGCTGACCCTAATTTGGTCCCTGTCATACATCAAACTTAATAGTTAAGGTTTATTTTTATCTTCAGGCATCATTAGCGTCACATGACAACACCAAAAAAAATTGAGAAATAAAAAAAATGTATAAATAATTTTATTTTATTTTTTTTAAAAAGATAGATATCCATCATTCATCACTAAAATAGACAGAGGAGATAATAAATATATTTAGTGGATCTAATTTTTTTTTTTATTAGTATTAGACTATCTCAAATTTTGTCAAATTTATTATTTTTAAAATAATTTATTTTGAGCTTAACTGAGTAAAACTAAATTAATAAAAATTCTCAAATGACAAACATTCATTTTGCATGACACCAAGAGGTGTAGTTGATTGAACTATCTCATACATATTTAATAGAATCTATACAAAGTCTTTCCAAAAATAAAAACTCTGATATAATAATTGCGTAATACAAAACTTCAAGTGTTTCGATCAAAGATTTTTTAGATCCATTAAATTAGGCTTGATATATTTGTATGATTTTTTTTTTTTTGGGTTATATTAATATAAAATCTGTGAATAAATCAAGATTTCAATAATCAATATACATCCATTATTATACTCTTTTTTTATTATTATTTTTCATTTTGAGAAATTCATTATTCTGCTCTTAATTTTAAGGTTAAGACAATTTCATATCCTCTCATCACTCTATATATATATATATACACACACACACACCATTTAGACACACGTTAAGAATTAAAGAAACTTCAATAACGAAAAAAATTATGTATCCATTTTAATATACAAATTAAAACTTGAAATAATATCACATGTCACGCCATTTTTAGAATTTAATTCATATATATATAATTGAAATCAAACACCAAATAGGTTAGGCAAAATCATACGGGGGACCTAAATATTTACTCTCATGATTAAAAGAAATATATTCTTATAATATTTAGAAGAAACCTCCCCATCCATATTATAAATGTGTATTGTAAAATTTGAACCCTTTGTAGGAAAAAAAAAAAAAAAAAGTAGTGCACGGCACTCGAATAAGGGCCAGTTTAGTATTGTTGTAGCTTTTAAAGTAATTACTGCTAGCTTTGCTAAAAAAACAATATGTAATAGCATAGTGTTTGGTTAATTTTGCTGTTAAAACTATTAAAAATGGTTTATCTATATTTGATAAATTTTATGTTAATTACTGTAAATTTATAAAATACCTAAAATAGATGTAAAAAATAAAATATTTTAATTTATATTTGGTGCAATTATAATTCCATAGAATTAAAATTGGAATATAAATAAATTTTTATTAAGATTAATGGATATGATTTCGTCATTAAAGATTCAGTAAATCTCAAAGCATATTATTTTATAAGCAAGTAACTCTCAATTTGTTTCTTAAAACTACTGGCAAATCTACTCATATTACCTATTATTAAATAATCACTTTTGAAAGTTTAACCAAACTTTTTTCCTTTTTGTGTCAAAATTATTAAATAATCAGATTTAATTTAAAAGCAATGTCAAATTGGCCCTAAGAGAGAGGAAATGTGCAACTGCTATATTATGAGGACCAATAAACAAAGACAAATATGAATTTAATTCATAGTTTCAAAGTTAATAACATAAATGAAGATTCTTTTTTATATCGATTTTTTGAGCCAAGCATAAAGAGTTAAAAGATAAAACGCTACACTTGAAAACAAAATTAAAATTGGAAAAACGCTTAGAATGCAAATCTCAACTATAGATGATAATACAAGTCATCAGATCTATCATGTTGAATACAAATGTTAGCATAAAAGATGGTCCTAACTCTAATCTAATTCAGCCACTAATTAAATTAATGTGTTTTCAACTTCAAAGGAGGAGGCGTTACCAAACAATAAACGCGTTGAAATTGAATAAAACAAAGAACATGGTCCAAAGTGTTGAAGTTTCAAAGAGGCAGCCGAGGGGGACTTGCCCAACTTATTCAAAAAACCTAACAAAAGCACTCATCCCATGAACAAATGCCGCAAATTGGGCTCTCACAATCACAAGAATTTTCTTTCTTAACAATAATCAGCCACATGAATGACATTGAAGACCAGCAGAAAATGACTTTTCCCACTGTGTTTCATCCCTAACAATACCTGGAAAGTGACTATTTTGGACCACTTCTTAACCTACTCTATGAATCTATTTTACCTCTCGTTTTCGTACTAGTTATCTTATCTTCTTAGGGGTTAAAAAAAATTAATTTTATTAAAATTATGATTAAGAATACAACAACGTGATCTATTAGTAATACATCTCTTATACTCGCATCATATTAATAAAATTATAAGTTTGAATTATGTTATCAGATTCTATAGTAGAAGTATGCTACTTATTATAAAACTACAAGAATAGATATGATCTCTAAGGATATTATTGATGTATGGTCAACATGTTATGTATGTATTATATATCTACATAGCCAATCAAAATTTACAAGATCTTATTAATTATCACATTAGTCCGTGATTTATAAGATTTTAATAACCCACATGCTATATCAATTAGATATGAATTTGGACAAAATTTTTGGGAAACCTAACATTACACTGTTTTTAAAATTGTTTTCAAATTATGGGAAAGGTATTAGTAATACTTTTCTTACATTTTTTTTTGTAAGAAAAAAACATTTTCTAATGAATTTCAAACATGTTTTTTTTTTTCCTCAAATCCTAAAATTCAATAAAACATCCAAATAATTTACATATAAACTATTTTAGATTCTATTTTAATTTTATTGTCTTAAGATACCTAAAAAAATTTGGTATTAAATTAAAAAATTAAAAAAAAATGGACCAATTAATACAACGAACAAGAAGAAGATCCAATACCCAAAAAATACAAAAAGAATTCTGTGGCACCAGCACATTGAGCTTATCCAATAAAAATCTGCCATATGTTCTTCTGTCCAATAACATCTAACATATTCCACATGAATCATCTAATTGGCTGACACAAAGACAACTTGGTAAGACAGTTACATGGAAAAGTTTCTCCTATCAATTTAAGTACGAGATCAGAATTAATAATATTCAATTCTACCTTTGTCTTTACCAGTCCATGGAATGTGGACGCCTATAATTCATTAATTATAGTTAATTAATTTAATTGAGGGAGAATTACTCTCACAGCCTTGAGGTTTGCCATAATTGTACCTAAATGAGTAGAATAGGTTTATTTAAACTCACACCGCTATCGTTAATAAAGATTCATCCACCACCCCTACGAAAGTGAATTCTAGTCATTTTATTAAAATACAATGTATAATAAAAGTGAAATGAAAATGAAAGGAAAAAAATTTGAAGGAGGTGATTTTGATAACCTCACCTTTCCACGAAGGCCACTCATCCTAATGAATTAATAGAGGCATAACAATAATAAACTAAAATGATATTACTTGTTTTATGACAATTCTTTTAGAATGACAAAATTACTCTTCTTCTTGCTTGACCAATGTTTGATTAATAGTAAGGACTAAAATGATATCATTTTAAAGAGTAAAAGAAAATTATGAATATAACTCATTTTTTAGGTTGAAGTTGAAAAGTAACAATTTTTCAGATTTCGTATTTTTATCAAGTGTATTTTTGTTTAAAAACAGTTATTTTTACAAGAATTTTTTTTTAAAAAAAAAAGTTAATATTCAATTTGAACCTAAAAAGGGAGTCATTTATTTATTTTTTTTTTTAAAAAAAACCCAAAGACTAATTCTAGGCTTCTAAAAAATTGTTTAAATTCACGCCCAAATGATATGACATGTGAGTTGTTAAGATTTTGTAAATCATGAATTAATGTGATAATTAATAAAAATTTGATAACTCACATATTATATCATTTAAACATGAATTTAGACAAAATTTTTAAAAGTCTAGCATTACTTCTTTTTAAAATATAAGGGACCACAATAATCAAAAGTGAATTTACATTTAAAAAAGTGAATATTTTCAATAATATAGGTATGAAAATAAAATTCTCCGTAATTTTATTTGTTATTAAAATATCATAAATATTTTCAAAGCAAGTCAAACTAACAAGCCTACATATCACTTCGGCTCTGTTTGGAAGGCCTCAGTAATTAATTACACTAAACCTCAGGGATCTGTTTATAACTCTCCCTTTAATTAATTAATTAACAAATTTTTAACAGTAACAAAAAAAAGGATTATAAATTAGAGCAAAAAACGAATCTGTTTTTCGCATTCACTTTTGTTAATGTAGCAGAGAAGAAGGGAAGTCGTTGAATTGCGAAACCGCCACTGGAATTTCAATTTTTATTGCGATTTCGCTTCGCTTCGATTTCTCCTCTCTTTCTTCTTCTTCCATTTCGCTTTCCATTGCCGTGATTCGCTACTCGCACTCCCAGCCGCCAAGGTCAGTCGTTGTCACCGGCGCCATTCTCTTCTCTCATTTCTCTCTTCTGTTATAAACTTTGATTCGTGCAGGTGTTGTGGTTTTTAGTATTTAATTGTGTTTTGCTGAGTGAATCAGTGATGGATCTGTTCTCTCAGGTGCTGATCAGTTGTAGTTTTTTGTTTTTTTGTTTATTTATATATTTTTCATGTTGAGTTCGTCGATGTGAACTAGTAATGGATTCGACGTCTTTGATCGCAACCTCCGACCTTTGATTTTTTTTGTTTTTTTAAAATCTTATTTATTTATACTCTGATCAAGCTTCAATATCGCTGCAAGATTGAGAATTTCGATTCGTCGTTTTGTGTTTTGAGATTCAGTTAGACGAATGTGAACTAATTTGTGATTTTTGTGAATGTAATTGTTGTTATGTTGACCGTGTGTATGTGGAATTCACTGTGATTTTTGTATAATAGCTGCAAGATTGAGAATTCAATTAGTCGTTTCTTATTTTGAGATTCTGTTAGATCAATATGTACTAATTTGTAATTATTGTATGATAGATATTACGTGTTTTTTTTTTTTTTAATTACTTATATAATCGATGTTGTGTTGATTTTGTGTATGCGGAATTCACATATTTTTGTTTAATTGTTTGGTGTGTTTTCAGATATATATTTGGTTCTGACGAGGTGGTTGGGTTGTTGTTTTGTCTGAGTATAATATATGATCGCTTGAAGGTTGAGTGGTGAGGATTCAGATTTTGGTGGTATATAAAAGTTTGTAGAAAAAGATGGCTTCGGCAAACAAGGCTGATAAGAAGGCAGCGCTAGATACAGGCGCTTGGATGTTCAATGTTGTCACTTCTGTTGGAATTATTATAGTCAATAAAGCCTTGATGGCAACTTATGGCTTCAGTTTTGGTACATCTCTTGACAAACTATATTTTGTTTCTGCTCTTGCATTATTTGTTTTTGGCTGAACCGATAAATATTGTCGGTATTATTCGTACAACAGATTTCATGTTTTATGTATTTGTATGATTTGGTGAGAGATCGGTCTCCTTATGCTGGTTCAAAATGCAATATACTAATGTATTGCTGATTGTTGATTGATTATAGATTAGTTGTCTATGTGAGTGTAATTTGAATTGTTTATTGATTGTAGATCAGTTTTCGTGGACTATAATTTGATTCAATTTTGTCATGCTAAGTCTTTGAGTGATCAGTTTACTGCACTTGATTCCTCCTTGGATTCTTTGTATTTTATTCTCAGTTGTAGCTAACAGTTGTTAGTTTCTGTTTTTAGCAATGCGTTTTGGTTACCATTTGTTAAAATCAGTTACATGTTTCATTGCATGTAGCTTACAAGGCTTTTGGATATCTATCATTGTGGTTGCCCTCTCAAATTCTAACTCAACTTTTAGAAGCCTGATATTAGGAGAGACTCACAAAAGAATTACCGATCTTAAGGCATATATTTTCTTCTTATAGCGAATCACTAGATTTTGGTTTTGATTTATCTATGTTTTGGAAAGCATAGAAACCCCCTATGAAATTCATGAAGAAGCCAGAAAATTTTTGACATTCTTGCTGCTTTTTGTAAGACAGAAGCATGTTAATAATAACTTGAAGTATAATGAGCTTGGTTAAGACATCATGGGGTATCAAAATGTAATCATAGTTGCCACTTTCGACATAGCTATTATCCTTCTATCTGTGAATGACTTTTAAGAGGAAACATGTAGTACATAACAGGGTTTTAACAATTGAACTGAGGTGGTGCCTCGAGGTGCACCTCAGCCGCCTTGCAGTCAGAGGTGCCTCAAGGTGGCTGCCTTGGTGCTCCAAATGGGGAGGGCAGCCTCCCTTGGCACCTCAGTACTGAGTCAAGGCGAATCCGTCAGAGGTGGCATTGAGTCGACAAGGGTGGTGCGAGCCATGCGGCTGGGTAGCGAGATAGGTGGTATAGGTCGATGAAGGTCGACGATGTGGTGTGTGCATCAGCGATGTGGATCTGCTGCTGTGTGGAAAAGAAGAAAATGAGTGTCTGTGTGTCGGCTGTTGTGGCTGCGTGGAAAAGAATAGGAGATAGGTTAGGTTTTTGCTTTTAAGTTTGGGAAATTTTTATGTTCTTTTCTTGGTTTGGTTCAAGTGTCAGTTCGAGAACCAAACAGACCTGAAGAGCACCATATAACTGATCCAAACACTCAATAGAATCCCTTTTTTTAATATTTTAATTAATTTTTTTAATTGTTTTTGAGTTGAGGTGACTGCCTCACACTGCCTCCTGCTTTTTCAAACATTGATACTTAAGAACCTTGTAACATTTTTGACATCGTCTAAGATATGAGCATGAAGTTATATGATCACTTTTTTGAAGCATATATTTTATTAGTTTGTTAATGGAGTTGGAATTTATATATTCACCGTATGTTGTAAGAAATCTGATGATTTTACTTGGTGGAAAATGCAGTAATTAAGAACTCTTTAAACATTATTTATATGGTTTAAGTTATGAGCATGAAGCTGTAGGATTACCTGATTCTGCTTATATATTTGTTAGTTTTTTAATCAAGCGTAGAGTTTATTTGTCCATAGGATATTTTATGAGATCTGAAGATAGTTATTGCAAATAGATTAATGAAATGCATTGATGGGAGGTATGTGTACGCAAATTATTGATCGGGGTTTTATGAGCATGAAGCTATAGGAAGTCTTTTATCATTGTTTGGATTTTTTTTTTTTTTGCATCTTCATTATTGATCGGGGTTGTGAAATTGTTAAGCCCATGCATCGAAGAAATAGTAAGTGGATGACTAAATGAAAACTGAAGAGCTGTTCTTTCAGTGGCATGTAAAATATTACCTAAATATTATTTTATTTATGTAATTTTTATTGCTTCAGATAAAAACCTTTGCAGATCTTTGTAAAACGCAACTTGAATATTTGCAATTTGCATAGGCTCTGATACTATGTTAAATATTTGTGCAGCTACAACACTAACTGGTTTGCATTTTGGTACAACCACCATTCTGACTGTTTTCCTAAGGTGGTTGGGATATATCCAGACCTCTCATTTGCCATTGTCTGAGCTTCTGAGATTTGTTCTTTTTGCAAACTTCTCTATTGTGGGCATGAATGTGAGTTTAATGTGGAATTCAGTGGGGTTCTATCAGGTCAGTTTCCAATGAGCGACTATTCTTTTTCTTTCTTTAGAAATTTGGAAGTCCCGGTATTTATTTGTCACAAACTCCATTATCAGATCGCAAAGTTGAGCATGATCCCAGTATCTTGTTTTCTGGAAGTTGTTTTGGACAAGGTACGGTATTCAAGAGACACAAAGCTTAGCATATTGTTAGTTCTCCTTGGGGTTGCTGTCTGTACTGTTACGGACGTGAGTGTCAATACCAAAGGTTTTATAGCTGCTTTCATAGCAATTTGGAGCACAGCATTGCAGCAGTATGTAAGTGCCTTTTACTCAACACATACAATCAACATATGAATGGATTTAATGTGGAAGGTGTTTGAGGTAGTAGCACCAGTTTCCTTCTGGCATATATTTGAGTTTAATACGTTGATATAGTTTTGCATTTACACATCCTTTTTGTAATTTTACGAACATGTATATGCATTAGACATTTGTTTCTAATTTAGTATCTTTAACCTGTATAATGTTTTCCCATGTGGGAGGAGATGTGATATATTGTTTATGACCTTGTTTGTTGCACCAGACTACAAGGATTGAGATTATGTCTATCCCAGTCTCTTGTTTTGGTGGGCTGCAGGATAGTATTTTACAGTCCTGCTGGGCCCACATGGTCCTACTTTTAATCCTGCAACTGCAGGGTTAAAGAAACCCGCGGGTTTCATTGATTTTAAAATATTTATAAATATGGAATGTTAATATATTTAGTTAAATCTCATATTTTACCAACAAAGTACAAATTAATTTAATCTGATCCAATGTTTCACCAAAGACATTATAGTATTAATTTAGTCCTATTAAGTTTAACTTAATTTCATGTAGTCACGATTCCATCTCAATCCTATCTATTCCTATAAAATAGTCCAATCCAATCCCATGCACTAAACACACCCTATAGGAATTGATTTTGAACTGTTTATGATTTCGGCTGGTGGCGATCAATTCAGAACCACGATGTGAGCCACTCTTATTCAGTAGACGGTGATTATTTGATAACATTTTAATTTTTATATATGTGCAGTATGTACATTATCTTCAAAGGAAGTATTCTCTAGGATCATTCAACCTATTGGGGCATACTGCTCCTGCACAAGCTGCATCTCTGCTGCTATTGGGACCCTTCGTGGACTACTGGTTGACTAACAAAAGAGTTGACGCCTATAACTACCGTTTGGCATCTGTGGTAAGTTTTGCATATCCTTTTTATTCTAGTTGGTATCATGATGAGTACTTTTCTATTTTGATGTGGCGTTCATGTGTAGAAAACTTTAGTCAGTGGCTTATTTCATTTTATTGCTGCATGCTTGTGTTATGCTTTTTTAATGCCTTGAACTGTTGAACATTGTACTTTAATTACATTGAGGGGTGGACCTCCATTGGCCTCTTCACCAGCCCCTGGTAATATAAATTAGTATTTATGTTTATATATTAAGATGTGAAAAATGCCCCGCCTAATTTTTGTCTTACCCTTTGTCTCCACCCCTGACTGCATGTGTATATTTGCATTCAGCTTATTGAATGGTCAATTAAGAAGATAGTCTTTTGGTTATGAGTAGCTGAACATTGACCAATTAAAAGAGCAGCCAAGTTGGGTTGCCTAGGTTTTCCTTGATATGAGTTCAAGCCGTCTTACATAAGAGAAAAAATCTCCAAACTCATTCCTAAGGAAGAACTTAACGTGGCATAGAGGAGAGAGATATCTTCAGCAGAGAACCAAAACATTGTCAAATTTGGTCATTTCTATCTCATCTGAATTTTAAAAAATACTGTAAGGGAAACCACAAGGCTGCCTAAGTCTGTTAGTAACCCATTTGGCCTGGCTGGTCTCTAGGCTTCGGCAATTATCATGATCAAAGCTGTTGAAAGTTGTCATACAGTATTTGATCTGATATGTTAATATGCGCAGTATGATACATGTATGATATGTATATTTTGGATTTCCTTTTTCAATCAGTCTTTAAGTTTAAAATATTTTTAAAAAGCCTTATTTCTGCTGTATATCCAGAGTTTGCCTGTTTTGTACGTTGGAGTCATTTACATTGTTTGTTGAAGTCAACTCTATATTCATATTGTTGTATAATTTTTTTCCACTAAAAGAATGTCTTCATATTTAAGTAACGAGTGGGATCATTTTAGATACCTTTAAATTAGAACATCTATAAGATGCCATGTCAGACCATACATCAAGCAGATATTTAGAATTTTTCTATTTGTTGAAGTCCTGAGTTTAATGGACACTCACACTTTTCCATCTAATTTTCTTATTTACTTTCCTTTTGTTGTTCTTTTGTAACATTGTTGTTTTAAACCTTCCATGACATTCACTTCTTCAGACTGACTTTGAGCATTGCTGTTGACAACTTTTTAATAAACCTGTCACTAATTTTGTTATGCATAGTCTTTCCTGCTATTTATTATGTGCCTGGTAATCCTTATTTTACAGTGGAACCTATTATCTAGTACAGATGCTCATCTCCTTCCTTTTTGTCAATAACTTGTCGATGGAAAGTTACATTTATCTACCTTTTACAAATATTCCTGTCAGATCTTGTTTTTCTTTGACTTTTGAGTTCAATACATGCGTTTTTGTCAGTTCTACAAACGTGTCGATACTCAATTTTTTTCTAAGGAAAAATTGGTGGTCCTAAATTTTAGGCTTCTGTTTCTTGGTCATTTTTGGTTTGCACATTTAAGTAGATTATAATAGAACATTGGCTTTCACTTGCAGTGCTTGTGAGATCTTCTTTAATGAACTTCTTCAACCACTTGTAGATGTCTCTCAATGTAATTCAATGGTTGTCTTACTACTTTTATATAGGAAACTGAGTCTTTAATGATACTAACATGTTTAATGTGTTTCTATGAACATAGGACTTTACACATAAAGTTGAAATGTATAATTTGATAGTGAGTGCTTAATGCTTACTATATTCTTATTGCAACATGATGACCAAGGTTACTCCTGAACAAGTCAGTTAGACTGTTCCTTCATTGGTCTCTTGCTGAAAATCATTATGCAGTTACGACACTACCATGAATCAGATTTCATGTGCTGTTATTTGTTTGAAAATAAAGGCTATTTTTGCAAGTCTTAACTAGCTTTTGATCCCAGACAATGTGGGTTTATTTACTGGAGTCCAATACATTTTGTTTGCAGCAGGTTGTGGCTACTGTAACTGATATGGTATTCTCTTTCTTGGTTTGTAGTTCTTCATAGTACTGTCATGCAGCATTGCTGTTGGTACCAATCTCAGCCAATTCATCTGCATTGGAAGGTTTACGGCTGTGTCATTCCAAGTGCTTGGCCATATGAAGACTATTCTAGTCCTGATATTAGGATTCATATTATTTGGGAAAGAAGGTCTCAACTTGCACGTGATTTTGGGTATGGTCATTGCAGTTGTGGGAATGATTTGGTATGGTAACGCCTCATCCAAGCCAGGAGGGAAAGAGCGTCGCAGCCTTTCACTGCCCAAAACTCAAAAACACGCTGGGTTACCCGAGTCCACTGACTCAGATGAGAAGGTGTAGATTTCAGATAAAAATCAGAAAGTCATAAAACAGACAAAACTGAATCCAGCTTCATAGTCAAGATAATCCCAGGAAGTTCATTACACCTAGAAGGTCAGAATCCTCAATCATTATTACTTACTTTTAATTTTTCCTTTTAAATTATAGTTCTTCATTTTTGTGTTCTAGAATTTTATTCAAAGGAAAGGATGCTGACTGTGTGAAAGCAAAGCAATTTCCTGTAAAAGTAACATTATTTCATGAATAATCTGTCATAGTAATTTATTTCCTCTTTCAATACGGGCCATTTTGGACCCACGATTTCGTATTTGGTTGCTACAATGTATTTGTGTTACACATGCCCTTTGGCCCATATAGTGAATCATTCGAATTAAAGGGCATCGTCTTTTGGCTTTAGCCAATAAATTGCCTGTTCCTTGTGAGGCTTGCAATGAACCCAAATTTCACGCTGTAGTACAGGTAGTACCTGGACTCGAAAATAAATTGTGTGCATCAGAAATTAAAGCAAGTTTAGTAAATGCTGATGTATGTTAGGTATGCTCGGTGGAATCGTGAATAATTGAGCCCCATATTGCATTACTACCTCATGGTGGTCCCAGTCCAGTTAGATATTTGCCCGCTAACACCAACACACCACTCACAGTTGCACAAGCCAAAGGCACCCGAATAAGACCTCATTTTGGGACATGGGGAATGATGCATTCATGCCAAACACCCAGTTAAATTTTGTGTTTGATACAGCATTCATTGTGTTTGGTACCTGCTGCACACGTGCTTGTGCTTGGTGGGCCTTGCTTTGGATTCACCATATCTGTTGGATCTGGGAGCATTGTTTACTAGCAACTTCCAGGAATGGATTAACTGTTCTTGCCATAATTTGAAGGGATTTTATACCATTCTCGTGACCAAAAATTTAGGGTATTTGTCCCGTGATGGAATATTCAACTCCCTACTTCATACGTCAAATATAATTGCATAGAGTCTCCTATTTATAACAGTTTTGGTTTGGGCATTGTTTAGAAACAAGTTCACTTTCAGGATTGATTGAACAATCCCTGTGACCAAAGACAAGGGTATTTATTTCATAATTAGCATTTTAACTTCTCAGATTAAAAATAATCAAACATATATGCAGACTTTACTGTGTAATAGGGTATTTGTTTCATGATTAGCATTTTAAATTCTCAAATTAAAAATAATCCTTGGATGAGATTACTGATTGGGTTTGGTTACTTTAGTGGTTAGGTAAGATTACTTAATCAATAATAATTATTGGATATTTTTTAATAACCATCCTAACAACTAATTTAATAGTTGTTATTGATGGATAATCTTATCTATTCAATAAGATAGTAAAATCTTGAAAGTAATTGAACATATATGTACACTTTATGTTTTGATATTACAAACTTAAAATTCAATTATGTAAACGTACCTGCACAGATGCACTACTGGTGTCAATGCCATTTTGAAACCCTAATATCGCAAAGTGAATTATGGTGATGTAACTTCACTTCGCAGATATGTAGTACATTCATTAACTCACACCCAAATGGTCCCTTCAATTTTCTTCGATAACAGTCCCGGTAATTGCATGAATTGTTCAGTTTAACCCAAACTGAATAAGCGCTTACCAGTGGTGAAGCAACGGAAGTGCTTGTTGTGGAAGTCCTTAAAAAGTGTTATCAAGCAAAAGCATATCAATCTTGTGATTTTGGAAGTTGCTATACCTGTTAAAACATAAGAATGGAAGAATCCAAAAGTGTAGCAATTATTGGTTTCTCATCGAATTTTTAACTTGTAAGATCATCGAAACATAAAAATCAAAGCCATATATCAAAACGCAGAGACAACGTACTTTTCGTTTTTGTTTTCATTGTTATTTGGTGGGGCAAAAACCAGTGGAACGAGGGTACAAAATCACTGTTATAATGGAATCAAATCGTCATTTTTTCACATGTTATAGAAAGGACCTGAACTACTGATGATGCTACTTAATGCCAAGTACTGGTAGATCTGAAAAATATGGACCGTTATTGGTAGCTGAGGAAAATAACACCACTAACGCCTCTTTTCAACCGTTGAAAGAAAAAAATTCTTTGAAATCTTCTCTGAACAAAACAACAAAAAAGATTATCTGGGGTAATCTATTAGATGTTGGACATGTCATGTATATATACCCATCGTGTATTGGATGCAACAAATCAATCTAAGGCCTGTCATGCCAAGTGATATTGTTCGTCCCTTCTTCATAAATTGAGTTTTTAGATGATATTAAATTAGATTAAATATTCGATACGCGATTGACAATTCTTTTTCGATTTGGACATCTACATTTTAACTGCATGTGGATTTAAATCATATAATAAGTTATTTACATTATCAGGGGAATAAAATCATATAGATAATTACACATCACCCCTTAGTAGAGTATCTTCCTTGATTCTAAAAAATTAAGAGTTTGAATCTCATCCTTATTTTTTGAAAGCAGAAAGTGTGAGTGTGAACCTCTTTTTGGTAAGAGTAGTCATCTCTCAATTATAAAAGTAATCATCTAGGTCATGCTGTTACTATCCGATTTCAAAAAATTTCGACAGTCTGATTTGTAAGGTATCAGTGTTAAAAAAAAAAAAAAAATCTTGTGGGTAATTTACACCTGATAATTTTTAACTTGATGCAATGAATATCTTATACAACTTCTTAGTCATTTAGTAGATACATAATATATCAAACATTCAATTTGGACTATTAGGGTTTATCGAATTTAGTCATGTGCATCAAACGTGGTCACAAGGATATCATAAAATTCGAATGTGACTATAATCCAGTGACTTGTTCCTAACTCGTTAAGGAATTGTATTCTCTGAATTAAAAAGGGAGGTTTGAATGAGTCCACTCTCTCAATTATCAGACTTGTTTATGTGATACACTTGGTTCTGCTGATTTATTATGGTTATCTTTGTGTGGAGTTTCCATAAAATGGGTCCAGGCCAAATCATGCGTGAAATGATACAGTGAACATGGTCTGGATGATTTGAATTTGATCATGACTTGCCTTTTCGTTTTGTTCTATAGTGACATACTCAACAGCTTGTAATGAGACTTATTGTCAAATGATTGAGTATTGCTATACTATTTTAATCCTTTTATCGTTTAAAACCCTGCACAATTATTCATTAATAGTGGAATTGCTGTGTGGAATTTGAATGTTATTGGAAAGATTGCATTAATCTCCTGTAAAGTTCAGGTTACATATCAAAAAGTTTTTTTCTATCTTTAAAATTCATACGAAATATCTGCTTGAACTCAAAAATTGTCATAAATCCTTCGTGAAATTTTATAGAATTTATGTTTTTGAATTAAATGATAATTACAATAAACGAAGTTGGTTGTAAACTTCATAATTTTTATGAATACTAGATAGTCTAGTGGGTGCAATCTTTGATAGTTTAGTTGGTGCAATCTTTGATAATTTAGTAAGATGCACTATTTTCCAATTCCTATTGAAAAGTTTCCATTATTCGACTGCAAAGTTCAGTTAAATACCAAACATGATTCATCGGTTTTGAAATTCGTATGAAACATCGGCATGAATTCGAAAATTGTCATAAACGTCTCCTCAAATTTTATATAACTTATTTTCCGAACTAAATAACTCTTATAGTAATCGAAGTTGAGTGTAAACTTCATATTACTTATGGATATTTAATAGTTTAGTTGGAGTGATCTTTGATAGTTATATGAGATGTTTTAGGATCAAATTGAATCGGACAAAATAGGTTTGAGGGTTGTTTTCATTAAATGCTTTTAAAGAAGTAAACAATGGCGATACATTATCTGTCACCCCATGATGCACTATGCTAATTCAAGTCTAGTGGCTAGGTGGGGAAGAAATGGCGGACATGATGCATAAATTTCAATGGAAGGGGACTCTTATAAATGTAAATGCCACAAAAGTTTGTTCAAATTTGGCTGATTTTGGGACCCATTGTTTGCTCCTAACAAGTCAGAATGCGGCCTAATCTTTGGTCAAGTAAAGCTGGAAACAGCCACAAAACATATTTTCTAGTTGGTGGAAGATTGTGTTTGAATTTTAAGACCAAAACCCAGAACAGATACATTGCTCTAAATCTCGGCAAATTTTCACTTGTTGAGCTACCATTATCATCTCTAAAAAGCATTTTGTTTTTGTTTTTGTTTTTCTATGATCCTTTTGTTGTCACTTGAATGGACATGGTTGTGACTTATGCAATGTCATGTTATTATCTTTGTTTCCAATATCTACACTTAACAGTGTGTGATTAATACGTCGGTTTTTTTTCACGAAAGAAAGAATTTTCTAGATGACACAAATATCATATTATATTTGTTTGGAAAATTTCAATAACCTCCTTGTAGGTTTATATTTGTTTAGATAACACATGTAGATTTTGCTTGTTTTAAATTTTGTCGAAGGACTTTCATGAAATTACAAAATAAAAAAATTCGTAAGCTTTTTCAAAAAATGTCAAATATATTTTTTTTAAGTTGCATACAAAGCATAGAATTAGTTTTCCTTGAATAGATGCATGCATGAGAGGTCTTTATCTATTTTCCTTAAATTAGGTTGAATTTACTGGGTAATTGAACCTAACTCTTAGAAGAAGTAAATGGAGTTTTTAAATATCATCTCAGATTTTCTATCAATGTCCTAATCAACCGTAGTCTCAATTCAAAACGTAACATATCACATAATATATTAATAACATAGTACATCACTATTTAATCATCTCATCAAATTCTTGTTCTACCATGACATGGTTCATGCCATGCCTCACTATAATTATTGTAATGTATACGACCATCTCATTGAAAACTTTCTCTAACATGGCATGTTCTTAGTGCTTTACTCTCTTAACATTCCAGTCACATATTTCACCTCCATCTAGGTCAAGAAGGCAATATTGGGCTTCTAAATGGGCCTTGCAAAGAAGGCCCAATTTATTTCATTAGAAGTGTACATCTACAATTAAGATATACTCTCTCTCTCTCTCTCTCTATCTATCTCTTGTATCTCTCTCTTATTGATAGCAAAATAATTAGAGGGTTAGGGGTCCCCCATCTTTAAACGTGATGGTCTTCTCTCGTGTGGCATTGATTTTCATTCCCATCTTTCTTTCTTTTGTACTTTCCCACAATTTCATACAAAGAAAGACCAAAAAGAATGTAAGACCCCACCCTCCCTCTCCAACCCAACATTACCCACAAATCCTCTCTTAATCATCTCCCTCTCATTAATGTTCTCATTACCCTCTCGTATCCTACGCACCCTAACACTCTCTTATCCTACACACACCCCCACAATTCTTTTTTTTTTTTTTTTCCAATTTTTTATAATAATAATGATAATAGTAGTAATACTTGAAGATATAATCTTAATTCTAACAACACAATTAGTGGTCACCACCCACCATTCAAGTGGGTCCCTCAATAATTGTATGCGCGTGTTTCCGCACGTGTGGTGTTCCTTTCTTTGCTTCTTCGCTTTCTCTTCCTTTCCCAATTTGTATTCTTTTTGGGGTCAATCTTTTAACTCTCCTAACCACTTGATGTCAACAAACAGTTATTAACTTTATAATTTAGTGAAAAAAAAAAAATTTAAAACAAATCGGGGTGTTAGGTGTGAGGTTGCTTTTGCAATTTGATTACTACGCTTTTATAAATAAACGACACATTATACATTTCTCTTTCAAATTATAATTAAAATTACGTTTTATTATAAATAATTATCAATAACTGTAAGAGTTTTGTTCTCTTGTTATTATAGGAGTATATTTTCTTCAATTTTATGGAGTAGATTTTTAAATCATATATAAATGACATATTATACATTTCTCTTTCAAATTATAATTAAATTTACATTTTTTATAAATAATTATCTATATCTGTGAGAGTTTTGTTCTTTTGTTATTATAGGAGTAGATTTTTTTCAATTTTATGGAATAGATTTTTAAACCATACATAAACGACATATTATACATTTCTTTTTAAATTTATTTGAGATTTAAGTTTTAATATAAATAATTATCAATATATGTAGGAGTTTTTTCTCTAGCTACAGGAATAGCTTTTCTTATTTTTATGAAGTAGGTTTTCAGACCATACACAACATTTAATATTGATAGATTTCGATAAGCATTCAACCATAAGTATAAGTGGAATTTTAATTAAAAACAACAACACGTGTCATTTTTTGGTTAAGATCAATATTAACATTATAGTTCATCCATAACTACGATCTGTATTATACAATACAGTTAAGATCAAACGGTCCCAATAGTTAAAATATACTTGTAATTAAAAAAAAAACAAAAAAATAAAAATGTTACAGGCCCAAATAGTAAAAACCGAACATGTGACAAAGGAGCTATCAATTTTTTCATGCCCACTAATGAGAGGAATGTGGAATAGTTAAAATAATGTAGATAGAGTAACAGTGACAGCCGTGCCAAGCTGTCGGTGACCAAGCGGTCAAAGGCTTTGTTTGGTGGTGGTGACATACATATCACACACAAACAATACATACCACTTTCATTACTCTACTACTTCCTGATTGTCAATTAAAATGTCATTGGCGCCACGTCATCAGACTGGACAAGGGCACGTGTTGATTGCAGCTTGTGGGACCCCACCTCCATATCATCATCCGGATCACCATCATCATCAGCAACAAAAATCCATCTATCAATATTTCAGTGCCCCAGTTTTATTCAAAATCGGATGAGAAGTTAATCAGACTAGTGGACCCCACTCGTTTGGAAATTATGGCTTGTATCTGGGGCCCGGTTTTACCTATATGTGTACATATGTAGAGAAGGAGTAAGTGAGAGGGACTGTGACAGTGAGATATTGACGGTCGTATCATCTGGCTCCACCTCATCTCACCACATTTCGTGTGAAATCAACCTTTTTTTTCTCCTTCTTAATGTACAAAAATCTTAACACACTCGCTTGCTAGTGTTGCGTTTCGGCTTGGCCGTTGGACACTTGTTTATTTAACCATGGAAAAAAAAATTAGATAACGTGAAATGGTTCGATGGTTAGCCATTTTTATCTCCTAGTACGTTTGAGTTCTAAATGAATTTCACATTTTATGTTAACATTCATGAAGGAATGGATAGCCCTCTTTTACTATCTTGAGCAGTCATCTGAATTATACTATTAGAATTTTATTTAGATTAGTTCCAAAAATCTTCTAATTTTAAAAGTTGTATAAAACTATAAAATAATAATAATAGTAATAAGAGAAGCAACTTTAGATAACATTGGTATCCAATTCAAGGGTGGAGTGGTAACTTCATGTTTGGAGAAACTTTTATATTGAAACGAAGTGTTTGAGGGGGAGCAAATAAGAAAATTACTACATTTTTAAGATATAATCGTGAAAATAGAAGTTCCCAAACGTAGCCTTCTCTTGGCCACTATTTCAATATTTATATTATTTCAAAAGTGTGTTCGCTTCAATCTCAAGTAACAAATTAAATGTAATTGTGCCCTTTACAAAGGTATAATTTTACTTTCTTACTCTGTTAATTAAAAACAAAAGTCACTCTTGATTAACAAGACATGTACTCGAACACCAAATAATACTAAAAATAGTAAAGCGTTACTATTACTATTAATAGGATAATGACTGCATTTAGTATTTCTCTTATTGTTGATTTTGTAGAGTTTACTTTATATAGGTTTGTTAAAAATGGGAAATGCTCGCTGTGCGCAGCATGGCGCGAACCTTGACATGTCTTGTTTGGTTGGCGAGAGTGAATGAAGCAGTCGAATCATTGGACTGGTCGTAACAAAATGTGGAAACAAGAACGATGAGAGCGAGTACAATGGTTTTATACTCGAGGAGGTAGCTTTGAAGGGCAAATTTTTTTTATTTGATTTCAATTTTTACAGGTTAAAAATGTAGTGTCGTGACTCGTTTTCGAAGATTCATTTTAGCTTTTCCTTAGAAGCGCATCCAAACTACTTTAATCTATAATTTGGTTGCTTATGACAAGTCCCATGTCTATCTCGCAATCATAAAAGCACTTTTGAATTATTGAAAGTATTTCTTCTTCTTTTTTTTATTTTATTATATTTTTAAGGAAATCTTGTAGGGATCTTTCAATTGCTTTTCACGTTTGTTGAAAAAGCTCCTTTATCAAAAATCCTTTTCATATTAGCAAGTATTATTACAATTACAGTGTGTTTAATTAGACGATTAGAGAATGAAAATGATGAATGTGAGTCATTATAAGTGTTTACTTGCTTTAAATAAATATATAACGGAAATGAAAATATAGGCCCCACACATAATCAGGGTTGTGGACACTTTTTCATTATGTTTAATAATCTACTAGTTAAATTGACAATAAATCATGCACAATACAATTACAAAATTTCAAAATCCTAAAATCTTCTACGCAACCAGTACAATAAATGATAACAACTCATCAACAATATAAGGTTAGGATGGATTACTTGGAGACAAAATTTGACTCAAGAGATGTGGAACACTGCAAGAGAAAGTAGCCAATACGATGGATTTGTAAAATATGTTAAGATAATTCATGATATAATGTAATAATAAATGATAATTTTTTAAATTTTTAAAAATATTTTAATAAGTATAATATTATTATAGCAAAAATAGATATTTATTGAAGATAAAGAAATCACATAGTTTCTTTTTTAATGCTCATGGAAGAACAGAATTTTAATCAAGGGCATTTTTGTAATTTAAAGTTATTTCATTCTATTCAAATTCAAAATAAATATCTCAATGAGAATATTTTTAATTCGATTATGACTCCTGCAATTGAAGTAAACAACTTATTTTTATTTTAATGTAACATTCTGATTGAAGACCGATTCGATTTTATATTATTTTAATTTCATCAGATCATTCTGATTACATGTAAATAAATGTAGTGTTAAATATATGAAACAAAAGTTTACAAACCACTAGTGGTTGAATCGATTGTGTATCTGTTTGGCTTTTCTTTTCTTTTAATAAGAAAGGTTCGAGTAGAATCTCTCTTCTTAAAGACCTTTAATATTCATTGGACATCAACCCTAAAATATTTAAAAAAAAAAAAAAATCAGTTACACAAACAAACTGTATAAACTAAACTAGTTGAAACACATTGCTATTTTGACATATTTTTGGATTTGCATAATTTTATGACATACAACTTAAGATAAGGGTAGTAGGAGAAACAAGCTAAGATAATCTTGAATATCACTGAATACTGATCAATGACTAAAATCTGAAGCCTAAAAAATGTATTTGTTTTATGTTTAAATATAAATGTTAATTGTTTTATTTTTTTAAGAGAAAAACATCTAAAAATAAATGTTTTTACATCTATATCTTTATAATTGAAAATTGTTATGTACTTTTATTTTAAATTATATATGTAACAAAAATTCAATAAATCCTAACCAAATTTACCTATATATTTCTAATTTTATATAATATAATTTGTATTGATAATAATAAATATATATTATCTTAAAAATATATAGTCTAAGAAAATAAAATTCATAACTTTTTTTTAAAAAAAAATAATAAAAAAAAAATTTTTTTTTTAAAAAAAAATTTAAGTTCACAAACTTATATATATATATATATATATATATATTAAGTTATAAAATATATGTCATTAAAATTGCTTTACAATATAAAGATTCAAGTTGCTAGTAACAATATGAAAATTGATAATTTATAAGATATTAATGAAGATAAAATTAGAAGTATGTACATTTTAGAAGGACGGTTATAGAAAAAATATTTTAATTATGATTAAATATTAATTGACAAGTTAGAATTCTAACTTTTTATTTTAAGTTTGTTTTTTTTTTTACAATTTTAAGTTATTTGATCACTTAAAAAATAAAAATGACTTAATAAATCAAATTCAGATTTATTAAGTGATAAGTTAAAAAAAAAATAAACCCTTAAAAATTCTTCACTTATAACTTAATTGCAAATTTTATTAAAATATTCTATTCCAAGTATATTCTCCTTACATAACATGTTTTCAAATTTACACTGATTTTATATTATACAAATTTCATTTTTTACCCAAATACTTATTCAAAAAAATCTTTTAAAGAAAAATGCCAAACACATCTCATCCCAAATTTCTTAGAATTGGACTATTGTATTTTAATTTATAATTTAAATATTTATTATTTTTAGTTGTATTATAATTCAATTAAGAGGTCTTTCTTTTTATTTAAATATATAAATATCATTAATTCTACTATGTCTTTAATCATATTTTAATTAGGGATAATACGTACATAAAAGTATTTTTAGAATTTATTAAATTATTTGTTTTTAGTTGTTTGTATCATATTAAATAAATTTCATAACATTTAATAATAAAAAGATATAAATTTCAAATTATTGGTTTTAAGATAATTTTAACTTTCAAAAAACAAATAAGTTTACAATAAATTTAAAGATAAAAATATAATAATAAATCAATAAGTTATTTAGATTTCAAGTTTCAGTTGGTATTCAGTCTTTGGTAACTTTCAGCATTGCTTAATTTTCAAAGAAAAAACAAATGATCCCTAACTTTTTTTTCTTTAGACTTTATATAATCAAGTGACATATCAGTATGAAAACTAATAAATAGCCAACATAGTTAGTTCTTTTTTTTTCCTCTCTCATGCACAAAATAGTTTATTCAATTCCTTTTATAAAAAGTGAAACCAAATGAGAAAGGTAGGAAAGGATCTCGACTCTAAAAGATAAATTTCTAATTTTTGGTTTAACAATATATTTACAATTATTCATAGAGATGTACTTAGGAAGTACTTTTAGAAAATGAGTATTTTATCATATGTACTTAAAACTTAATATAGAAGATCCTAAAATAATCTCTTTAAATGCAGCAGTCGAAAAATGTTGTTACACAATCAAATCATGTTTACAAAAGTATGCCTTCAAACCTACTTTTATTGACACTTTCTAAAGTACTAAATGTATATTAATACTTTCAAATCTATTTCTGAAATAAATTTAATTGCACCACTGCACTTTCAAATATATCTCTGGAATTAATTAAGAACTAACTGATTGCCAAAATACATACATAGATGCATACACACATACATTTATATAGTAGGCACATTCTAGTATGCACCAAGGGTATACATACAGTTGATAAAAAAAAGTATGTGATTATATTATATATGTGATTATATTCATTATATGTTATTACAATTAAACGTGTATTATTATAATTAGTAAATGCATATTTTACCGATTGTAATCACACATGTTTAATTCTAATCAAGTATAATAAATTACAATCACATATTTTGAAATGCAATCATTTTTTTTTTTTTTTGTCAAATGTATGCATACTTTAAATGTAGCTAAAAGACCTATAGTGTATATATATGTATGCACATATATATGTATGTATGTATGTATGTATATTGATGCTACTTTAATCTACCTTTTTGCTTCTTTCGTTTACTTAAATTTATAGTATACCCTAGAGGAAAAAAATGATAAATAAGTTTTCATTGAATTGCCAAGTATTAAAAACCTTCAAGTTCCCACTCAAAATAATGCAATGTGAGGAAAACAATGAAAATGATTGTTTTGGTTTCATTTACAAGTGCGAATACAAGAGGCTCGCATGAATTTATCTTACTTTATTGAATTAAAAAGAAAACATTCTTTATCTAGAAATATGCATTGAAATTTAAGTAGCCAAACTCACAATGAATTGGGACCCTTGATCATGTGTGTCACACCAACTCAATTGAAGTTGCATTGTCTTTTATGTTGATATTTTTCTTGATATCCTTTGTAATTTGTTGTGTGCAACACATGAGTTGGAAGTCATTTCTTAGATAACTTATTGTCTTTGTAAGCCTTTGTTTCAATTAATTGTTGCAGCAAAATTTGGTGAAATTTAGGCAGCGGCCTCACTCGTACGATGCACTAAACTTGTGTTATAATCCATTATTAAAGTTATATAATATTCACTAATAATTTTCGAATCATAAATAATTTATAGCTACATGTACATAAAACTCATATCGAGTTTGGGTAAAACTGGACTGAACACTTACAAGTTAATATCTGGAACACTTACAGGTTAATAAGAATTGTATTTTTTGTTTTTGTTTTTTTTTAAAAAAAAAAAACAAATGTTTAAATCAATAACAACTACACATAATTTTAAACTGATTTTTTTTTTTTTTTAATATGGTTCAAATAATTTAGCTTTCGACTTGACTCCACTATATTAAAGGCATGATTGTTTAAGTTTGATCTAAGAATTGGTTGAGCTCAAGATGAATTTCTAAACATCTCCACCTAATCACGCTTAATTAAGCCTAAATTCCATCCCATGCACAAACTAAGATTATAAACCGAAAAAAAAAAAAAAAAAAAGTTAACAAAACAAAATTTTCTGTTAAAAGTTCTACTTATTAAATGCTCCAAAAGAGTAAGTTATACAACTTAAAATTTTGACTTTAATTGTAAATTCAATATTTATTTATCTATTTGTTTTCAATTCTAATAAGGTCTTTTTCCACCTTTAATTTGTTTGTTTTTCTCTAATATTGGATCAAGAGCAAATAGATAGGCAAATATCTTAGATATGTGCCCTAAAATATGTAAAATAAGTATACGGTATTTATCATTTCTTAAATAAATAAATAAATATTTATCATTTATTAATACCCATAGTGTATTTTTTTTTTTATTAAGAATTATAATAGTATTTGATTCATAAGTGTTTGGAGTCAATTCACGTAGATGAAAATTAATATATAAGTTCTTTATAATAAAGAAATATTTAGTTCTAACTATTTGTGGATTTGAGCAACATCAAAATGAGATTGTAATGCTTGTAGCTCCCAGATTGATAAAATAACAGTGTTAATGTTATCTGAGTAGAAGTCTTCACGTGGGGTTAAAGTATTAGAGCATAAGCAATGTATGAACTAGACCTTACAAATGAACTCATTGCTTCGACATGAAGGAAGCAATGAAAGAAATTTTGTGAGCCTATACTGCATGGATATCTCCTTAGGCAATTACATAGATCAATGAGTATTAATTCCATGTGTGTGGTAGTCTGTTAATCACAATAGAATAGATATGATATCTGAAAATATCATTATAGTCATATTGTCATAATTGGTTTAACTCAATTAACCAAATTGAATATGTAATTAAATGTGGTTGATAAACTTCCGTCTTGATTACGGATATTTAATTAAATGATTATGTCATACGAACTAAGGATGACAATGAGTCAAATCAAAATCGTATCATCTCAATCCAAAATTGAACCCCTATTTAGGATAAGATGCCCCAAAGCCGACCCATGATCTGAATGGGTTTTCAATTTCCGCTTCTAATCCAGACCCATTTGGCACAAGATATCCCAATTAAAAAAAAATATTTTAATGTATATTTAAATGTAAATTTTATTTCAACCTAAATATATATACATTTATATTAAAAAAAATTACTCTTAAATATAAACATATGCTTAAGAACAAACCATGCTTAAAGTTTAACATATTTTTAGATTCACACATTAATTTGAATTTAATTGGACATTATCTAACTAATACATCTTAAATTTAAACATATGGTAGGGACACTAAAACAACTTGAAAAAACATAAAATTCATTAAACTTTATATAACAACGTAAATCTTTTAAACAATCATTTAAAATTCTATTCAATCATTTCAATTATCTAAAAGAATAGCTTTTATCTAACACAAACTTATGAAAACAAAATTAAATTAACAAATTCAGTAATGCACAACACTTAAAAAAATCAATTGTCATAATAATAATGCTAATAGAATCAATATTAGTGTAGTTTAAAAAAGAAAAAAAAAAAAAGGAATTTATATTAGATATTATTGTATGACAAAAATAATAATAACAGATAATTGGATAAGGGGTGTCAAAAGTGTTTGACTCAAACTTAAGTATAAAACTGGGTCAAAATTTTTGACCCAAACTCAATCTGAAACCCGATTTCAATGCCCCAAACGTACCCCAAATATATTAGAGCCACCAGTTTGGGTTAGATATGGGATTTTCACCATCCCTATATACCACATATAACTGGTGAAGGATGTTAAGTAAATCGTTTAATTACTTCATGATAATATTTGTTTTATTATAATTTTACTATTAATTGTAAGAGTTAAATAAACAAAACCCCC
This sequence comes from Litchi chinensis, assembly GCA_019925255.1. Classification (NCBI taxonomy): domain Eukaryota; kingdom Viridiplantae; phylum Streptophyta; class Magnoliopsida; order Sapindales; family Sapindaceae; genus Litchi; species Litchi chinensis. The sequence goes on from CM034471.1 coordinate 20,703,062, forward strand.
CTGAGATTTAGTCAAATACAGACACATTAATATTTTTCTTTTTGTAACAAGTACCCCCGTATTAACAGTCAAACACAGTTAAAGTTAAAGGTTGACCTGAAAATATTGCATAATGACAAAAATATCCATGAATAAAGAAAAAAATTTATATTAAAAATTTCAAAATATTTTAAAATATAAAAATATAAATAAAAAAAAAATTGTTGAATCTCCACCGTCCGTCATTGTTGATGGATGTGGAAATTATTATTCAAAAAATTAAAAAGTTTAATATATTTTAAAAATTTTAATAATAAAAAAAAATCCACCGCCCATCTAGATGGATAGATGGTGGAGATCTAGGAATTAAAAGAAAATGTGAAAAAAAAGTTAAAAAACAAAACAAAAGTATTTTTTTCTCTCTTTCTTCCTTCTTCCTTCCACCCTCTCTCTCTCTCTCTACCTTCTTCTTCAACCTCTCTCTTCCCTCTCTCTCTTTCTCTGACCTCAGATCTCCAACACCCTTCATCATTAACACACTTCATCTTCAATAACATTATCATCAACAATCAACATCATCGGCGAACCTAGATGATGTTCCATTGATGCTAGTTAGATGTTCGATTGATGATGGTGATGATGGTGGGTTTTGTTGGTGATGTTTGGTTGATGATGGTAGGTTTTGTTGGTGATGTTAGTCTGATTGTTGATTGGGTTGATGACAGATTGAGTTTGGGGTTTGAAAATGCTAGGTTCGATCGAAGATACTGGTTTGAAGATTAAATTTGGGGTTTGAAGATGCGGTTTGGGGTTTGACATGAAGTTGTTTTTGGGTTTGATATAAAGTTGTTTCTGGGGTTTGAAGATGAAGAAGTTGACATTGAACCCAGAAAAAATTGTTTCTAGCTTTGGGGTTTGATTTTGATTAAGAAGATCTGCAGAAGTTATATCTGGGGTTTGATGATGTGAGATGAAGTTGATGAAGTTTCTAAGGTTTGATTTCGATGAAGAAGATTTGGGTATTTGCAGATCTTCAACTTCTTTTTAAGAATTTTTTTTTTCCTTAAACATATTTTTTTATCTTAATTTGTTGTGGATGATGGTGATGATGGGTTGTTGATGGAGATGAATGGGTTGATGTTAATTTGAGGATGAAGATTAATGGTGGGTTGACGTTGATGTTGTCTGTTGGTGGTGGATTAATGGTGGTTGATGTTGATGGTGGCTATTAATGGTAGATTTAGGGATGAAGATTAATTAGAGGTGAAGGTCCAATCTCCAGATTGGATCTCCACAAATTATGGACGGTGGAGATCCAATCTTCAGATTGGACCTCCACCCCTAAACAAAATAATGTTTTATATATATATATATATTTTTTAAAAAATGATTTTTTAATGATATCCACTGTCCATATGTTGATGGACGGTGGAATTCATTTTACCTTTTTTTTTTTTTTTTTTTTTTTTTTTTTTTTTTTAATTTTTTTTTTTTATCTTATTTAAAAATCATTTTAATAACATTCAATTTTTTAGTAAAAATAATATTAATTTAGTAAAAGATGAAAATGCCCTTATATCATATAAGCGTGACTACCTTTGACTACTGGACTAGGGTTTTGTATTTCAAAAATAAAAATTGTTTTCGCTCATATTTGACTAAACCTCAAAGAGGTTTTGTGTATTTAACTCTAATTATAATTAAGGTAATATGATTTAGCATAAATTAAGTAAAAGAATTGTGATACGTAATTTATATTCAATGAAGCCAATAAAAAAATTAGCCTAAGAAATTCCTTTCCGAGTTTGATATTAAATAATTATTGAATTAAAATTACAAGTGTTCTATTTTTCAGTTAAAGAACTGACAAGCGAACGGTGGATTAGGATATTAAAAGCCTAATTGATCATTATAAACAGTTGCATTGAATAATATAATTCGTACATGATTATGAAAACATATGCAGATAATAAGGCTTAATATATATAAGAGAGAATCCTAAGCCTCTAAGGAACATTCTATTCCAATGTAAAAAGTCTTTGCCTCAAGCAAAAGTTTAACAAACTTTCACTTGATCGTTAAAAAAATTGAAGGAAGATTTCTAGAGACTGATGTGCGAAATGGAAAAAATAAATAAATAAAATAAAATAACAAGGCAAATAAGCTAAATTCTCAAATTCTCATGAGTTCTATTAATTACTATCAAACTCAAAAACTTAAACGGATAGGAAATAACTTAACTATGATATTTAAAACTTGAGATTATGATATGTTAATACGTCTCCTCACGTGTAACGTAAACAAGTAACACATGACAACATGTGAAATGAGAAGATTTTCAGATAAAGGGAGGAGAAAATGTTTGAATTAAGATCTTCAAACTGATATCATGTTAAATATGAAGAAAAAAATATGTATTTCACTGTAATTATGATATACAATATGAAACTTATTTATAGACTAATAGGCATATTACAAAGATAAAAAACAGAACAATATATTACAAAAATGGTAACACGAATATATCATAATAACGATTTCACAAATATGGAAAAAATTGATATATTGATTGATATAAATGATAACATCCCTTCGCAAACTCAAGATTACGAGATTGATGCAAGCTTGAGTTTGAAAATCAATTCATGAAAATAGCTGAATGATGAGCTTTGGTAAAGATATTAGCAGGCTAATCAGTAAAAGAGAATGAATAAAGTTTAATAGTAACCTGATAGATATGTTGTCGAATAAAATGACAATCAATCTCAATATGTTTAGTATGTTTATGAAAGACATCATTGTGGGAAATTTGAATTAGAGATGGGCATAAAAATATGGATCCGGTTCGAATGATCCAATCTGTGGGTGTTTGATTTGGATCACATTTTTAAAGGTAAGGTGTTCGGATCCTCATTTTTTAAAACACCAAGTTTCATAAATCGGATTGGATTGAATTGATGTATCCAAAACCGATCCGATTCGTGAATAGAGGTACATATGTAATTTTGCATGCCCTTATATAGACCTTCTCTTAACTCGAACATCCTTATTTCTCACCTACCTTATTTCTCTACTGATCTTTATCATGCAACCATTGAATTTACTCTCATCTCTTCCCTCTCAGGTCATTGACACCATTGCTGTGAGCTCTACTTATCGCCATGGTGCTGTCCTTTTGGTTTCTCTCATGATGAGTTATGGTCCACCGAGTCTACTCTCATCTCTCACCTCTCAGCTCACTGTTCTATAAGCTTTGATTCATCATCATCGTCGTGAGCTCCACTCATCATTGTAGAGCTATCAATTTGGATTTTCTCACAGTCAGTTACGATCCACAGTAAGTCACTTTGGTTTGTTTCTTCTTTCACCCTCATTTCTCTTATTTCTTCTTTCACTTTAGTTTCTTTTTCTTATCTTTTTTGTATTGTGCATTATATCATAAAGACTATGACATTCTAAAGGATGTGTTGGTGGGCAATTGGATAATAGAAAGACTGGTAGATGAAATGGATAATGTGAAAGATGCAAAAGATAAAGCATATTCTATATTAAGTAGACTCTTACTTGTTATTGGAGAGTAAGGATCATTATTCACTCTAAAGCAGGAACCAATTTAAACATGGTGGAGACTATGAACCTTCTGTGGAATTTGGCAAACCAAGCTTTAAGAGTCTACTTGAGCCCATATAATGGTCGATGGAGACTATGAACCTTCTGTGGAGGGTACGAATACTCTGGTGGTGGTGTTATATATATCTTCTCATTAAGAAAGATATTTTTCACATCCATTTGAAACAAATGCCACTATTTGATGATAGTAATTGCCAATTAACTATGAACAAATATAAGTCTAGCAACTAGTGCAAATATGTATTAATGTATCATAATCTCAAATCTTAAATACTATAATTAACTCATTTTTTGTCAACTTAATCTGATAGGAAAGAGCCCAACTATAATATTTAAGATTTGAAGTTATGATACGTTAACAAGTTCTATTTTTAGGTAATTCTATCATGCAATCTTTAAGGACTTTCACATTTTGTTTTGTGAGGTTTCATTCTAGTGAAACCATCGTAATACTGAAATTACAAATTTAAATCAAAATTTTAGTCAATGTTATCAAATATAATCTCCATTTATGGAGAGATTTGATAAAAGGCATTTTTTTTTTTAATCAAAGATTCTAAGGTGAAAAATGGAACTTGCTCGACTTCCAATGAATGGTGGTATTTACTAAAATATTGAAATTTAATCAAACAAACTCGGACACAAATTAAATATTAAGTTGCTAGTGGAAAGGGAACTTAATTTCACCCTATTAGTGTTAGGAGTCGTTTGTTTTTTTGTTTGAAAACTGAATAATGCTGAAAGTTATTAAATATTAAATAATGACTGAAATCTTAAATTTAAATAACATTTTTTTTTTCCTTACCTCTAAATATATGGTAATTTCATTTGTTTTTTAAAATTAAAACTAATAATTTGACATTTATATCTTTTTGTATTAGTTGTTATGTAATTTCATTTACTATGGTATAAACAATTACAAATAAATTATTTTATGTATATATTAATAATATTTTCATTCATTATTAAAATATGATTAATTATTATAGTAGAGTAAATAAATATATATAAACATAAATAAAAAATTTGTCTTAAGTTGAATTACTAATATAACAAATTTTAATAAATAAAATAAATAAATGTTCTTACCAAATTTGGTAAGAGAAATATAGTAATTTAACTATAAGAAAATTTGAGTTTGAGATGTTTAGGGTTTTTATTTTTTAAAAATATTTGTTGTAGTATTAAAATGAATCTATATAATATAAAATTAGAACAAATTTTGAAATAGATTATTTTGAGGGGACAGACTCGAAATAATATATCTAAAAAATCATTAAGATTTTGTATTCGAATAAAAGTAAGAAATTATTATTTTTTATTTAGTAATTTTTGAATAGTTTTAAGTGGTTTAACCATTTAAAAAAATAAATAAAAATAACTTAATAGATCTAATTTCGACTCATTAGGTGATAAGTGTTAAAGAACAAACAATCCCTAACCTTTCTTTTCCTAATATAAAAGTAAAGCATATAATTTACTTAAAATACACTTAATTCAATAATTTTCTTTTCTACATTACTCAATTAATATTTAAACTGTTATATAAATATGAGTATTTTGTAACAAACATCATATTATTTTTAATTCCTAGAAATCAATCAAAAAAAAAAACTTAATAAATCACATTGGAACTTTAATGCGAAATTAGTAAATATGAAATTTGGTACTTACTCTCCATTGTTCTTTTAATTTTATTTTTTTTTAATTTACATTGGAACTTTAATTCCATTTACTTTTCATTTTCAATTAGTAAACCTCGTCTTTAAAGGCTCGAGTTGAAAATCAATCTCAAAAAAACTAAATGTATTCAATTTCAAGCTTTTTTAAAAATATTAGTAATAAATAATCGGGCTAAACAGACAATCGGTGGGCCACATAGCCCAATTTGAGGCCCAAAACTACCCTCTCCACGTAACCGTAATGCTGTCAAAAATCAATAAAATAAAATAATATTTCCAGATAAAAAATAAATAAATAAATAAAGAACACCGTGACAGCTCATGCCTGAAAAATTTCCCCAACAAAATTGCGACAAAAACTGACTTGTAATGACGAAATTAACCCTCGACTTTTCAAACCCGACCACAGTTGGAGTTAAATCTGTTCTTGTTCCCACGTCAGTTAAAATGAAAGTCACCTGAACACCCTATGAATTTACCCTTTTACCCTTTCAGCCTTGCACGACTCTCGAAATCCGAGGGTGGAATCGGAATTTCCCACATGACTACTAGATTTACTGTTGGATCCATAGACGACAACTCCTGGTCGGCTGGGTTCCCAGGTACAGTAAAAATAAATAATGAAAAAAAAAAAAAAAAAACCCCAACAAAAATCAATCCCTTCGTTTTCACCAGTTCAATATAGACCGTCTGATCTGATCCAACGGTAGAGCTCGTGAAAAGACAATGGATCCTGTCGTACAGTACGATACTGTGAATACAATGTAGCTGCAAAAAATAATTTAAGAACGGAACCAATCTACAGTCATGGCGCGTGGAATGCACGTGCCTATTGTTCGACAGCGAAGTGACTTGTAGATTCACAGTGGGCTGTCAAAACAGGATCACCAGTGAGTTTGGGCCGTCGTTAATTGGAGCGTGGGCATCACGCCCTGAAAGAGGAGTGGGATAGGGTCTGCGAACAATAAATTGTATGGGACAGTGTTTGGGGCATGCTTTTTTGATACACGAGCGCCAACAACAGTGTAAGGACAATCTTGCCCATTCCAGTTATCAGAAATACGTACAGGAGATCTAAAAAGACATTAAATTTTAAGTAACTAAAGTTGTAAGTTACAAATATGATTAATAAAGTAATTGGTTGCTAGCGCCTTTGGTTTGGTTGGCCACCGGCAACCCCCATGCCTCCCATGGTGAGCGGCATGTGTTCGACACCCCTAACACACATCCAAATTTATATGTATATAATAATAATAATAATATATGATATAAATATATTAATTATCTTCTATCATTTAGTATGGATTGACCTCCCTCTTGTATGGGTCTCTTCCCGATATTCGTATGGGTAGATCCCTCCCAATTAAGAATTGTTTCCCAGACCATGTCACAGTATTTTTATCATGATTGGTTCCATAATCCCTGAATCAATCCCAGATCTCCAAAAAAAAAATGATTAATAAAGTTTATGATATGTGATGTTTTTGTAGTTTGTTTTAGTTTTGTTAATTAAATATTTTAATGTAATTTGAAGTATTGTTATATAAGATTATCAACTAGAGTTTATAAAAATTAGAGTAAATTGTAATTAAAATTATAAAAATAAAATAGGTGAATAAGTAGTGTCCACACTAATTATATTAAAAAAAAAAAAAAGGTATTGCACACATCATTTTATGCATATGGGCGAAATATTTAAGTTTATTAGTATAAATGAAGAGGTTTCTATTTTATTTTGTAGGCGTAGATATTTGAAATATGTTGAGGATCTAACTTTAGATCCAACAACAAATCTTGACTAACATCACAAGATAAGAGAGATAATAAACAAATTAGACTATAGAATTGGGTAAGTTAGCCCCTTTGAGTGAGATCAACGAATTGACTTAACTCTAAACAATGATAAATATGAATCAACTGTCCCATTGAAAATGGTAAATTAACTTTCTAGATTCAGATCAACGAATTTACGTGAATTCTAGCCCAAGCAAACCTAAAGTTGAAATAACACAAATAAATTACTCACAATAAAGCTGAAATAACACAGATAAATTACCTCACAAAAAAACGACATTTTATTAATAATTCCTAATCAAAAACCATATTCCTTACATTGAGTTCACAACAAGTCCTATTTATAGCCAACAACTTCTAGGAAATAAGACTTCCTAACAAGAAATAGTAACTAAAAAGAAATAATATCAAAATAACTAAAGAAAATAATATCAAACAATTAAAGAAAAACGTAAAAAGAAATAATATTTAAACCTAAAATGAAATAATATCAAATCCTAAAACGAAATGATATTAAATATTAAAAGAAAATAATATCTATATCTAAAATGAAACAAATCCAACTAATAAATATTAATAACATTGAAGTATAAAATAAAGAAATAATGCTCTACGTAGGAATAGAAAATTCAAAAATGTAGGTTATTACAATAGACATATTCTTCTTAAATTCTCATCAAAATGTTCATTAGGGTTGGATTTGAGTATATTATGATCGACTCTAATTAAATCTACGTCAGATTTCAAGAAGAAAACAGAAATTAAAATTAGGAAAAAATGGAAAATAATTGAAGTTGCTATAATTGTACCAAAAGAAGAATCCACAGCTGTCTGATAAAATGGATGAAAGAAGAGAAGGGGTGCAGGCTTACACAAAAAATGAACAAACAAAATGAAAGTCATGAAGCAAAAAAGTAACTAAAAGAGAGAGAAAACATAGTAAACACATGAAGGTGGGGTTCTAAATTTGATATTATCGCTTTATTAGTACTCATATTTAGCGTTATAATTGTCAGAAAATGGAGTGCTTCTGCTTCTGCTTCTGCGACTAATAAAAAGCATTACAAGACAAAAAACCATGTATAAATTAATCCTCGTGAACAAAAAGACCGCCTCTCTCTCTTCCCTCAATTTAATTTTTTTAATTAAGAGATGGAATCTGCCATTAATTGACAGTGATGGATCAATCGTTGATCACACGAACGCTCAATAAAGCTAGAGAGACAAAGACACACTTGTTTGTTGAGAGAGGAACTATATTTAAACAATAAAACGTTCAGGAGAGATGGGTGAGAGAGACATAAAAAATTACTTAACAAGTAAAATTTGTATCCGAATTGAAAACCTAGTTTGTGATATGGTGTTTCATCCTATTAACGTGTGGTTAATAATAATTTACGTGTTATTTAGAATATTAGTTAAGTGAACTAAATATAAAATAATATGAAGTTAGTCGAGTTATATGAATTTGAATGACTTTTTCTTTTATCCTAATTTTTATAATAATTAAAAAAACCGACATAAAGAAGGTAAAAAAATCGACACAAAAAGATAAAAATATCTATATTTGTGTTTTTCTATGTGCATCCTCGTATTTGTGTGTAAATCGTTAAAACCATCAAATTATGAGTTGGAATTGAAATGTGAAAAGAATCAACAAATAGAGGTAGAAATATGCATCTGCATGCAGTTGAGATTTCGACTGAAATCAAATTTGAGATTCAATTTAGGTTTTAAATTGACATTGAAATCGAGAGCTTAATTAGGATTTAAATTGAAATAAAAGCTAAGATTGAAGTTGAAAATCAGACTAAAATTGAAGTTTGGATTTAAACAATAATTGAAGTTGAGATTTCAATTATGTTTTAAACTAAAGTATAAGTTGAGAGTCAAATGGAAATCTAAATTGAAATGGAAGTCGATATTCAAGTTGGGATTCCAACTCAAATTGAAACCATCTAAACAGAGATTGAAACAAACGTTCAGATAAAAATTGAAATGGAGATTTCAATTTAGATTCAATCTGCAATGGAAGGTGAGATTCAAGTTAAGATTGAGGTGAGTTGTTATTTATTGACATGCATGAAACACATACATGGATTAAAAATTTGATCCCATTCCTAATCTCATGTTCTTTGAAAACTACCGAGAAAGACAAACACATAATTTTAGAAGAAAGATCAGTGAAGTTTTTTTATTTGCTACGGAGAGAAAGAGAAGAGTGTCACATGGCATGTGACAGCTGCTGTGTCCACTCCTCTCGACTTGATAAATGCCCTTCTCACCTTCCTTACTCCGTCTTTTGACTCTCTCGACTCTCTTCTTCCTCCTCTTCTTCTTCTCAATCTCTCTTGCTTGTATAATAAACCACAAATTTGTCTAAACAAGCCTGTTTTTCTCTCTGCAGACAACACACCTTGTAGTACTAGTGTCTCTCTAATGGCAGAGCCAAAACCCTGAAAGCTTGAAGCCTTTTGCCTCTCCTTGTAGAAGACACACTGAAAGATGATACCTTTATTTAGCTTGAGTTCTCTCTCTCTCTTCTTCCTTCTCTCTTTCACTTGTCTCTCTCTCCAAGCCTCCTCCTCCACCACAAACAGAGATGCCCACCAATTGATGAGCTTCAAAGCTGCACTGCCCAACCCCGTCCCTTCTTTTTTTCAAAACTGGTTCCATGGCCAGAACCCATGTGACTTCCCAGGTGTTTCATGCAGAGCAACCAGAGTTTCCTCTATAGACTTGAGTGGCACCCGATTGAATACTGACTTCCACCTTGTCTCCACCTATCTGCTGACTCTTGATAGCCTTGAAACTCTCTCCTTGAAAAACACCAATCTTTCAGGCAACATTTCCCTCCCAGCTGGATCTAGGTGCAGCCCAGTTTTGAGCTCATTAGATCTATCCCAGAACACCCTATCTGGTCCTTTGTCTGATATCTCGAACTTGGGTTGCTGCACAAGCTTGAAATATTTGAATCTCTCAAGCAACCAATTTGATTTCTCAGGGGAAGAGCCGGGTGGCTTGAAGCTGAGTCTAGAGGTTCTTGATCTCTCTTTGAATAAGATTTCAGGCGCCAATGTTGTTCCTTGGATTCTGTACAATGGGTGTGATGAGCTGAAGCAGCTGGTTTTGAAGCAAAACAAAGTCACTGGGGATATAAATGTGTCCAAGTGTAAGAGTTTGGTGTACTTGGATGTTTCTTCAAACAATTTCTCCACGGCTGTGCCTTCTTTTGGTGACTGTTTGGCACTGGAGGTTCTTGACATCTCAGGTAACCACTTTAGTGGTGATATGTGGCGTGCACTCTCAGGTTGTGAGCGGCTGACCTTCTTGAATGTTTCGAGGAACTCGTTTTCAGGTCCAGTGCCTGTGTTGTCAGCTCCGAATTTGCAGTATCTTCTCCTAGCAGAGAATGGATTCCAAGGGGAGATTCCTCTGCATCTGGCTGCTGCTTCATGTCCAAGTCTTGTCAAGCTTGATCTTTCTTCAAACAACCTGTCTGGTATGATTCCAAGTAGCTTCAGCTCTTGCTCTTCATTGGAATCTTTTGATATTTCTAATAACCAATTCTCTGGTGAGTTGCCAATCCAAACCTTTTTGCAAATGAGCAGTTTAAAGGAGCTGGCTTTGTCTTTTAATTTCTTCACTGGTGGTTTGCCTGATTCTCTTGCAAATCTAACCACCTTGGAGACTTTAGATCTGAGTTCCAACAACCTGTCAGGACCAATCCCTGCTAATCTCTGTCAGGACCATAGGAACAGCTTGAAACAGCTCTATCTTCAAAACAATCTCTTAACTGGCTCCATCCCTCCAACCCTCAGTAACTGTTCTCAGCTTGTTTCACTCCATTTAAGCTTCAATAATTTAACTGGAACTATTCCTTCCAGCTTGGGCTCTCTTTCCAAGCTCCATGATTTGAAGCTGTGGTTGAACCAGCTCCATGGAGATATCCCTCAAGAGCTTGGTAACATTCAAACCCTGGAGAATCTTATTCTTGACTTCAATGAGTTGACAGGGACCATTCCTTCTCGTTTAAGCAACTGCACCAACTTGAATTGGATCTCATTGTCCAACAATCACTTGAGTGGTGAGATTCCAAGTTGGATTGGCCAGCTTCCCATCCTGGCCATTCTCAAGCTCAGCAACAACTCCTTTTATGGTAGGATCCCACCGGAGCTTGGAGATTGTCGTAGCTTGATATGGTTGGATCTTAATACTAATTACTTGAATGGATCCATCCCCCCAGCATTGTTCAAACAGTCGGGAAAAATCGCAGTGAATTTTATAGCTGGGAAGAGGTATGTTTACATAAAGAATGATGGTAGTAAAGAGTGTCATGGAGCAGGAAACTTGCTTGAGTTTGCAGGCATTAGACCTGAACAGTTGAACAGGATTTCCACCAGGAACCCCTGCAACTTTACGAGAGTGTATGGAGGTCACACTCAGCCCACATTTAACAATAATGGGTCGATGATGTTTCTTGATATTTCGCACAATCTGTTGTCGGGGAGTATTCCGAAGGAGATAGGCAGTATGTCGTATCTCTATGTGTTGAATTTAGGCCATAACAATCTCTCAGGTACTATTCCAACGGAGGTTGGGGACTTAAGGGGTCTGAACATTCTTGACCTCTCTAACAATAGGCTTCAAGGGTCGATCCCAGGGTCAATGAGTGCGCTTTCCTTGCTTTCGGAGGTTGATTTGTCGAGCAACTGTCTCAGTGGGATGATTCCTGAAATGGGTCAGCTTGAAACTTTTCCACCTGCCAAGTTTATGAACAATTCAGGCCTTTGTGGTTTACCTCTCCCTCCGTGTGGAAAGGACTCGGGGTTGAGTGCAAATTCTCAGCAACAGAAATCTCATAGGAGACCGGCATCTCCTGCAGGGAGCATTGCAATGGGGTTGTTGTTCTCCCTCTTCTGCATTGTTGGTCTGGTCATAGTTGCGATAGAAATGAGGAAGAGGAGGAAAAAGAAAGACTCGACTCTTGATGTTTATATCGACAGTCGTTCACATTCGGGCACTGCAAATACGAGCTGGAAGCTAACAGGGGCACGTGAAGCATTGAGCATCAACCTTGCCACATTCGAGAAGCCCCTTCGGAAGCTCACATTCGCGGATCTTCTCGAAGCCACCAATGGCTTCCACAATGACAGCCTTATAGGCTCTGGTGGTTTCGGGGATGTGTACAAGGCCCAACTGAAAGACGGAAGCACCGTAGCCATCAAGAAGCTGATACATATCAGTGGACAAGGTGATCGAGAATTCACAGCCGAAATGGAAACCATTGGGAAAATAAAGCACCGGAACCTCGTGCCTTTGTTGGGTTATTGCAAGGTAGGGGAAGAGCGGCTCCTGGTTTACGAGTACATGAAATATGGAAGTTTAGAAGACGTTTTACATGATAAAAGGAAAGCCGGGATCAAGCTGAACTGGTCTATGAGGAGAAAGATTGCTATTGGTGCTGCTAGAGGACTAGCTTTTCTACACCACAATTGTATTCCTCACATCATTCACAGGGACATGAAATCTAGCAATGTCCTACTAGATGAAAACCTGGAGGCCAGAGTCTCAGATTTTGGAATGGCAAGACTTATGAGCGCAATGGACACTCATTTGAGTGTCAGCACACTTGCAGGCACGCCCGGTTATGTCCCTCCTGAATACTATCAAAGCTTTAGATGTTCCACAAAAGGTGATGTTTACAGTTACGGTGTAGTGTTGCTCGAGTTGCTAACAGGGAAAAGACCAACAGACTCAGCTGATTTCGGTGACAATAACCTTGTTGGGTGGGTGAAGCAGCATGCCAAACTGAAAATAAGCGATGTATTCGATCCAGAGCTGATGAAAGAAGACCCCAACCTCGAGATTGAGCTCTTGCAACACCTTCGTGTAGCTTGCGCATGCTTAGATGATCGATCATGGAGACGACCGACAATGATTCAGGTAATGGCAATGTTCAAGGAGATACAAGCAGGGTCCGGGCTGGATTCACAATCAACCATTGCCACTGATGGTGGCGGTTTCAGTACAGTCGAAATGGTGGAGATGAGCATACAGGAAGCTCCAGAACTTACCAGGCAGTAGATGGCAGACAAATTTTCGACAACCAATTCTTTGCAAAGAAAGACCAAAGAAGGTGGGTGCAATGGTGATGGATTCATTTTCACCTCCATAAAATTTTCCCACTTCTTTAAGCTCTTCAAACATGGCATGAACAATCCTCCCTACCTGCCTGCCTGCCCGCCCTTTTGTATCTCTCTACCATTTAATGTATCTATCGTTGTATCCCCTTTGAAAAATTCTTGTTATTTTATACATAAAAATGGTTGTTTTAACTTTGTTATAAAACGTGTAAATACACAATTTCCAGTTTGTTTTGCCATAGTGCTGCTTGTTTTTTTCTTTCATGATCATTTAAATTTTGTTTCGAATCCATATGGATCCGCTAATGGATACTATGCTTGTTAGCGAGTTTGGCGGGGAAGATTTTTGTCGTTCTTGATTCAATTTTGTGCCCGCTAGACCGGGAAGGGATTTAGTTTACATTTGTTTTGATTTTATGTAGTACTTGAATAATATATACATATATATAAAAGAGGAAGGTGCTGTTGAATTATAATATATATATATATATATATATATAAGAGGAAGGTGCTGTTGAATTCGTGACTTCAGTGATGGTGACCAAGTGGATGGTTTTTGGCCCTTTGTCTCTCTGTCATGGTATCCTTCAGGCTCCAGCTTATGTTAGAATGCATGCGCATGTCAAAAAAGACCCTATATTTATATAATTTTTGCAAAAGCACCAATTTCTTGAATTGGGATTTGAATTTTGTATGTGTAGTTGTAGGCTATACAATACTTGGTCATATATCACCAAAATTGTATCTAACATATGTACTCTCTTTTGGGTGTGATTTAAAGCGATGGAAATGGGCCAATCAATTGTTATTTTGTTGGTGTCAACTTTCAATATTGCGGTTGTGAGGTGGGGTTGTAGTCCATAGAAAGGACTTGTAACCATTGTGGTCCTCCAAATATATGAAACCTTTTTGAGTTCTGAGAGTTTTTGATACGTAACTTTTTTATAGTATTTAATTTTCTTGTATGTAGTTCTAATTCTACCAATTGTAGGGCATGAAAAGAGAAAAAAAAAACCCAAAGTAGTGGGTTTGATCACCTCCATCTATTACTTCAAGTAATGGATTCGAATCTCTCTAATTTCAACCTTTATGTTAATATTCACAAACATGTTAGTGAATCTCTCCCAATATTTAAAAACAATTATCCGAATTATAATAGTAGAGTTTTATTTAAATTAATCTTGTAGTCTTCTTATCCAAAAATAATATCAGCTAATAAATAAAATAAAATAAATTAAAAAAAAAAGGAAATAGGGAGGAAGTTAAAGATGAAAGATTGAATATGAAGTGGCTGTGAATTCAAATGTTAAGACTAAAAGAGAGTGTAGACATTCAAATTTTGATGGACATGTGTTGATGATTTTTTCTTTTTAAGAAATTTTGTATATAATTCAAAAGGCAAGGCTGGACCATCAGAAACCAAGTCTTAAGCTAATAAATGGTAAAGCGGTGGACAAACAAAATAGGTAGGCTGATGAGTGAGCGTGAAGATATTCTTTCTTTGCAACACAATAATAAAATACATAAATTAATAAAATTTGTCTTTTCATAAAATGCGCAACGTGCATGCTCGACCATAGAAAAAAAATAATCTCTCAACTCTAGCTTGGAAATCGTGTCGCCTCCTTCTCAAGCTTTGTTTAAAACTATAATTAATATATTGTTCCCGAAGAACGCATCTCGTTTTCCTTTATTATTTTAACTTTTTCCTTCTAGCAAGCTCTCGGCTTAAATTTGTGACCAATAATTTATTTCTTATTTATCTCTTTTAAGAGTTGGAAGTTTATCTAAATCTCTTGATTTCTACGCTATTGATTTGACAAAATATTTACATTTATAGTTAAAAAATAAATACTCATACGACAAGAGAAGAAAGCTATATCCAATTATTTGTAAAATATGTACCGTAAAACTTTAACCCTTACCATTAAAAATATTTCATAAAGATACATAATTGCCTTAGTTAGAATGGGATGAGCAACTTGTAACCATTAATTAGATGGCTAGCAGTTGTTAAATTTTTTTAATATTAATTAGATGAAGGACCATATAAATAATTTTCATTTAGTCTTACGATTTGGACTAAAATAAATTAGTATGGTAGCTTGGATAACCGATCTTATGATCTAGACAATTGGTTATACTATTTAGGTATAAATTAAATTAAAATCAAAGACATTGTAAAGAGAGATTGAATTTATTTGTCCATAAATAAAATTAAAACCTACTTTGATTTGTAAGTTAGATATATATATTTTTTAATTTGAAAAAAGTAAATTATAAAAAACCTTTGTTTAAATGAAGTATCTTGGAAGTAAATTTTATATACTGTTTTAAATGAAGTATGAATACTTAAGTAATGTGGAAGAAAAGGAGGAAAATAATGCGGAAATAGATTGATAAAAAGTCATATTTACCCTTCTTTAAAATATTGGATTCATTCATTGTCATATCACAAATTTTTAAATTGTATCATTGAAAAGAAATACAAATTAAAAGCAAAGATTAAAAGATCTACATCACCTAAATGTTGTGAAGTAGAAAAGTTGTTATAACTCCTTTCTTAGGAAAAAAAAAAAGAAAAAGAAAAAAGAAAAGTTGATATAATTTATGTGTTACTGTTTTTGAGAGAATTATGTGTAAATAGTGTCTTTTTTTTTTTTTTTTAATAGTTGAATTATGTGTGAAACTTTAAAGTCGAAATAGTTCAGATATGCATATGTCAAATAGTGAACTAACCTTACAACAAAGTCCTCCATTTTCACTAAAATTAGTCTAAATGTCTAATACTTGGCCGTCTAAAAATAGTGCAACTATTTTCAATTTGACAATCTCTTGACATATAATGATATGTAATTTTAAATGTCTAATTTTGTTTAGCTTTTATTTAATTCATTCTTTGCTAAAATATATTTAATTTACTCTTGATCGCATATATTTATATCCTAGAATATTCTACCAAGTGACTTTTATTATAATTGGTGGAACTATACTAAGTTTGTGTCTTTTAAAAGATTTCACACACTAAAATTGAAATAATTAATAATAAATATATCATATTCACATCAATAAAATTATAAATTATGAATACATATCTTCTCTAATCTCTCAATTTTGTAATGGATAAAAGGACTAGTAATAATGATGATTCCTGATATTAAAACATATACCAACATATTGAAATAGTGAAATTTTAACGTTAAAAATTTTAAAAATGAAAGCACTCAGAAGTCCATACAAAACTGGTGTGATCCACACTACAAAAGATAATTACCCTATTTATAATAAAATAATTGTAATTTAATTTTTCTTAAGAACAACTAACATTTTACAGTTATGTCAATATTATTAAAATTATTAGTCAGTCAACGTAATATTCCTGTCCAACTATGAATCTCAGATCCCAATAAAAGGATTAGAATTGTATTTGATTTGATTTGATTATATTTCTAATATCTAAATTAAATTAATTATATTTGTACAATGTCATCCTTAGCTGTCCCACAAATTAATCGTTTAAT
This sequence comes from Litchi chinensis, assembly GCA_019925255.1. NCBI lineage: Eukaryota > Viridiplantae > Streptophyta > Magnoliopsida > Sapindales > Sapindaceae > Litchi > Litchi chinensis. Next base: position 20,719,814 of record CM034471.1, read on the forward strand.
TAATTGCAATTAACACCATAGGCATTTGTTTAATTAGTTTTGCTATTTTGTTTAGTTTCGTTTAGTGGCATGGATTTCAGCTTCTTTAAAGTCGTAAGCAAAATTTTATTTGTAGATTAATGTGCACTTCTTGTCTTGACTTTAGGTACAATTTGGAATCTAATTAATTTTGAATCTTATTGCTACGTGAATTAGTACGGATGTTCCTCTACGGAAGATATAGTGTACCATTTTTTATTTTTTAATATTAAAAAGAAAAAAAATCAACAAATTAGTTTATAAAAATATTAACATATTAGTGCATTATTCATCCTAATTGTATTTGAGGTTATCAATATTCTTAAAATTGGTGAAAAGACTTTACTACTTAATGTGTTAAATTTTTTTTGAAAAAAAAATACCCCAAATAAAATATTATCGAAGAATATTTTATATATTGTTAGGGAAAACATATTTTCTCTATCGTGTCCTTGATATTTAATATATTTATTATTTTTTTTAAAAAATTAATATATTATGGGGGAAAACATATAAAAAGGATTTTTATCAAACAGTCTGGTTATGTTTTTCAATAATTGTAATTTAGCAATTGTCATTTACTAAAGCTTTCTTTGTCAAAGTTATATCAAAGCAAATCATAAATGTGAAGTGAAAAATAGGAGTGCTACAAAGAACAATCCATGAATAAAAGTTTATAATAATCTGCAAACACTAAAAGGTTAGCATTTACGGGTCCCTTTTTTGTGTTCATGTCACCTAATAAATAATTTAAGTTTCAATAACATCAAAGTAGTTGCACAGACAAAGATACCTTATATGACACTTGATTTTCGCATGAAACTTAATAAGTTTTAAAGGAATAAAATCAAACTCTTGAAGGAAAGACAATTTCTTCTCTATGTTTTTCAGTTCTCATATCTATAATTTTTTTTTTTTTTTTTTTTTTTTTTTTAAGATGTGAAGTTTTTCTTCTAGATTCAAGTTGTCTTCTTATTATTTTCTTGTTTTCGACTATTATGCAAACAATATTACAAATCCAACCTAAAACATAGGGGGAAAAAAACAACTTGAAGAAATATATGTCGATTCAAACAACTCAAATTATATATTCACTATAAATAACCATTCAACTCATTGTTATGAAAATCGAAATAAGGTTTTACTTCCATTTTAAAATAATAAAAAAGAGAAACAATGTAATGATGGGAATCGAGAAATGATGAGAGAAATAGAAGAGAGAAAAATGAAAGGAAGAAGGTGAACCCAAAAATAAAAGAACAAGCATTTATATCATTAAGGATACTTTGGTCAGTACATCTATTTGATGCTATTGAAACTCAAATTATTAAATATTTGCTTGAGTCCCAAGATTCCAACAAAAAAGTGCCACTATATACCATTTTCACTAAATTACAAACCAAATTTATTTGCATAATTTTCGAATGTTAGACTTAAGTTAGTTGAACATGTATTATTTTCTTTTTCAAACAAAACTTGTAAGTGTTTGACTCTTGCTCATTCCAATAATTGAATATTATGTATTGTTTCCATTAGTGTATATCTAACTCATGTTTAGTTGTTTAGGTGTATCAGGGATTCATTATAATAACAATGAAAATAAATGAATGTAGGGCAACTTGGCATCAATTGATGTGTAGTAAGTTAATTATATATATATATATATATATATGAATTTGTTTAATAGTTTGTTATGAGAAAATAGTGTAGGAGACAAAATTAGGTTTTTCATTTTTTTTTTGAGGGCGGGGGTGGTTGGCGAGCAGCCTTCTTGTCGACGGGGAAAAGAGACCCATATAATAGTGGAAGAGATGCAACTTGAACCTATGACTTGAGACAGTATGGATGAAAACCGATGTGGCTTTTTTACCACTGGGCCAACCGACTTTATGCTAAAATGCTCCTCTCTTGGTGTGAGGAACTTTGAACTCTCACCTTTTGTATCATTGAAACACACTTCAATTAGGTAATAATTTATATTATTTATTTTCCTCGTTTATTTCGTTCTTAGTTTATAATTTTAATATATGTATTTTATTTTTTATTTTTTTATAAACCTATTCCAACAATGATTGATTACATTAAAAGTAAATTATATACATATATATTTCAGTAAACACTGTTATAATAGTTTTAGTTTCTCAGTTATCAATTGTTAAATATATTTACTTTGACTTGATCAACAGTTATTTATGATTAATCAATAATCTATATACAAAGCACAGCCCAAATTAGCTTTTGTGTGCGCACTAAGATTAAAATTATTTTTTATATATAGATGATAATTTTTCTCTCAATGCGCATTGAAACTAATTCAGTCATTGCACATATTATGCACTAACTGAATTAGTTTTAATGTGCATTGATGTAAAAAATATATATATATATATATCCCACGGAATATAAGATACTTCATTTCCTTACTATTTTTTTCATAAAATTTATAACTTAAATTGTAGTATCATAATTTTATTCCACCTTATGGTATTTCTATAACTCTACTGTATCACTTGCAATTTTAATTATAAATACTTTTTATTATAACTCTATGTTAGGTCTAATGCTCTATTTACATGACCAGTTTTCTATCTCCAATTTTGAGTTTTGGATTTTGGTTTTATGGAACCTTTGGGGGGATAGAAACCGTATTCTTCATAGTGGACCTCCTGAGAAGAATGTACTGATTTTGGAAGAAACTGCTTTGTATCTTTTTGAGTATTGGAAGCTTAATGATATTAGTAGAGACAGTCTGAGTTTGAACCCATGACTTGAGACAGAGTATGGGTAGGAACCGGCGTGGTACTTTACCACTGTGCAAATCCACTTTGTGCCAAAATATTCCTATCTTAGTCCAAAGAACTTGAACTCTTACCTCTTGTATCACTAAAACACACTTCAATTAAGTAATAATTTATATTATTGCATTTTCCTCATTTATTTCGTTCTCAATTTATAATTTTAATATATATATATATTTATTTTCTTTCTTTTGTATAAACCTTATTCCAACAATGATTGATTACATGAAAAGTAAATTATATATATATATTTTTCAATAAGCACTGATATAATAGTTTTGGTTTCTCAGCTGTCAATCGTTAAATACATTTACTTTGACTTGATCAACAGTTATTTATGATTAATCAAGGATCTATATATAATACATAAACTGAACTAGTTTTTGTGCATGCACTGAGGTTAAAATTATTTTTTTATAAACAGATAATAATTTTTATCTCAATGCACATTGAAACTAATTCAGTCATTGCACATATTATGCACTAACTGAATTAGTTTTAATGTGCATTGATGTAAAAATTATATATATCCCATGGAATATAAGATACTTAATTTCTTACTATCTTTTTTCATAAAATTTATAACTTAAATTGTAGTATAATAATTTTATTCCACCTTATGATGTATTTATAATTCTACTGTATCACTTACAATTTTAATTATAAATATTTTTAATTATAACACCATGTCAGGTCCAATGCTCTATTTGCATGACTATTTTTCTATCTCCAATTTTGAGTTGTGGATTTTGGCTTTATGGAACCTTTGAGGGGATAAAAATCATATTCTTCATGATGGAGCTCCTAAGAAGGAGGTACTAATTTTGGAAGAAGCTACTCTCTATCTTTCTGAGTATCGGAAGCTTAATGGTATTAATAGAGATTGTCCGAGTACAACTTCTCCTGTTCATCATGTTAAGTGGCAACCTTTCAGGGATATTTGAAATTAAATGTGGATGCACCAACAAGTAATGTGACATGATTTGTACGGATTGAAGCTTTGGTGTGTGACCATCTGGAAGAGGTAAAAGGTGTTTTTTCCATAAAGATTTTGGTTTTTTTACCATTTTCTTGGCTGAATGTGTGGCTTTCAGAGATTGTTTGAAATTTGTTTTGACTTATGAGCTTAGACTTCAAGTTGTGGAAACAGACTCTCAGTTGGTTATATTAGCAATTCAGACAATGTTTTTTTGTTTTTTTTTTTTCAATAAAAGGTCCTTTTATTAGGGATCTCTTTTCGATGTTGGTCGACTTGGATAATTTTAAGTGTTAATTTACTCCTAGAAAGAGTAATGAGGCAGCTCATAGGCTAACAATTTTGGTCTTTAGAAGTAATTCTAGTCAATCTTAATTTTTTTCTATTTCAAATATTGTTCTTATTGATGTTTCTTGAGTAAATTTTTTTGGATTTAAAAAAAAAAAAACACTATTCCATACTAATTTTTAAACCATATATTTATTTAGTTGTTGTAGTCTCATTAACTCTTAAAGCTGACTACAAAATATATTATTATACAATCATTTTCAAGATTGTACATAAGTAATCCGCGTCATAAGGCAAAACATCTTCATTCGACTTGGGGGGTTTGATCGAAATCGCACGGGGGTTTCCTAATTCACATTTATATATTTTCAACATTTTCATAAAGTTTAATCCGTTTATTATTATAACAATAATAACAACTTGGTTGTGTAAATTCAATTTGGACTTGTCTTAGGGGACACATAGAGAGCACGAGACAAGCGAGCGGCTTTCAAGACTCAAATGTTTGACATGCCTGAGGCTCACACACTCCCACCCACAGCTTTCACACGTACACGCGCGTTCATTTGGCGACATGCAGGCCAATGGCAACCTGGTTATGTCGGATTTGTTACCCTACAACGTCGCCTTCTGTATTACACTACTATCGCTTTCTGGTCCCCACTCAAATTGACCTTCAGTTTCATTTTTCACCGTCAGATTCTTTAAAGACTTTAATTAAGTTAACTTATTATTAATAACCTGGTGGGACTACGTTATATAAATAAATATATATTTTGTTGTAAAACAAAGTGATAAAATTAAAACTAAAGGAAGAGCCGCGAAGAGAGAGATTAGTGAAAAAGCCCAACTTTTTTTATGCATTCATTCAGTTGTCGTGCAAGGGTAATGCACATATTTATAGTAAAACAAGTATGCTATTATTCACTTTGTAAAAGTGACTAAGCAAGTAACTATCATTTACTTGTCAACCACTTTGTTTTTAACCAACTAATAATATATATTTTAACCAACAATCTATCGTTTTCAACATATCTATATATATATATATATATATATAGGTAGGTACACTTCGTATGCATACACTTGAAAAAAAAAAAATTGATTGTATTATAAAATATATGATTTTAATTTATTATATATGATTACAATTAAACATATTTGATTATAAGTAGTAAATGTGATCACATATATTGACTTTAATCAATATATGTGATCACATTTACTGATTGTAATATCATATGTTTAGTTGTAATTATATATAATAAATAACATATTTTAAAATGTAATCACGCTTTTTTTTTTAATAAAGTGTATACATACCCAAGTATATATCAGAATGAGTCATGTATATATATAAATTTCTATGGTCAGTACATCTTAAATTTTAAATTGTCAGAATCATCAATCAAATTCATCTATTACATTTTCTCTTTAAAAAAATTCCTCTTTTTTATTCAATTCAAATGTAATAAATGAATTTGATTAATGATTCTAACAATTTAAAAGTTTGAATTCACTAATCATAGAAATTCTATATGTGTGTGTATATATATATTTTCTCCCCGATGCAGTGATATAATAAATTTGATTTCTTAATTATCAATTATTAGAGTTACTTACTTTCATATTTTTTTTCAATATTCATTCATGTTTAATCAATAGTCTAAATATAATGTACTGTCTTAATTAATTTTACTGTACACTAAGGTGAACATATATATTAGCGATATGGAACACTCCATATTGGTGAATAATCAAACAATCTAAACTGTTCCGGATCATTTTAGAACCAAATCAGACTGCTAATAGGGTTTCAACTAGATTGATAAACAATCTGGAAATCAGATTTTTTTCGTTTGATGATTTGATTCGACGAACCAGATCGTCGTGACGATTTGGTTTGTCTCTCTCTATCGTGCAATGAAGATGATCCTTTATACATTTTTTCGATGATGAGATTCATATTGGACCTCCACCTCCTTTTTTTTTTTAACAATTTTTAAAATATTTTAATTTTAGGAAAATGTCCATTGTCCCATCGATATTACGGTGGGGTTTTAATTTTGAGCCCCTCCCCTTTTACTTTTTTTTTTTTTTTTAACAACCTTTTTTTTTAATATTTTAATTTTAATTTATTCTTTTTTTATTTTTTTTTTTTTATCATTGAACTTCGCTGTCCATCTCAATTTGATGGATTGTGGAGAATTTTTTTTATTTTATTAATTTAAAAAGGCTAATATAATAATTTGTTAGAAAATCATAAATTTGAGGAGTTTTAATAGATAGAAGGGCAAAACTAACTCCTCAAACTTTCAGTTAACGGTCAAAATCAAAATAAATATAAGAGGGACTAATTTGAAGAGTTAGTTTCTGGATAAGGATCACAAGAGTTATAAGCACATCCACGTTTAAAAACGAGAAGTTTTTGAAGACATAAAATCAAAATCAAATTCTCTCTTATGTAATAAATTTAGGGACTATTGATCCCATTGTATACATATATATATATATATTTATATGTGTGTAGTATTTCTATTATAAGAATGAACTGATTTTAATAACCAACATTGTAATATATTGATTATACATAAATAATTAATGTCAATTATTAATTATGAAAAAAAGTTAATGTATCCAATGACTCGTAATGTTGGAATTAATATTATTAAAATCAGTTCATCCTTATATTAGAAAGTCTCTCTCTCTCTCTCTATATATATATATATGTGTGTGGGTAAGCTTTTAAGAAATATATATATTTTTATGTTAAAAACTGGTAAATTGTATGTAAATAATAAACTAAATAAAGGAAGAATTGTAAAGGCTTAACCTTTTTAGAAAACAATTTAAGTTCTATATTTAAAAGAAAACCAAAATTTAATCATAATTGAGTGTGGGCCAAAAACCTTATATATAAAAATAGTTTTCATCTAAATTTGAAATCATTAGGTTTTAATTAAAAAATCATAATAGTCTTTAAACCAATAGTTTAAACCACTCCTTATTCTTTACAATCATAAACTTTAAATATTTGATAATATATTTTAAGATTATAATCATTTTCTGTCTTTTTTTTTAAGTACATGTAAATGGCGCATCACAATTCCTTATTGTACATGGTTTTGACATGTCGAGAGTCATTAGTTTTCAAATATATTGAGACTATGTTTAGCACATTATATTATATGAGATTGGATTGTATTGGATTAAATTAAAATGGATTCTATTATATTAAATTCTATTATTCTTATATAATATTGTGTTTGGTGATATTTTGTATCAAACTTTATTAACTTATACAATATTTACATGTGATTTCTATTTCTACATATTTTATTTAATAATAAATTTGACATTTTTAAGACAATGAAAAATATTATAATATATATGTTATATATTTGTAAAATAGTAATTAATGTATATTTTAATGTTATTAATTTACTCAATTTCAAGAATATTTAATAATTTATTTATATTTTATTTAACTTATTTAATCTTTATAATTATACTATCAAAATAAAATTTTATTTTAATTTAATTAAAGTAGAATAATATATACATTATTTAGTATTTCATTTATTTAATTATTCAATTAATATTGAAATGATAATATTATTACTATTATTAAATTATTTTTAACAATGTTGTTAATATTGAGATTTCTAAATGCTATTAAAATTAATTATTACTATTCAATGTAAAATTATCGAGATTTATTAATTATTAATATTGTTAAAATTTATTAAATACTTTCTATTATTAAAATTATTATAAATATTACTGTTTTTGAAATTTAATAATATTTAAAATTTACTATTTCTTATTATTTAAAGTTACTAATTACGACTATTATTATTATAATTTTTATTAAATTACTATTATTGAAAAACACTAATAATAATATTATTGAAGTATAATAATATTACTAAAATTATTATTATTATTGAAGTTTAATAATATAATTAAAATTTATTATTTATTACTGTAATAATTGTATATTTACTTATTTATTTTTTATATTTCTATTTATTGTTATTATTATTATTATTATTTCTTCTCTACCCCTTACATTAGCTAATATAAAGAAAAAGAGTTGTTTTACAAAAAAATAAAGCGTTGTCTTAGGTAATACAAAATCCATTATATCATCAGATCAATTAAAATGCATTATTTAATACAATACGATGCAAGTACAACAAGCCACACATAATATTGAATTATTCCAGTACATCTAAACATCTCCAAACAAACCCTAATAGGCACAACCCTGATGCATATATAGTTCACACAATCACTCAATCATATCAGATCATCATAATTTTCTGTACTAACCATCATTTCGTACGTACTCCAGCCATGTCTGAGCCTCTTAACCAATTTATTTAAACGGGTACGATCAAGTAGGGTCCAATTTTTGGGACAAAAATGACAAAAGCTTTACAATATCAGCTAATTTGATTGATCACAAACTCATCAAGGCCTGGAAAATAGTCTCTATATTGAAGGTGGATTTTGGCTCCTGTCTGCTGATATGTCCGTTTTTTATTTTTTATTTTTAAATGTATTTGGTGAATGCAAATTCAAATGAAAATTTAAATATATAACCAGTGATAAGAAAGCAGTTTTGTAATAATAAATAAACATTTTTATTGAATATTATGTGACAAATTATTTTAACATACATGTTTCGATAAGATAAACTATTAAATAATCCCCGATATAAGTACTTATAAAATTTTTTTATTTGAATTTTAAATATTACAAAATACATATTATATTTGCATATTAAGTTTTATGAGTATGAAAATATATCTAAAACAACTTTTTAACAATAATTTAGGAATATATTGCTGAAAAAAAATGTAATATCTTAAGATGAGTATAAAAAAAAGATCAATATTTAAGTTGCTCTAGTACAATCACACTAATAAATTTATTAAATAATATTTTATAAAATGTTCTAATTTGAGATACGATTTTACTTTTAACTATTAAATTAATTTAGCTGCAAAAATATATATATCAAAATTTTAAAGATATTATCATCCCATGTTTCCAAAAGTCCAATTTCAAATAATAACTAATAGATATCTAAGGCAGTTACTATGAACAGTAGTTGTAAGAAGATATTGGCGCCATGCATGAAGTCCAATAATAGAATGCCATGATTGTGCAAAAGTAAGCCATGATGACCCAAAATAGGACCATTTAGACTGCCAATAAATGACATTTGTTCTTCATACTTTCAAGTTTTATTTTTTCCACCTCCAATCATCCTCAACAAAGCTATATCGGTGGGCCTTTTCAATTAGGCCATTGCTTTCCCACAACAATGCGTTGTTTCAAAAGGAAAATTATTAGGTTTTCTGACATATTCATGGGCAAATTGAGGTCAATGATTAAAGAAAAACGTTAGCTACACCCTTTTCTTCCAACGATTTTTATACAGTGTTTCTCTTCTTTTATCTAACTTCATGATATCATAGTGAAAAAATTGATAGGAAGGATAGATTTTAATTAATCGGAGAAAGATTGCAACTTTGTTAATAGTTCATTATTGGTGGTATTTGTCATTCGATGGAGTACCAGTGATACAATAATTTTTATCGAGGTTATAATCAAATGGTACATCTCAAACGACATTTTCTTCCTCACCTGCTATTAGTTGCTCCTTTCGTTTCTGAAAGTAAGTTTTTAGACAATGTTTTACAATCATATCGCAGTCGATTCTAATAATATCCTAAATAATATATTAGTATTTCAAAAATACATATATATATATATTTCATCACGTTTGATTATGTTAGCTGTTTGTATGACGATTATTATTATATGATGTTTAGGAAACATAAAGGGATAATCCCCAAAAACCTTTTACTTTTGATAGATTATCTATTTTTTTTATTATATAATTTTATTTTTATCCATAATATTGTCTGACTTTCAATTAAATACTCAAAATACTTATTGAAGACGTATGAAATAACAATAATGCCCCGGACGACAACAAATTCCATTAGGTTGATGTAATTGATCAATTGACTTTAAGCTAAAAAAGGAAATTCAATGAAAATATTAATAAAATATTAAAAAATAAAATAAATAATTAAAATATGATTTTTTATTTAAAATAAAAATAAAAAAATATATTTTTTTTTTTTTTTTCCTTTTTTTCTCAATTCCTCTCTCTGATTCTCTCTCTCAACCTTTCCTCTTTTTCTCTCCATCTCTAGTTAGATTTACTGGTGAATGATTTAACAGCGACAATGCCATAGTTCGACGACAGCAGCAAGGTGAAGAGGTCGGTTTTGGGCCTTCGATTGTGGTGACCCAGAATTAGGTCTCCATAGTGGAGAACCATTGATGAAAAACCCATAATTGGGTCTCCGATTGTGGAGACCCAGATGGGTCTCTAATGGCGGAAACCTAGTTTTGGGTCTCGACAATGGGAGATCCAGTTCCAGGTCTCTGCCATTGGAGACCCGTCTCCAATGGTGGAGAATGGTCTCCACTGTTGGAGACCCATAACAGTGGAGATTAGTGAGGTTTTTGTTTGTGTTAATTTTTATTATATATATTTTTTTGTTTTATAGTGTTTGTTGATGATTATGAGAGATTAATAATAAGAAATCCTATAAATCTAGAAATGGAAAGAGAGAGGAGATCTAGAAATAGAGTTCATGCTGCGGAGATTCAATCTGAATCTCATTTTTTATTTATTTTTATTTTTAATTTAATTTGTTTTTATTTTTTAAAATATTATATCAGCGACAGTTTGGTTTTTTTATTCTCTGTTCATGTCAGTTTCACTTTTCTATTAAAAGAGTGACAAAATATGGTATTTTGGATAAAAATAAAATTATATGGTTAAAATGGATAATCTATTAAAACTAAGCTGATTTTTTAGGATTTTCCCAAAAGACGAATGTGAATATTACATGTGCACACCTCGCTTTCTGTGTGTATATACACGAACAGAGAAAACGAGTGTGCATGCACGTGGGAAGCTGACCGGATAAGCGCTGGGTAGCAGACAATGCACCGGCAACGTATGGGGGCAAGTAGGGCATAAGAAATAATTGAACAACTTCTCTCCCTCGATTTCTTCAAAGTTTATGTAATTCGAAGCCAAGCTTAGTATATACATATGTACATGGACTGTCACTGGCACCATCTACCCACGTGCGCTTACACAGTCACGTGGGTCCCCACGGTCACTGGATAAAGACGACGGTGCGACAAACAAACAAAAGCGACGGTCCTGATTCCTTCGTTTTTACTATTTTTTATTACGTAGTAGCTCTTCATGTAGTCATGCACTTTATATATATTTTAAATTTTCACATTACTATATTATAATTAGATTGAAATTTGATGGAAAAATATATAATTCAAATTTACGATTTTTATGGGGTGTATATGAGAAATTTATTATTGAGTTAACCTTTTCTTTTTCATTATATTTCATTTACAGTTATATTTTAACTAACATCTTGAGAATACAAAAAAAGAAAAAAAGAAAAAAAGATCAATAATTCACGTATATGGAGCCCGGTCAAGCTGTGCCTTTCGCGAGTCCCAAATTGTCATGCGCTGTAATTTTATATGCAAGTGCTTCGCAGCAGTAGCTAGAGATTGTGTAAGCCATGTGTCTTATTAATTTATTTTTTTTAGTTGTTACAATTAATTTGACATTTAAAGCAGATATTGTATAAATCTATAATGTCAATGATATGACTATAAAAAATGAATTATCTTGTCGACTCTTGTTTTAGTTTATAAGTTAATTACGATTTTTCTATGAGTGTTATGACTTCAAAAGATAAACTTGCAACTCATTACCAAATTAAACAATTTTATTAAATTTTAACTTATTAATGAATGAAGGTTAAGTACATGTATTAAATAAATTTAAATAACACATGGAAAGGTGCGGTGGAACTTGAAAGTAGACTCTTTAATTAGATAAAATTTAAAGTAGCTTATTAGTTATCATTATAATTTCAAAATATATTTTAATTTGGTTTTTATTAAAATTTTACTTGATAATATTTTAAGTTCAAATAAAATACATATAGATACGAAAGACAAGGTTAACATAATTTTACCATATAATTTAATTTTATATTTAAATGTGATTAGAACTGTTGAAATAAAAATCAAACTGTGAGAGAATTCGAAGTCTGTTGTTACACCTAATACCGGAGACTTTCTAATGAGTAAGTAAACAACAGTATTAAAATTCAATTGAATAGTGGGTGACATTGTTTTTCATTAAGTTGTAACTATAGAATGAAGTGCTAAATGATATGTTAGTTATTTATAATACCATGTTATATATTTTCCAAATTCAATCTAATTGACAAGCCAGTGACGCAGGAGTTGCCAACTCATAGCAATACTCTACTCATGCTCGTAAGTGGAAGTGGCGCACCACCTAACTTTGCTTTTCTGCGAGCACAGATTGAAGCAGCAGTAATATTAACAAGTCTCATCTTTATCTTTATCTGAATAATTATCTTTTCATATTCGAAACTAGTTATCCGAGTCTATCTCTGAAGTTCTACCTGGATTTATTTAACCGAACTCAAATCCTAGGTGTCAGTAAATATTTAAAAAAAAAAAAAAAACATAGTCCGCTCACAATGAACCTTGCGTACGAGAAATCTACTGGTACAGTAAACATGGTCAGAGACTATAATATAAAAGGAGTGGGCTTCTTAATAAATGGAGGAGAGGAGAGGTAAGTCCTTGAAATTAGGGTTTGAACGTGCAGGTCACGAGGCACCACGTGGTGGTCTCCGGTGGCCCTGGCAAGGCTGGCGCATTCAAGCTGTCCCTCACTCTCTCTCTCCGTCTGACTAGTTTCTTCGTTTTACTTTGATATATATATATATATATATATTTGCATCAACAACCGTTCATTTTAATCAATCAAACTTGGCCCTGAGCCCATGGCCCTTTTACAGTTTCTTGGAAGTTTGTGAGTAAAATAATAATTTATTATTCTGTTAATTAATAATATTTATTAGTTTATGTGTGTTTACTAGGATTGATGCTGAGATTAGCAGGGTTCACATGCTAGGGTTTTTACTGGAGGAACGATTTCGATGTTAATTATTATATATAATCACTAAAATCGTAGTAGAATTAAAGAGTAATTTGGTAATAGAGATTTTTTGGATTGCAACATCAGGTTTAGTACACATTTGACATTACATACATTTGAAGTTATTGAGATAGGTCTTGCATGTGGATTTTTAATGTTATTTTTTGATATGTATATTAGGATGATAAACTTTAAAATGATTTCCTTTGTATTGATATTGCATTTTCATATTCAATTATATATGGTAGCAATTACTTGGAGAAATTAATGAATATTTGTATCCTTGGAATAATTTTATAGTGATATAGACTTTTTGTTTTTTACTATTTTTCTAGGATGTAACGAGAAAAGGTTTGAGGATTCCAATGGATGCATGGAGTTGTTGTACGAGTTGCATTTAAATTTGATTTTGTGTAGTAATTTTATTTTTATTTAGAATTTCTTTATAATATATTATAGATAAATTATTATACAAAGTACAATCTAAAGTTGAATTTGTTTCCTTTTACACTGTCTTCTTATTTTTGTTTCCTTGTTCTCCTTATTGGTCTTTGTTTATTGTTTTTGAATAACAAATCATACCTGTGACTCTATGAGATACACTTCAATAAATTAATTTTATGTTAGGCTTTTAAGGAGTACTGTTTTGAGTCATTGATATACACTAGTCCTTACTCTCTCCACGACGCCATGAAATATATAAATTTTTTCTTTTTCTTTTTAATAATTACATGATGTAAATTAAATCCTCAAATCTAAGATTATATTCGATTTCAAAATTTCTTACATGATTATTATTAGAGGATCATTTCAACTAGATTAATTGACATACATATAATTTGTCGATTTATTTTATGACTCTGTTAATTGTTTATAGTTCTAATCATGTTGATAGTGCATGCATGGGGATATTTGGGAACACAAAGTGATCAAAACAAGCATAAAGAGTCGCTTGGCAGCCGACGCTGTTGGTATAGGCGTCAACTACCTCTTGCCAATGGTAAGGTTCAACACCTGAGTAAGTTAATAAATACTATGTTCTCTCATCTTATATATGAGTTACCTCTGCAGTATCTTGGATTGTACCATCAATATTTCTATTCAAATAGTTTTTTATGTTAGTCTTAGTCCTTAAAAAAAAAAATTTAAAAAGAAAAAACATGGAGAAAAATGGTGTAGTTGTACATGGCCCTACTTTTCCAGGGGACAAACCTTTCCTAATTGTCCAGGTATCTTCTCGATCTCAAAATTATATATATATATATATATATAAAATTTCCTTCCGGTGAAGTTTCAAGTGTCTAGCTAGATTTCTATTACTTCAAAACTTAAACCAAGCATGCATGCACATATCTTCTTAGATAACAGCCAAAACGTGTGCATATATCAGAACAATAATAAATAAATAAATAAATATATGCATGCTATGTGTTACATTGTTTGTACTTGTGAATGTTCATTGAATATATTCATTTACATAATTTTCTGTTGGAGAGAAAAAAATGTTTGTATGTATATATATATGTGCTGTGTGCATGTACATGAACACATTTTATTGATGACAGGTAATTTGACACTGCTTTAATATTGAATATATATTCATTTTCTATAAGCTTCAATCTTTTTAGTTTATTGATCGTGACAGGCAATTTGACACTGTATATTCATCATGCACACATTGACTCGATCGCTGAGATAAAGTTTTTGATTGAATATTTGTGGATGAGATTTAAGTCTTTGATTTGTTGAGTCTCATTCGGTTACTATATACTGAGTTGGCAGATTCACTATTTCAAATAAATGTTTGTCGTGTAAGTAAAGTTTCCTCTATTTTGGTTTTTAGTTTCATTAATTAATTTTAGACACACTCTTGCTTTGATGAGCCATCTTGATTTTAGATTCCTTTATTTAAATTTAATTGTGGGTGTCTTTGTCTTGGTCATAGACACAGTGGCCTCAATTTTCCGTTTAGTAGCGTATACTAGTTGCGTTTCGATGTCTTGTCCTTTTAGATTAAGTACTGAGAACGAATTTGATTTAATTTGTGTTTATTGTTTTTTTTTTTATTAATTGTAAGTTAAATTTTCTTTGCGAGACACGTGACATTGATGATATTAATTTGCAGAATGGATTTATGAGATACTTTTTCTGAAACTCTAAGAAAATACGCTTTCTTGCACTGAAAAAGATTGGACCGATAATGAGAAGGTTTGAAATAATTAAATATATATATATATCGATTTCATTTTTAATAAAATGTAAAATTACTGAGAACCTTTCATGCTTATTATATTTCCTTCTTATTGTACATGAATTTAATTAATTTTTTAAGCTTTTCAAGGTTTTTGATCTTATACGTACTTATTATATATATTTTTTTGTTTCAGTTGAGGTATAAATATATATATATATATATATATATCAAAGTTGAGAAATAGAGATAATTAAAAAGAAAAAAATAGAAACAAAAATAAAAATAGAAAACTGAAATGATAATCATGATTACTGGGTCCACACTGGCACTTTGGAACTCAACCAGAAGAAGATCAGTTAATGAGGTAATGATAATCATGTGCAGATTTGATATAAAAAGTGTTCAGGCAATGCAACACTTCTACAATCATGCTTTTTCGCCCTAGTATTCCTACTTATGTTTTGTCTATAGTTAATATAACAATTTTCATTTCATTTACCTTCTTTGCAACATGGTTTCATCCCAAATTAGTTTGATAAATTGTCCAAATTTTATATTAGGTTAGTGAATTTCATCAGAAAATTTTCTTTAAATTTAGTAGAAACATTTTTCTTTTAAATTTATCAAAACTGCTTTTTCCTTCTAAAAACCATAGGCTTAAAAATAAATCAATCTACATTGTTATTGTTTGAGCATAAAATGGTTCACTATTATTAAGGTGACTTGGTGTTCATCATTAGGGTACCACCTTAGACCTTAGGTACCTCTGGTGCACCACATTAAATTTTAAGTTTGATTCTGACTCTCTTTAGGCTCCATTTATCTTTCTAGCGTTTTTTTTTTTTTTTAATATAATAACTGTAACTGGGACAAACTTAGAGGACATCCGGGACCATTTAACCGAGATATGATATTGGGCTACGGCCTGGGGGATAACTCTCAATTGAGAGAGATTCACCCACACGAAGGGTGGGGAGAGACCCACACTGGAGTGAGAGAGCAACCTACACAATTGGTGGGAGATGAATTAAATATCATTATTATTATATATATTTATTATTATATTATATATATAGAGAATTTGGATGTGGCGGGCGTCGAACCACACCTACACACGGCGTGGGGGTTGACTGGTGCCAACGGCACCAGCAACCAATCGACTTTATCTTTCCAGCTTTACTCTATTGTTTTTCTGCTTCTGAATGGTGTCCTTAAATGAGACTTTACACCATCTTTTACACTAGGATAGATTCTTCTTTTCACTTGGGCCTATGCATGTAGATGTGCTCAACATTAGGCTTAATTTTCATCTTTTGCTTGACACTTGACAACTGTATATTGAATATTTGTCTCAACTTTACTGGTTAGCAAAGGTTGGTAGGCTATCAGACTATTCCTACAATCTGGAGACATCTCTTATGATTAAGGGATATACCCCCACTCAATTCTAGGCATGTGTATACATCTTATTGGATTCACATGTATCTTCCTTATTAGGCCTGAGTAGCACCCATACACTGCCCTATAATCGACTTGACTTGAAATTATTCATTCGGATTAGGTCAATTCTACTTGGGTTGTGTGGGTTCAATTTGGGTTTTGCTGGTTCATTCTGTGAGTTGTTCTTAATACTTTTATGTTATTTTTGAATGCTATACATGGTTGTACGATTGTTGGCTTATATTTTTGCTACAAAATTTGACTTAGCTTTTTAAAGTAACCTCCTTAATTTACAAAGTTTGGGATACACTAAGGTTGCATTTGCATTTGCGAAGGTAAATTTTCGATCTAAGGCATTCTTAGATGTCTTAGTTGCACCGTTTTTCATTCTTAGGTGTCTTAGTTGCACCATTTTCGATCGAAGGTGCTTTAATTGCACTGTCATTGATCTTAGGTGTCTCACTTGCACAATCTTTGTCGATATGTTTACATAGAACTCTCTCCAATCGTAGGTAATTTGGTCATATCCTCTTGACCTTTATAATATGAATTCCATTATAAGATGCCTTTGTTGCATTGAAGCACCTTGATTATACTGATAACTCACATTATTTAGAATATATGATCACATTTGAATAAATAAATAAGTTGTAACTTTTCAAATGACCATTATCTTGTTTAAAAAACTTCGAACCTTCGATCATAGGACTCTCTCTTTTGATGAACTGTGAACCTTCAATCATAGGATTCATTTGATAGACTTGAAGCCTTCGATCATAGGACTCTCTTATTCGATGGACTATGAACCTTCAATCACAAGACTCTCTCCTTTGATGAGCGATGTACCTTCAATCACAGGTTTCTCTCCTTTGATGAGATATAAACCTTGGATCATATTCCCTTGAAAGCTGAGTTACCCCCATTCTTTTTGGCTCGAACCCATCTTGTGAAGGTCTTCTTGTTCGGCTCCTCCTTCTAGCGCTAAATGTTTGAATATAAAATGGTTCGCCATTGTTAAGGTGATCTAGTATTCATCACTGGGGTACCACCTTGGATCTTAGGTACCTTTAGTGCACCATTTTAGATCTTAAGTATGATTCTGACTCTTTTTCTATCTCTCTTTCCAAGCTCCATTTATCTCTTTACCTTTATCCTATTATTTTTCCGCTTCTACAATGTGTCCTTAAATGAGATTTTACACCATCTTTTATACTAGGATATGCTCTTCTTTCCACTTAGGCCTATGCATGTAGACATACTCGACTTTGCTTGACACTTGGTAGTTGTATGTGAACATTTATCTTAACTTTACTAGTTATCTTAACTTTACTAGTCAAGTAAAAGTTAGTAGGCTATCAAACTATTCCTATGATCAAAGGACACCTCCTATGATCGGGGGCTACCACCTATGATCAAGGGATACCTCAACTCAATTCCAGGCACATATACCCATCTTAATGGGTTCACGTGTATTTTTCCTATTGGGTTAAGTAGCACCCGTACAGTTATAATCATATTAAATCTATAAATGGAGAAATGACTTCTATCTATAATTTAAACATGAATACAAAATTAAAAAATAATTATCAATTAGAAGATCCTAATAATGAATACTTTATTTAAATGATTGTTATCGTTAAGAATTAAAACCAAAAGAAAGTTCACTAGCATTATGATTTTAATTTTAGTAAAAAACAATAGTTCATTTGGATCATATCTTCACTGGATGAAACTTATGAAAATGAAGACTCAAGTTTGAAAATGAATTTTCAAAGTTTTCTTCATTATAGAGTAGAGTTGGAAACTTGTACAAGTGTTTGATAGACAAAATAACTATTCAAACTATTTATAATCTATAGTAGCTAGGGCCACAGGCTATAGGTTGCAGTCACTACCATCACTGGCAGACAGTATCACATTGGAACTCATGCAAAAATGCAAAATCAGTGATCACGATATATAGTGAAGATCATGTGCATATTAAATTTTCTGAAAGATGTTCTTTGAATAATGATTATCAATAAAATCAATCAGCTTAATCAGATAAGCAGGCATGTAACGTAATCATACGTAGATAATGATATGATTGCATGTAGACAATTCTGATATCATGTGGTAGATTCTATTGACCAAAAACTGACTGGAAAATTTCGTGACCAAACATGGATTGTGTTGGACGCTGAACAGTTCAGGGCCTCCAGGCCCTGGACTGACTTTTATTCATTTGAAGAAGCCTCGTTTGTTAAATTTTTTACTTTTATTGCAGAATCTTTACTGGTATATAAGATACCAGTTAAATCATTTAATTAAATGAACACAGTTTAAAACAATGTAAATAGTTATATAACATTCTACAGTTATGATTAGAATAAGATTGTTGTTTTCTAAAACAAATCATTTAAAAGAGATGTCCCATGTTATAGTTTAAAACCTATATGAATCAAGTTATATATTGGTTTTTTTATTATAAAATGTTTGGAATATATTGACTAAAAAATTAGTTTAAACTTTTATTTTTATTTTTTATTACATATACCATTACGCAAATAGATATGCAACCAGACACTTTAGATAGACCCACTGAGCGGGAGAACGGATTTTAATAGAGGAAAGAATAGACCCGCTGAGTAGGAGAATGGATTTTAAAGGAGGGAAGAGGACCCTAAATATTGAGAAAAAAACTGATCACTACGAGGGTAGCCATGGTGAGTCGATTTTGGCACACTAATGTACTAAGATGGCCTGCCTTTTCACGGAGGCATTGAACTTTAACTATGACATCTAACTATTTATTTCTTTGAATCAATTAGATTAAGAGTATATAGATATTGTAGACACAGTCCAAATTTCACAGTAAATATATTGTAACATTTGAACACTCGTTTTCGATATTGACTGGAGTCATTACCTATAATTTGGGCCTTTTAAAATGTTAGGGTGGACATGTCACATACTACAGTATTAGGCCTTGGTTGTCTAGCATTAAGGCCCAAACCCTGCTCCGCTATCTCATTTTCTCTCTCATTTTCATCACATGAAACACTAGAATTTCTAGATTCCCTAGAATTTCCAAGAGTTTATCCCCAGTTTCATGACAACAACTAGTGTGAAGCCTAATCCAAAATTGTGGCGCTACGTAAACACATGGGAGGTCGAGCTTCTGATAGATATCACAAGCGTTGAGCAAATACGGTTAGCTTGCAAGGTGTCAGGATGATGTCTCCAGAAGATTCTATTTTTTTGGTAACTCGTTGTGGAAAAGTAATCTTGATAGAATTGAAGTACTGTAAAAAGAGGCTTTTTGTTTCTTGTGGAGGAAGGTTTCCCAAATTAATAAGGAGTCTTAATTGTACCCCGTGAGCTAGTACGAATACCTTTTGTATGTTAGGGTTTTGTGTGGTGAGTAAAATAGAGACAACGGTTTAAAGACAAAGCTTATGCTTGTAAATATAATTCTACAGTGAAAAGAGTGGTGCTCTCCGTGGATGTAGGGTATTCCACACCACATAAAAAATTTACATCTTTTTCATTTTTCTGCTTGTGTATTTTGTGCTTTTTTGTTTCTTCCTAGTAATAATTCGAGGGTCAGTTTTGAATTTGAATATGTCAAATAGGATCGAAGAATTGTTAGATTGTCAAAAAAAAAAAAAAAAAAAAAATGTATGTCTTGATAAAATAATCTTACTAAACAAGTACATTTGAAGTTATAAGAGGATGCAAAAAATGGATACTCAGAATACTAGGCGTTGTAATTGCGTCAAGTTTTTGTGATTTGCATCACCAAAGTCCTCGTTGAAACTATTAATTACTTATCATCATGATTAGATAAAATGATGTCAATATGCAGGTATTGTGATCCTTCTAATTGGGTAAGAAATCTACCTTTTTTTTTTAATTAATTTTTTAAAACTTTTTTATGAAAGCGGTGAAAAATCTATATATGTTCGACATGCATATAAGTGAATACACCATATTTATTCCTACATTCAAGGTTTTAAATATCAATGTGATACCTAGTATTATCCAAATTTTGAAAGAATTGTGGATATGGAAAAGCATCTAAAATCTTCCGAAGTAACCATACATTTAAGGATATATTCATAAAATATCCCGATATTTTTTTAAAATAAAAAGAAAATTAGGTCAATATAGTTTGAGCTAAAATTTTTTATCATATTAAAATTTAAATATTAGAGAACAAGCTATATTTAATATGATCTCACTACAAATAGGGCTAAAAATGCCTTTTTAAAATTTACGGGTAATTTAATAATTATAGTAAAAAGTTTTGGTAGTTATTGCGACTGTAATATTTTGACTATCCTTCAGTGTAAATGCTATATGTAATTCCAATGTATATTGAATAACAATATCCATTGTCACGCCCCCAAAAAAGAGGGAAGCAGATAAATTTAGAATTTTCCAGTTTTTATAACACACGTTATATATAAAATCAATCCTTACAAACATTTCAATAGAGTTCCCTTCATTTTTGATCTTTCCAGAAATATAATTCATCAGTATTTATAATATTTAAAGTCCACAAGCAGTCTTTATCACAAATAGAGACTCAATCTATCTACAAAATATTTACTATACATTCCAAATCATACAAAGACAATATAAGGTGCGTTACTAATAATTTTTATTTGAATAAATATATTGGCAATTACAATCCTCCATATATACATCAAAGAAAACGATTGTGCAATCAATTATTCACTTCACAACCTTCAAACAAAAGTCTTTAGTCCGCAAAACTAAAATTGAATACCATGCCACTACAACTTGAGGGAAAAAAAAAAGCATCGAGCTTCCAAAACCCTGAAAGAAGTATTCTAAGTTCTAGTCATTATCAATCATCCAAAATTTCATTTTAGTATGCATGAATCTCATGTATAAACGTAAACCTCATAAATATTTCAATGTTCTATTATGCGCAATAATTTTTATATCAATCTAGTGCATATAAGATAAAACAAAATCTATGTATAAATGTAACAAATAACATAGTCGAAGGTATATGTCAAGCATAACTGTCCATATTCATTTCCCTGCCAATCCAAATCAAGCCATGTATCCGTAAATTTCTTAAACAAACAGGTACCACAGAACAAGGATACAAGAAATAGCAGTTTTTACGACGTTAGTTTTCTGGAGTTACTTATAATTGACGAACAAATTAAGTAAGATGTCAACTTCCATGTTTGGTTATTATTGACAACTTCCACTCTTACATGCTAAAAAAAAAATTAAATATTAATTTCGATACAAACTTTATTTATTGTTCTGATGTCTGTTTCACAGGCTTTGCTAGTTGCTGTTGTTATACTAAAGGAAACTATGAACAATCACGACAAGTAGTTTTTAGACTTCTACAAGTTTGTAACATCCCTAATTACTATATAATTATATATCAACTAGTTTCTTTTCATTTAGCTGATCCTAATTTCATGTTTTTGTCTTTTAATTGGCAAGCATGCGGCTTTGTTGCTACTGTTGTTTGGTGTAGGGGTGTTTATATTGCTAGCTTTGTTGATCGAACATGTTGTGCTAACCAAACCCCCATAAGCCCCACAATCTGTAGTTCACATGTCATTGAACAATAAGCAAACTTTTATTAGAGCTAAACAAACACTTAAAAATGAATGGCTCTTGAAACTATTAAAAAATCGCTATTTAACATGAAACAAAGCAAAGCAAAATATGGAATGTAGCTAATAGCCAATATTTTTTTTTGGCTTGCTGTAGGATCTAGGTTCACCTGGGTAGAACCATGACCCCCTTCTAATTGGCATCCAGCAAGCAGTGTTTGTTGCATTGAGTCTGTCTCTTCCTTCATATTCGAGAGACTGCCTACTCGTGCGCTCCTGCAAGGGGCACCTCCACATGAACGAGAATTTCTAGTCATTGGTTGGCAAAAAAGGTAAGAAATTACGAAAATTTAGTGAAAGCTTTAACCATATCGAAGATTCAAGCCTTCCTTCTAGCTCCCAATATTGACACCAAAAATTGGTCAACACCCAATTAATACTTATTAAATGCGTAATGTGTATGGAGGGGAGCTCCCCAATTAATGATTGAAACCAGACAATTATGCAATGAAAATAGTGTAAATATAATATAAGAGTAATAAATAAAAAAGATAGGGGAATTTATAACATAGTTCGACTATTTTTATAATACTTACGTCAACGATTATGTTATTGTGTTTGGGTGAGAATAGAGGAATATAATTTCTGTATAGGGTGGTCAAAGTTGAATCTATTTTCTCTGTCTGAAGTGCTCTATTTATAGTGCGAGTGTTCCTTGTTACTGTACAAGTAGATCAGTAAAATATAGGAAAGACTATCATTTATTTCCTAATTTACATCAAAGTACATGGTTTTTTTTTTTTTTTACTTAAATTTAACTTTCTTACAATTTCCTTGTTAGTGTAGTTTCCTGATTGATGAAGATCTGTTTATGTTTTCAAACTTTCTATTGAAATAATGAAACATGCGAGTTTCCGTACTTGGAGTTGGCAAATACGAGTTGCGTCTCATGCGGGCTACTTAGTTCGGGTTGCATTGCCACTTGTTGCTTGGAGCGGCGGGCCTTGTGTTGACGTGACATGCTTTATGGGCCTTAATTCTAGTGTGACTCCTTATGCTTTTAGGCTTTTCAATCCCTTATTGGGCTTAAGATCTAGGTGTTATTTTTGGGCTTAAGATCTAGGTGTTATTTTGGATAATAGATTTTCAGATTTTGCTTGTGTTGATTGTTGAATATCTTCAACTTCCTTCATGATGATTTTTTTATTAATCATGACTGCACAGTTTGTAGAAAAAGATTTCTATGAGAAACTGACCCTCAAATTGATGTTTAATTCTAGTTCAGATTTTCAGACACCATAAATAATGTTATATATAATGTGTCGTAGCGTATATATATGGAAGATTATTATCTCCATGAGGAATGGGGATGAGAGAAAATTAATCTACACTCTCCACTAAATTATATGAGCACTAATTTCTCAATTCGGTGGTGCTATATAGAGTTATTGACTTCTTCTAGCTATTCCTTTATAATTTATAATTTTCGATAAATTTCATTTTTGTCTCTATGTTTTGAAAAATTGTCAATTTTTTAATTGTGTATTACAATTGTATGCATAATGACAGGCCCCATTCCTTACTAGGCCTGCCGGCCGCCTTACTGTAGCCCTCTAGCGGATATGTGATCCAACTGAAAGGTTCCCGTAAAGTTACGCTGTTTACTTTTAAAAACTTCTTGTTAATGCTGAAACACGGTAAAAATTTTTCTTTTTATTTAAATGTTTGTCATAATCCCTATCATTTGTTAATCTTAAAATTGCCATTTTGTCCTAATTTATCAACCAATGGAAATCCAACACGTGTCATACAAAATTCAAAATAAAAGGAATTAAATAGTTTTACTCCAAGGATTAATCAGCACATCAAGATATTATAAATTAAAAACAAATATATATAAAATATAATGTAAATTAAAAGATTTTTTTTTTTTAATTTAGCAAAAATGATATTTTAAAATTTAATAAAATATTAACTTCAACTGGTGGAGATCCAATTTGGATCTCTACCAGTTAGAGCATCAATCATTGATGAACGAACCTAGATCAAGATATGGGTCAAATATCTTCAATATCAAATTTGGGTTCAATTGCACCTAAACTTGATGATTTGGGTTCAACTTCACCAGACATGAAGGATTTGTATTCGATCAACGAATCCAATTTCTCATCTTCAACCAAACCCACATCTTTCATCCTCATCTTTTACCACAAAACCTAGACCCATAAACCAAAATTTTCACTCATTTCTATTACCAAAATGTCCTCGCACGAATGCAACCTCACACTGTTCCTCTAGTAGCTTGCTTTCTCTTACGATGGTGTTGTCCTTAGTGTCGCCATTGCCTACACCGTCATCTATGCTTTCCTTAACTTCCGCTCCGCCTCCAACTCCCTTTGACGCCTATGCACCATGTCATCGCTCAAGGTCTTCGACCTTTATCCTCTCTTCCATTCCGATCATAACAACCACAACTGCCTTGTCATCGTCCATTGCCACATCAATGCCAAATCGGCTGTCAATGACAAGAATTGGAATAACTTGACCAATAGTAATTATGTGCTTGTGTCTCGGAAGAGTGGAGACAAAGCTGTTACAATCCAAAGAACACAAAATATATGTATCCAATATCAATTCTTGAAATTTATGTGTTTTTTTGTGAAAATTTTGGTGTTTTTGGAGTTATTTTGGTGTTTTTTGTTAGAGTATATTAGAAATTGAAAACACAATTCAAAACATTGAATTGTGGAGAATAGATGTTTATACATGAGATTGTCTAGAAAAATTGTTGATTTAATTTCTTTATCAATGTAATAGCTCTACCTCTCTCCAATATATATATATATATATGTATATGTATATATCTCTACCATCTGATGGTTGTCACTTGTTGAATTCTCCACCATCCATTATACAAATGGATGTTGAAGATCTTTTCTTTCTTTTTTAATTTTTTATCAATTAATTACACTATACAATGTCCAAATTACCCATATTTATCATTGTCAACATTTGAGTTGACTAATAGTGGAGTAATGGTGGAGACAAATTAGATATATTTTGGAAACTTTAGAGATATCTGAGATGATTTGCAATATATAATTAAAAATTGATAATTTCTCAAAATATAGGAATAAAATGAAATTTATCCTATAATCTTAAGAGAAAGATGGAAGGTAGAGAACAAATTCTTTTTAGAATTATACAAATAAACTAGCTTCGAGATACTAAAAATACACAAATAAAATCCATGAATAGCATCTGCACAACACATCTAAATGATAACAAAATAACAAATCGGAGATTAGCAAAGCCTTCGATTAATAGACAAGATACCAAATCCATAGGTTGAATTGATCATTTGGATAAACAAGGGAAGTTGCAGCATCACAAATACTGTCACTGGAATTGAGCCTAATAAAATGATTGGAATATAAGCCCACTACCATTTCTCACTAAGGACAATAGTCAATGTTGCTCCAAAGGCTACCATCATAGCGGCTATGGCAACAAAAAAAAAAAAAAAAAAAAAGATCTAAGACCTATAATTAACCTTCTGGGTAGCGTTAGAAGGAAATCTTTTTCTGCATAATATGCCATTAGGATAGATAGGAGCATCAATAGCGAAGTGGCAAATGAAAACAAAGCTAGTGCATTTGAGACAACAAATACTAAGAATGAGGTTCATTTCAAAAAATTTGGAATCCTTTTACCATTGTTACCTCCTGGCACAGTAAAAGCTGTAGCAAGAACTACTGTGGTAATAAGTGTTGTAACAATCATGCCAGAATTAGCCGTGTCTTTCATCCATTTTTCAGCCTTACCAGCTAATTCTTTATGCTCCTTCGTGAAAATTTCCTTAGCAATTAGATTATCTCTGTTACCTATTACTCTGAATATAGGGAACTACTTTTTTAACTTCCTGCAAATTAAGATTGTTAACATAAAATAAATTGTTAAATGTATTTATAAAATAAAGAGCCCTTATTTGGTTTCTCAAATCTAGCAAGGGATCCCTTATTCCATACCTTCTCTTTTTCATGTGAATCCCTCACAAAAAAATATAAACGATATAAAATAATAATAACACTTCAGATTTATAATCATATAATAACTGGGTATCATACCTCTTATGATGACTCACTACTATTTTAAACCGAGTGTAAATATGAAATTGAGAATAATATTAAAAGAAAATGAAAGAAATAAAATAAAATAGTGGACACGAGATTTACGTAGTAAAACCTCAATGTGAGGGAAACATTCACGGACCAAGACTAGAAGAATTTTATTAAACCAACAACTGCAATACAACCCCTCTTTAAAATTTTAGCAGAGAACTAGGGAGAAGAGAATACTCAGATGTACCTAAGATCTAGGACTTAGGACTTGTGACTTGGATGATTAAATGACTAAGCACTCATGCTTACATATAGGCAATACAAGGAGGTTGCAGAAATGCTTCATGTTGAAGCAATTAATGTAAAAAAGTCAATGAAAATGGCTCCAAACTTTAAATTGTAATTTGCTTCATTGTCTAAATTGCGGCTGCATTACCAAAGTCACAAATTCCAGCTTCACTTAATCTAATCATGATCAACATGCAACTCTACCACTAAAGTCACAAATTTTGTTTTTGCTTCACATATCTTCAATGACATGTGGCTCCACCACTAAATTATAGCTTTACCTAACTCTGACTTTTTTTTTTTTTATTTTTTATTTTTTAATTTTAACATTCTCCTACTCGAAGCCATTATTTGGTTTATCTTTCTAATCTTTGATCAAATTCATGCTGCTTACGTTTCTATAAGACCATATGAGCATCTACACCAAATGAATTTATCAGTATTGATAGGCTTGGTCATTGCATCTGCTAAGTTCTCTTTAGTGTGTATCTTTTGCATATCCACACTACTATTTTCCACTACTTCAGAACAAAATGATATTGAACTCCTATGTACTTTGTTCGGGAATGAAAGGCTGAATTCTTTATAATATGCAAGATGCTTTGACTGTCATAAAACAAAGAAACTTTCTGTTGTTAGTGCCCAAGCTCCTTCAATAACCTTTTAATCCAAATTACTTCCTTACAAGCTTGTGTACCTGCCATGTATTCTGCTTCTGTTGCAGATAAAGCCACAACTGTTTGTAACTTGGATATCCAGCTCATAGCTCCTCTTGCAATCGTAAATACATAACTTATAGTGGATTTTCTTTTATCGAGATCTCTTGCAAAATCTGAATCCACATAACCTCTGAAAATAAACTTCGATCCTCTATAACATAATGTAGCATCCAAGGTTCCTTTGATGTATCTCATAATCCTCTTCACAACATTCCAATGCTCTTTACCAAGATTCGCCATATATCAACTGACCACTCTCTACTGCTTGTATAATGTCCAGTTTTGTATATATCATAGCGAATATTAAACTTCCCACTACTAATGCATACGGTACTCGAGACATCTTCATCCTCTCTACTTCATTACTAAGGCTTACACCTGATGATAATTAATGATTCATAAGAAAAGAGGTAGAAATTGGCTTACAATTTTGTATGTTGAAGTGGCACAAGATTTTTCTTAAGTAGTTTTTCTGAGAGAGCCAAATCTTTTTATCTTTTCTGTCTTGGCAAATTTGTATCCTCTAGAATCTTGTTTGCTGGACCAAAATCCTTCATATCAAACTCTCTAGCCAACTGTGCCTTTAATTTTTGGACTCGATCTTTGTTGGGGCCTGCTACCAATATGTCATCCACATACAATAGCAAGATAATGAAATCATCACTATCTCCAAACCTCTTATAGTATGTACAATGGTTTGAATTAAGTCTATTGTATCTAAGACTTATAATATAATGAAGGAATCAAATCTCTTGTACCAACACCTCAATGCTTGTTTTAAACCATATAGAGATTTTTTTAACCAGTAAACTAACTTCTCCTTGCATTTTTCAGCAAAATCTTCTAGTTGGAGCATATAAATTTCTTCTTCAAGTTCTCTATGAAGAAATGCAGTTTTCACATCTAACTGCTCTAAGTGTAGATCAAAGTAGCACATATTACTAGGACCACCCTTACTGTCGTAAGTCGAACCACCAGGAAAAATATCTCATTGAAATCAATACATTTTTTCTGAGCATATCCTTTCACCACCAATCTTACACGATACTGCTCTACTTGATCATTGCCATCCCGTTTGATCTTAAAGACTCACCTGTTTCCAATGGTTTTTCGATCTTGTGGTAAAGGTACATGTTTCCATGTCTTATTTTTATGTAGAGCTTTAATTTTTCCGACATTATTGTCATCCACAAAGCTGCAATTGGGCTGCTTGTAGTTTCATGGAAAGTTGAAGACTCTTCATCATCTGTTAGAAGATAGTATGGAACATTCCTTTCGTAACATATTCTGAATGCCATACTAGTGGTCTCCTCTCTCGAGTTGATCGTCGAATTTTTGGAGCCTCAGTCTCAATTGGTTTTTGTAATTTGTGCTCTGGTTCTACTTTAGAAGAACCTAAATTTTCATATTCTGATTTATTTTCCACCTATATAATTGTAGTATTTGATTTTTTTTTCGAAGTGTTATTATCTCCATTTCTTTGAAGTTGATTTTCTATAAAGATAACATCCTTACTGATGATAACCTTGTGGGTAGTGGGATCCCATTAGCGATACCCCTTCACTCCATCAGCATGCCCTAAGAATATACATTTTTTTTTTTTTTAAATTTTGGATCAAGCTTTGTTCTTTCTTAGGCATTGTACATTACGTACACAAGACATCCAAATGAATGTACAATAGAATAATCAGCGGGTTTATTGGTCTATATCCCATTGGTGTTTTCAACTCAATTGCTGTGGATGGACATCGATTTACCATATAACAGACGATCTTCACTGCTTCTGCCCAAAACAACTTTGGTAAACCTACAGTCTTCAACATAGCTCTTATTTTTTCTGTAAGAGTTTTATTCATCCACTCTGCCACCCCATTTTATTGAGGAGTGTATGTGACTGTGAACTGTCTTTCGATTCTTTCTTGCTTGCAAAAAGCAAGAAATTTCCTGTTTGTATATTCTCTTCCATTATCTGTCCTTAAACATTTGATCTTTTTCTTAGATTCAAGTTCTACTCGCGCTTTGAGTACCTTGAATATTGGAAACATATCTGACTTCATCTTGATAGGGTACACCCAACTTCTCCTAGAGTAATCATCAATGAATAATAAAAAATATTTTGCTACTCCTAGAGATAAATTTAGTGATTTCCAAACATTAAAATAAATCAAGTCTAAAATGCATTTGCTTCTAGCAGTAGAATTGTTGAACTTCAATCTATACTGCTTACTTATCACACAATGCTCACAAAAAGGTAGATTTACTGTTTTGAGCATAGGAAGTAATCTACGTTCGGAGAGAATCTTCAAACCTCGTTCAGATATGTAGCTTAATTTGCAATGCCACATTATTGTTGACTCTTCCCCATGGTTGGTTGATACAATGCATGAATTAGTTTCCAACAATGTTTTTCCTTTAAGTATGTATAGATTTGTAGCAATCTTTTCTCATTTCATGAAAACAAGTGTACCTTTGATAATTTTTAAGGTCTCATTTTCTATATGGGTCTTACATATAAGATTATCCAATTGTCCTAAAGACAATAAATTCTTCTTCAAGCCCTCCACTTGTTGTACCTCCTGAATAGTACGAATTGTACCATCATGCATTTTATCTTGATTGTGCCGATACTAGAGATTTTCAAAGCATGATCATCACCCATAAATACATATCCTTTTGAGATAGGTTCATATGTGTGGAACCATTCTCTATGAGAGGTCATGTGCCAAGTGGTTACTAAATCTAGAATTCAGACATCAGTAAAATGTAATCTACTTCTTGTAACAGTAGTAGCTTTGCTATATAAGACGTCACCATCATTTGAGGTACCTGCTATACATCATTGCAAGTTTGATGACTAGGGAGTTTTATTCTACTTATTGTGCCAATATTCACTTTTGACGTTCTTTTTCTTGCCAGAGTTGTAGCATTTGACATTCTTCTTACTTCTTGATTTTGATCTATCACGATTGAGACTCTCACTGGGGCCATATTCCGTTGATCTCCCTCTTGTCTTTGACAAATCCTCTGCTTGTTTACTACTTGACAATATGTCTTCCTTGTTCTTCCACTCGTTTTCTTTTTCTAAAACAACCGCTGTAACATCCTTGACAAGTAGATAGTTTATGAGGATATTGTTTGTCAGGTTGATGACAAGTTGATCATACGAATCGGGTAGACTTTGAAGTCGAATTTTTGTATGTTCATTTGCCTTTATTATATGATCTAACACTGAAAGTTGAGAAAATAGAGTATTTAAGGTGTTGATGTGGTCGGTTACTATTGTAGATTTTGCCATTCGAAGATTACCAAGTTTCCTATTTAAGAAAATCTTCATATGTAATGATCTGGACTCGTATAATTTTGTCAGAGTGTCCCATACCTTTGTAGCCGTCTTCTTCTTCACTACACTTGATAATACACCATCTACTAAGGCTAGATGGATATTGGAAATTATGTTGTCATCCATCTCATTCCACTTGGTGTCATCAGTAATCTTGACTAGCCTTTCTTCAATTGCTTGTAAGTAATTATCTTTCTTCAAGATAGTTTTTGTTTCATTTTTTATAATGAAAAATTACTTCCATAGAACTTCTCAATTTCAAATTTTGCCATCATCTTTGTGAAATACTTATAAGACATTCGATGAACAGTAACGTGAATAATACTTGTATTTCGGAATAGTGCACATATATGTGAATAGTGAATAGTATCCCAGGTCAGTTCACAAGAAAAAGAGGTAGGTTACAATAAACACACTTAAATGCTAAGACTTTCTTAACTAGAACTTTTCCTACTCATGCACTTACGCATTATCATATTTATTTTCAGTAATCAGGAACAATTATTTTCTGATATGGAAGATTAGACAATACTGTAACCACAGAGCATACTCAGAATTTTCTAAAGAACCAGACTTTGATACCATTGTTATGATGACCCGCTATTATTTAAACCCAACGTAAATATGAAATTGAAAATAATATTGAAAGAAAATGAAAGAAATAAATAAAATAGTGAATATGAGATTTACATGATAAAACTCTCAATGTGAGGGAAACATCCACGAATTAAAATTAGAAGAATTTTATTAAACTAACAACTGCAATACAACTCTCTTTAAAATTTTATGAGAGAACTAAGAAGAAAAAAACACGTAGATGTACCTAAGATCTAGGACTTGAGACTTATGACTTGGATGATTAAACGATTAAGCACTCATGTCTATATATAGGCAATACAAGGTGGTCACAGAAATGCTTCATGTTGAAGCAATTAATATAAAAAAGTCAATGAAAGTGGCTCCAAACTTCAAATTGTAATTTGCTTCATTGTCTAAATTGTGGCTGTATTACTAAAGTCACAAATTCCTGCTTCACTTAATCTAATCATGATCAACATGCAGCTCCACCACTTAAAAAACAAATTTTGATTTTGCTTCACATATCTTCAATGACATGTGGTTCCACCACCAAATTATGGCTTCATCTAACTCTGACTTTTTAATTTTTAATTTTTAATTTTTAAATTTTAACAATACCTCAAACCACTGCAATTCTTTTTGCATTTGAAAAGCTAGCGTGGCACCTGACACTAAGAAGAATTGATTAGTTGAAGCAGCAACAGAAGGTGGAAGCTTTGCTGCTAGGTGCAATGTGTTGTTCTCTGAATCAATTATGGAAAAAGCCAATGTCTGTGCAATTGTCGACATCTCTGTAGCTACTAGATTGAATATCATCGGTTGTCGAGCTTGAATAGCACTTCGCAATATGTTGAATTGATGTCTTTCTTCATTGATCAAATTTGGAAGATTTTAAAGGAAGGCCCTTACAATTTCAAAAAACCCCAATTTTGTGGCAAACAAAAGGACTGGAGGTTGATTGTGAAGAAATTCGATTATTTGTTCGAAATTCATGCGGTCAGAAATTTGTGCACAAAGACAATTTACTAATTCCTTAACATATTTATGGTTCAACTTGGGCTCTCATATGTGTTGTAAAGGACGTGCTGCAAGCGATTAAAATCAAGTGTAACAATTAGATTAGTACCTGTTAGACCAAAGCTTAAGTCAATTATAGTGTTTGAAATAGAGGTTGAAGCAAGTATAGAGACCTCATTAGCCTAATACCATTTAACAATTACTAAACCCATATATCTTAGATTTTTTAAATAAAAACTCAACTATAACAATTAAGGCATAATTAAATGAGATTTAATATGTTAGCATCATGTATGGTTTAGAGATTATATATTTAATCAACCGAGAGAACATGTATATTGTATTGTTGCTTACCCAACTGTTCAATTGCTTTCCAAAGCAATCCTTTAAGCCTTTGAGGCACTGTAACAAAAAGAGCAGCGTTTTGAGGTATATAGCAATACATTTAATTTTATTCATCTCTAATTTGAAGTATTACATTATAATAATATGTGAAAGGATAATTATTAAGTAACTCTTGGCATCTTATTTTTTAAATTACTAATAATTTGGGAGTTTGAAAAAGTTTCGTTCAAGATTATATCAAAAAATAAAAAAATTATACTAAATTCATCTTAAATAGACTTTTGTCAGTCAAACTTAATGGTTAAGTGGTATTTTTTACTTTTAAATTAATTAATTAAATGGTGAAGTATCATGTTTTGATGTGAGACTATACTTTTTTTTTTTTTTTATCAATAATTTTAAACATCTCACCTCTTATATTTTACTTACATTTCAATTAATGATGTGGGTATAGTAAAAAGAGAAAAAGAAATGAAATAAAACCATAAGAGATAAATAAATAATGACGACATAACACTGCCTAGGTAATTTGATTGATATGAAGTAGTGAAGAGGAAGAAAATGAGATCTGTATGGACAAAGATGAATAAATTAATTTGATTGGTACGAAGCAAAGAAGAGGAAAAGACTGTCACGTATAGTAAATAGAGAAAAAGAAATGAAGTAAAAGTCATTAAAAGTAGAAAAGTAGAAAGAATAAAAAGAAGTGAAAAAAGATAAGAATAGTAAAAACACATGAAAAGAAAAAAGAGAAAAAAAATAAAAGATGAGAGATAAATACACAATGTAATAAAATTTAGGATAGAGAAAAAATAATTAAGGAAGAGACGTTATAAGTATTTAATGAAGTACAAGAAAAAAGAGATTTTTTTTTAAGAGAACAAGAAAAAAGAGATTAAATACTATTAAATCTTAACAATTTATATTACTCAAATATCATAGTCAAGAAAATATATCAAAACTTATGTTGGAGTATCTCTCAATGTATAAACGTATAGTATGTAGGTTTGTTAAATGTTATGAACACATAAAAAACTACAGCAATGAATAGACGTTTTATCATTGAAAGTGACATGTATAATAAGATAATTAATAACTTGTTAAAGTTCTTAACTTAAGACTCAAATCAATAATTAGTAAAGCATGATATTATTAAAACTTGTAATTTGAAATAAAGTATAATAAGGCTTTTAAACCAATTAACTCAAATACTGAAAAATGTCAAAAGCTTGCATTGAAAGATATGACATGAAATTTGCAAACCTCGAGTTAGAAAGCTTCTTTGTTGAATTGAGGCAGCTATATCTGGGAAGTATTCTGCGTAATCTTCTATATTCACCAATATAGACTCTGGTGGCGTATGTCTAATTTCTACGCAAACCACTTACATATGAAGTAATAGTGAACAACTTTATTAGTTGAAGAGAAAGAGAGCGCATATATATATATATACATATATATAGAGTAAAGAATTGTGCATGTGTAGAGAGAATACTAACATTTGTAAATCCATCTTTCCCAAAATCTAAGTTTACTTCCACTTAAAAAGTTTGAGTATTTGCATGACAAAAATGTGAGCATTGCACTCCCATTGTTTGGAAGACTAAGAAACACCAGTTCAGGGTACTTTTTAACTAGAAGAAAAGTTATATTTGTAGAAAAAGGAATATGAAAAAGATTCGTTAATTATGACTACAAAGACTGAAGTCTGTAATTTAACAACTAATTAGTGTCTAATGCGAACAAGGACCCTCTCATGATGGGAGTTCTCACTAGATCATAGAGAGAATCCTTGTCCATGCATTTGCAGTAGCATGCATATATATATATATATATATGTATATAGATATACATGAGGACTTTTATAATCAAAACGTCGTAACTTTAAAAAGTCAGAACTAATAAATTTAATTCATTAATTTTATTTGAATTAAATAGAAGAGAGAATTTGTTTTAGGAGAGAGCATTATTGTAATGAGTGAATTTGATTGGTTGATTCTTATTTTTTAAAGTTAGGATGTCTTGATTATAAAAACCCCCTATATATATGTGTGTGTTTGAGTGTTCAATCTTATCGTGAAAACCTAAACCAATCAGTGACTCAATGAGCTCAGTAGATCGATGATCAGTGACGGGAAAACAATGCTCAATTTTGGTTACAGTAACAAGGTACCAGACCAGCTCCTTACATTTACTATCCAAAGAAAGGAGAAGTGGAGGATATCCACGTTTGTTTAGTATATGTGGTAAAGTTGGGTTTTTCCTTATTAATGCCTTGGCTGTCTTTAAACTTCCACCCATCGCAACAAAGTGAAGGGCGGTGAATCCATTGGCAGTCTGCATCGCAAGTGATTCTGGTGATAACTTTTCTTCCAGTTTTTCCACGAATTTCCATTTACGAGCTCTTGCGGCAACCATCAGTAGTGTCAATGAATCCTTTGTGATCCTAGCATTTAATGCATTTGAATCTCTGATAAAACTTTCTGCAGCTTTCCAGTCACCTTCATTTGCAGCATGGTACAATTTTCGGTAGTCATTATGCTTGTCTTCTCTCGCTTTCCAATCAAGACAAATTTATTTATCAGAAAAACCAATGCAAATTATATAATGAGTTTTATATTTACATCAATATTTGCAAGAAGGCAATAAATACAACATGCGAATTCTTAATTAAGAGACAATCTAGTCTACACTGAATCTCACTGCCTATTTTTATCCAGTAGAATTATGACATATATTGTGATTATACAAAGTGTAACTTGTGTATAGTATAATAATATGAAACAGAGGAATCGAAAAGTCTGATTGAAAATGCTTAGGACGTTCATATATATGTAGAGAAAGAGAGAAAGCTCTTTACGGAATTCACGAGCTGCAGCCCGAGGCATCAACACCGGCGATTGAATTTCTGAGGCGGCTGATTCCTCTGTTGATTCCACTGCTCGGTCCTCTAACACTGGCGGTTGAATTTCTGAGGTGGCTGATTCCTCCAACACCGCTACTTGAATTTCTGAGGCAGCTGATTCCGCTGGTCGGGATACAGTAGTTCCTAGCAGTCCCTCAATGTCAATGGTAATTATTTCCTCTGCAGATCCACCAGCCGAGGGCATGGGATCATGATTTGGTTGCACCGAGGGAGACACTATCTTCCTACAGGATTCTTGAGTTGCATCTTCTACTTGAGACAACTATGGTTGAGTTTCTGCGGTGGCCGACCCACAAGTTGGCATGTTATTGTGATTTTCATGCAAAGAGGGATTATCATTTAGTTCAGCTCCTACACTCTCCTGATTCGCCATTTTGTAAGTTTCCGGCAGAGAGTGCTTTCACGAGAGAGAGAGAGAGAGAGAGAGAGCGAGAGAGAAAACTGCAGAAGTACTGACATTTCAATTTTGTAAGTTTCCGGCTGAGATGTTTTATTGATTGTTAACAAATCAATAAAACATCTACTGACATTTCAATTTAATACTTTTTATTTTTATTTTTTATTTTGTTAAAGACAAATTTATACTTTATTACAATTATAATTAAAACTAAAAATTTTAAAGATTTTTACACATAATATCCTATCTTTTCTTCATCTCTTTTAATATTTTATAAATACCAAACCCTTAAATTTTATCATTTTTTGATATTTTTTATGCTTGACTTGATAATATCTTATCTTTTCTTCATCCTTTTAATATTTTTTATGCTTGACTTGACTAGGAAGTGACGGTAAATGTTTTAAGCTACTCAAAACAAAACAATAACGAGAAAATAGGTTTTTAATTAATTTTAAACTTGCAATCCTTAAGTTTTAATTTTTAGCATGAAATAAAGCTTCATCAAAATGCTTTTATTTATTTATTATTTTTAAAAAACAATGTTGTGGCTTATGAAAAAAAAAAAACTATTTTTTTTTTTAAAAAATCTTTCCAATTTATTCTTTTAAAATGAAATGTTTTTGTTTATATATATATATATATATATATATGAAAAGAAAAAAAAAAGGTATTTCGGAACAAAATAAATATCTTAAGAAATTTTATTATTTAACATAAAATATCTTTAGAGAATAAGTAAAAAAGAAAACAAGTGAACTGTAAGAAGAAAATCTCCATGATTACATGAATTGTTATATGTAATAAAGTACATATTTAATTTTTAAAATGGCCATCAGGTTTGTATGTGCTTCATTTACACCAGGTAAGTCATTAATTTGTGCAGATGGTTAATCCATCTTCCCGAGATTACATGATAATGAGTATGAATTTTGATTGTCTTAATTTTTTTTTTTCACTTTGCTGTAAATCTCAATTGTCTATTTAGTCATTTTCTATGAGTTGAAATCTTTAAAAACTCACTACAGATCAGTAGAGGATCTAAGAATTTGAAGAAATCTGAGTACTTTGTTTATTTGTTTTCTTAATAAGACTATAATAATGATGTAAAAATTAAATAATGTCATATCTTATGCCTAATGAGTAATCAAGGTTGCTATTTTCTGGCTCAAGATTCTTTTTGCATTTCTCATAATATTACAATAAATTAACTAAAAACCTCTCTTCATCTTTATGTGAGCCAAATTTAAAAAGGTAGAAAAGAAATAGCAATACGCCTTGTTGGAAAAGTCCTATTTAATAAGAAGGTGAACAGGGAGCCATTCAAGAATGTGATGGTGCAAGTTTGGAACACAGTAGGTCGAGTAGAAGTAGAGAAGGTTGGTGATAATGTATTTGTGTTTCATTTAATTTTGACAAAACCACAGACAGAGAGATGATTTGGGCAAGAGGCCCATGGCATTTTGATCAAAGTTTGATGGTATTGGAAAAATCGAGTGGACCAGGGGATATATCCAGAATGCAATGTCAAGAAGTGGAGTTTTGGGTGCAAGTGTACAATGTCCCCCTAATGTGTATGACAAGGCAGATGGCAAGCATTATTGTGGAAAATCTGGGGGAAGTAGTGGAAATCCCAACTAATCTCAAGGAGTGTAGGAGGAAGTTCCTCAGAGTAAAGGTAAGAATAGATGTTTCTAAACTGCTTAAAAGGGGGGTGAAACTCAAACTTGATGATTTTGATGAAACAATAATAATCCTTCCCATTATAAACGAGAGGCTACCAGATTTTTGTTTTGCTTGTGCCAAAATAGGTCATTCCCTAAGAGAGTGTTCGAATGAAGAGTTCAAAAGAGAAGCGTTCGGAAGTTCGATCACTAAATATGGGGCCTGGCTGAGAGCAACTCCGGTAGCAAGATCTACATCCCCAAAGAGAAGGCCAGAGGGGGTAAGAAAAAGGAGTAAGGAGGAGGATACTTTGACTAGCATAGAGGGACATATAATAGAAGGTCGATGAGAAGGTTTAAAATCAAATATTAGTAAATCTAGTCCGATACAGGCAACAGACAAGAATTTATTGCAGCTAATGCTAAATGTAAATTACCATAATCTTGTTGAGAATGTTCTTGTTAAGGGGACTTTGGGATAGTCGATTAAAAAATATGATTGTAAATTGAAAGTGGTAAAAGTAAAGTTAGTGTTGTTGTGTGATAGAATGAAATGATATGAGAAAGATGGGTGTAGGAGTAGGTAACTAGATATATATATTTTTATTAGATAAAAGATATTGGTGGTAGATAAGCTATAATAACTCTCAAAAAAATTTGGATAGAAATGTATTATATTATATTAAAAAGAGAAGTTTGACAAATAGAGGAGTACAGAAGCTTTTGTTTTTAATGTTTCTAAGCTGTTTTTAAAGTATGGAGGAAGTGAAGACTTCATAGAGCCTCCTTAAGTCAGCTAGCATGAAAACCAACTTCAATTGCGAAGTTTTCAGCAGTTTCATAATTTACAATTTTCTTTTTTGAATGTTCTACATCAATCAATAAAAGGTTGCATATAAAAATCAGATTAATTTTATACCATAAAATTACGCTTGTTTCCCAAATAATTCTGGAAATAGCCAGAAACGTGTGGGACAAAGACAACAAATTCTGAAGTGGATCCCACTAGTGCTGACGTGGAAGGCAAGATGGAAGGAATAGAGGTGGTTTACAAAATTCAGGCCGGGCTAGCACGGAGCAAAAGTGGGGAAACAGTTCAAATGAGCGATTCAAATCAGTTGGGAGTTTTTGCAACTAAAACCATAAAGTGGAAAAGAGTGATGGGGGAAATAATAAATACTAATAAATCACACAGCGGAACTTTTTCTCCCCCTGAATGAATTCTATGAAAAATCACTAAGTAACGCACAAATCCACCTTAATATATATACCACCACCAATCAAATAATGAGCAGATAAAATCACTACCACATGCACAAATAACACAAACCAATTTTTACGTGGAAAACCTCCCCAATGCGAGGAGTAAAAACCACGGGACCGTAGTCCACCCAAAAATATCCACTAATAATCAAATGTGAGAGTAACAAACTGTTTTTACATCAAATAGGAACCAAAACCGAGCAACAATTATCTAGGTTTCCTAGTAACACAAATTTAAGGTTTAAATAACAAGTGAAGAGAAAAACACAAACTCAGCAGGAGATTCTGGACTGCGTCGCTCTTCACTGGGATCTCCAAATCCGATCTCCACCGTCCAGAATTTAGAATCACGAGTGCTGAGTATATTCTCCAAGTTTGAGCTCGATCCAACGGTGAAAGAAAGAGATGTTGTTCTTACAACAATACTGCGCAGACAGTGACGAAAAACCTGACAGCTCTGTTACGGGCTGTATATCACACGAACGAGACGTCCGTTTCCGATCTTCACCGTTCAGAATCAAGGTCCAGAAGAGGTCAATGTGCTGTCCAAATTTCAGCACGATCCAACGGTTAACGAAAAAGATATTGCAGCAACTCCGAAACTGTGCGGGATGAATTTCCTTGCAGAAAACTCACTCTCTTATTTCCTCCTCTCTTCCACACGAAATTCACTCTTCACAATTGATTTTTCTGCCTCAAACCTCTTAACTCTCACAACCACAAAACCCTAGTCCCTAATTAATAAAGGAAATCAAACTTAAATAGGGTTATGATTCCTAATCACATTAGGGTTTCCATATGAGCTCAATTTAACTTATTGAGACTTGTTGGGCCTCTACATAAGAGGGAACCCAACCCAACAAATCTCCCCCTTCCCGATTATGTGGAGGGGTTCGCCATTCCGGCGATCATCCTACAAACCTCAAGCTTCTCCCTTGGTAATGCTTTTGTGAACATATCGGATCCATTATGGTCTGTATGAACTTTTTCAAGTTCCAGCAGTTTGTCATTCAAGACATCTCTAATCCAATGATATCTCACATCAATATGTTTCGACCTTGCATGAAAGGTTGAATTCTTCCCAAGGTGAATGACACTCTGACTATCACAGAATAGCACATATCTTTGTTGCTTGAAACCAAGCTCTCCTACAAACTTTTTCATCCACAACAACTCTTTACAAGCTTCGGTTGCTGCAATAAATTCAGCTTCTGTAGTAGAAAGAGCAACACATTTCTGCAATCTCGATTGCCAAGCTACAGCACCACCTGCAAAGGTAATCAAATAACCAGATATTGACCTACGAGAATCAACATCTCCTGCCATATCTGAATCAGTAAAGCCAACTAGCAGTGGCTTCTCACCGCCAAAACCAAGTCTCAAACTAGAAGTATCCCGAAGATATCTCATGATCCACTTAACAGCATTCCAATGCTCTTTTCCAAGATTGGACATGAACCGACTAACAACACCAACGGCATGAGCTATGTTTGGTCTCGTACAAACCATTGCATACATCAAACTCCCGACTGCTGAAGCATATGGAACTCTTTCCATGTCATTTTTCTGGGCATCTGTAGAAGGACATTGCTCTATACTCAACTTGAAGTGTGCACCAAGTGGAGAACTAACTGCTTTAGCTTTGTCCATGTTGAACCTCTGAAGTACTTTCTCAATGTACTTCTCTTGTGACATATATAATTTCTTGGCTTTTCTATCACGATCAATTTGTATGCCAAGAATTTTCTTTGCTGGCCCCAAGTCTTTCATAGCAAAAGACTGACTCAATTTCATCTTTAACCTGTTAATCCTTGAAATATTTCTGCCAACAATTAATATATCATCAACATAAAGCAGTAAAATAATGTAGTCATTATCAGGGAATTTTTGAACAAATACACAATGATAAGAAGTTGTTTTCTTGTAGCCTTGCTCCCTCATAACTGACTCAAACTTCTTATACCATTGTCTCGGTGCCTGTTTCAAACCATAAAGGCTTTTCTTCAACTTGCACACGTAATCCTCTTTCCTTTCACACTAAAACCCTCTGGCTGCTCCATGTAAATCTCCTCCTCTAAATCACCATGGAGAAATGCAGTCTTCACATCCATTTGCTCTATCTCTAAGTCAAGACTGGCTGCTAAACCAAGTACAACACGAATGGATGACATCTTTACAACTATAGAGAATATCTCATCAAAATCAACACCTTTCCTCTGGTTGAACCCTTTGACAACCAATCTAGCTTTGTATCGAGGTCGAGTACTAAGCTCATCATGCTTAATTCTGTAAACCCATTTGTTCTTCAAAGCTTTTCTGTCTTTAGGCAACTTGACTAACTCAAAAGTATGATTTTGATGAAGTGACTGCATTTCATCTTGCATAGCCTCAAGCCACTCCTTTTTGTGCTTATCTTCTAAAGCTTCTGCATAACACTCGGGTTCTCCCCCGTCAATTAATAACACATAGTCACTTGTAGAATATCGAGTGGAAGGACGTCGATCTCTGGTAGACCTCCTGAGTGGTACATCTAATGAAGCATCAGGTATTGGCAACTGCTCATTAGTTTCAACATTTTCATCTCTCTGTGAGAAACCACCCGTATCAGTTTCAACCTGTTGTTGATCTTCAACCCGTGTGGGTAAATTTGTTGAAGAAGACGAACTCAAGTCAACCAAACCATCACTGTCACTGGACACTAGATTCTCATATTTCTCAATATCCTATAAGGTCTGATCTTCCATAAACACTACATCTCTGCTTCTCACGAGTTTCATCTCAACCGGATCAAAGAATCTATATCCAAACTCATCCTGACCATAACCGATGAAAATGCACCGTCGAGTTTTCACATCAAGCTTGGATCTCTCATATTTGGGAATATGTACAAATGCCTTGTACCCAAAAACACGTAAGTGATCATAAGAAACATCTTTGCCACTCCAAGCTCTATCTGGTACATCAAATTGCAACGGAACACACGGTGTGAGATTAAGAACATGTACAACAGTACTCAAAGCCTCACCCTAGAAACTTCCTGGTAACTGTGCTTGTGAAAGTAAACATCTCACTCTCTCTACTAGTGTTCTGTTCATCCTCTCAGCTAAACCATTCAACTGAGGAGTCTTGGGAGGTGTCTTCTGGTGTCGTATACCCTGTTGTCTGCAGTACTCATCAAAAGGACCAATATACTCTCCCCCATTATCAGTTCTAATGCACCTCAACTTTTTCCCAGTCTGTCTCTCAACCAATGCTTGAAATTGCTTGAACACATCCAACACTTGATCTTTTATCTTCAAGGTGTATACCCATGTCTTTTTGGAGTGATCATCTATGAAGGTCACAAGTATAGGGCTTCACCGAGTGATCTTATCTTCATAGGACCGCAGAGATCTGAATGCACTAGATCAAGTATACCCGACTTCCTTATAGGTGGGGAGCTGTGAAAACTGACTCTGTCCTGCTTCCCTGCTAAGCAATGCGAACATCTTTTCAGCTGTATATTTTTCATGTCAGGTAGCCGTTTTTTCTGAGTCAAAACAGTCAAGCCTTTCTCGCTAATGTGTCCAAGCCTCTTGTGCCAAAGTTCTACTTTGTCTTCATCTTGAACTGCATTGATGATGAACTTTGAAATTTTTGCCTGCAACAAGTATAATGTAGAACACTTTTTACCTCTAGCCACAACCATGGCTCCCTTGGTGAGCTTCCACTGACCATTACTAAAGAAGTTACAGTATCCCTCATCATCAAGTTTACCTGTAGAAATAATATTCACATGAATGTCAGGAATATGTTTTACATTTTTCAAAACTAACCTAGAGCCATTATCTGTCTCCAGGTTCACATCTCCAATGCCAACAACTTTTGCCGTGCCATTATTCCCCATCTTTACACTCCCAAAATCACCATGTGTGTAAGATGTAAAGAAATCCTTCCGCGATGTAGCATGAATAGAGGCACTACTATCAATCACCCAGCTAGTCTCATGGCATGCAAAATTAATGGAATCAGCATCATAAATGAAAAGAAAATCTTCATGAATGGTGGTATCAACTCTGTCATCATTGCTATTATTGTCACTCTTCTTTTCTTTGCTTGTGTCATTTTTATTTTTCTTTTCCAATTGCTTGCAATATTTCTTTATGTGTCCCTTTTTGTGGCAGTAGTGACACTCAACATTTGCAAACTTATTGAACTTACTTCTGTGTTGATTTCTATTCTTTGGACCCCTGCTTTTACTTTTCTCTCTGCTTTCTGTAACCAGAACTTCTGAAGATGAAGTAGATCCTTGTGCTTTTCTTCTCATCTCTTCATTCAGAATATTACCCTTGACCAAATCCATTGTCATCATTCCATTCGGAGCAGAGTTCGACAAAGAAGATCTGAAAGTCTCCCATGAGTCCGGTAATGTACCAAGCAACTATAATGCTTGTACCTCATCATCAAACTTGATACCCATGCCAGCCAACTTATTTATAATCCCCTGATATGTATTCAAATGATCTGTCAGAAGAGCACCATCATGATATCTCAAATACATCAATTGCTTCATCAGAAACAATTTATTATTTCCGGTTTTTCTGGCATACAACTCCTCAAGCTTGACCCATAAAGTCCGTGCATGTGTTTCCCCACTGATATGATTCAAAACATTATCACTTACCCATTGCCTAATGAAACCACATACTTGTCGATGAAGTAAAGTCCACTCTGCATCAGATTTATCACTAGGCTTTTCTGTAGCAAAAATAGGTAAGTGAAAATCTTTCACATACAAAAGATCCTCCATCTTTCCCTTCCAAACATGATAGTTCGAACCATTCAGAGTAATTATTCTACTTAGATTCAAATTGTTCTCCATATTCATCATTGCAAAATTCACAACTTGGCTCTGATACCACTTTGATGGGAGAAATAACAAATACTAACAAATCACACAGCGGAACTTTTTCTCCCCCTGAATGAATCCTATGAAAAACCACTAAGTAACGCACAAATCCACCTTAATATATATACCACCACCAATCAAATAATGAGCAGATAAAATCACTACCACATGCACAAATAACACAAACCAATTTTTACGTGGAAAACCTCCCCAATGCGAGGAGTAAAAACCACGGGACCGTAGTCCACCCAAAAATATCCACTAATAATCAAATGTGAGAGTAACAAACTGTTTTTACATCAAATAGGAACCAAAACCGAGCAACAATTATCTAGGTTCTCTAGTAACACAA
Organism: Litchi chinensis; assembly: GCA_019925255.1. NCBI lineage: Eukaryota > Viridiplantae > Streptophyta > Magnoliopsida > Sapindales > Sapindaceae > Litchi > Litchi chinensis. Next base: position 20,764,133 of record CM034471.1, read on the forward strand.
ATTTAAGGTTTAAATAACAAGTGAAGAGAAAAACACAAACTCAGCAGGAGATTCTGGACTGCGTCGCTCTTCACTGGGATCTCCAAATCCGATCTCCACCGTCCAGAATTTAGAATCACGAGTGCTGAGTATACTCTCCAAATTTGAGCTCGATCCAACGGTGAAAGAAAGAGATATTGTTCTTACAACAATACTGCGCAGACAGTGACGAAAAACCTGACAGCTCTGTTACGGGCTGTATATCACACGAACGAGACGTCCGTTTCCGATCTTCACCGTTCAGAATCAAGGTCCAGAAGAGGTCAATGTGCTGTCCAAATTTCAGCACGATCCAACGGTTAACGAAAAAGATATTGCAGCAACTCCGAAACTGTGCGGGATGAATTTCCTTGCAGAAAACTCACTCTCTTATTTCCTCCTCTCTTCCACACGAAATTCACTCTTCACAATTGATTTTTCTGCCTCAAACCTCTTAACTCTCACAACCACAAAACCCTAGTCCCTAATTAATAAAGGAAATCAAATTTAAATAGGGTTATGATTCCTAATCACATTAGAGTTTCCATATGAGCTCAATTTAACTTATTGAGACTTGTTGGGCTTCTACATAAGAGGGAACCCAACCTAACAAAGAGTTGCTCGTAAGGATTTTAATCGAACTAGTGTAACATTCTCGCAACAGATGATACAGAAATATTGACTCAGAACTAGTAAGTTGCAAGCAAAAGAAAAGAAATAAGTCTAGCAGATATAAACGCACAAGAAACAGAAGTATATTCCAGAACTTTTGATCCGGAGTGAAGTGGCGGTACCTGAGACTGAGGCCCACCGAGCACCATGAAAATTCTATGTTGGAATGTATGGGGATTGGGACCCCTGTACGTTCATGACCCTAAAAAGGGTCATAAAACAATACTCCTAATCTTTGGTTTTCCTTAGCAAAACCAAACTTTATGGTAGAGCTATGTCAGACTTAAAGGTTAAGTGAGGCTTTGAATGAGGGATATGTTGAACCTATTGGGAAAAGTGGTGGACTGGCTTTGTTATGGGAGCATGCATAGCAGGTGGAGGTTCAATCTTATTCGAAGGGTGATACTGATGCAAAAGTCAGGTCTGTTGAATGTGGTATTAGGAGGTTCTCTAGACTGTATGGACACCCTGATCCAACCTCAAGGAAGGCTTCTTGGGACTCGTTAAGGAAGCTCAGATTAGTTGATAATCTCCCGTGGTTATGCGGAGGAGATTTTAATGAGCTCTTAAGGTTCGATGAAAAATCTAGTGGCTCAGGAAAATTTGTCTACGGAGTATTGAAAATTAGACAAGCAGTAGATGACTGTATGCTGGAGAATCTAGGCTTCACAGGTCTAAAATACACGTGGAGTAATAAAAGAAGCGGGAGAGACAACGTACAGGAGAGGTTGGACAGATTTCTAGCTGATGAGAGGTGGCGTAATCAGTTTAATCAAGCGAAGATGGCACATTTAAACTACAGTTTTTCGGATCATCGACTATACTTCTGAAAAGAGCAGGTAATCCTTTTTCAACCTTCAGAAAAAATTCTAGAAATTTCAAGTTTGAACCATACTGGTTAAAAGATGATGAGTGTTATAGAGTTGTAAAAGAGGCCTGGGAGGAGAATGTAATATCACATTCTAACAAAGACTAGGAAGAAACATTGAGATGTTGTGCTGACAAACTTAAAGGATGGAGTCAGAACAAGTATGGTTCCCTTCGAAGATCTACTGAAAATAAACATAAGGAACTAGATAGAATCATCAACAATCAAAAGTACAGTTTGGAGGCAAGAGGCGTCAAGAAGGTGGAACGTGAGCTTAAAGGTTTACTAAACAAGGAGAAGGTATATCGGAGACAAAGATCAAGGGCTGAGTGGCTGGGAACAGGGGATCGAAACTCTAACTTTTTTTCATGCAAAGGCTACAACAAGAAGCAAAAGGAATACTATTTCCAGGTTGCCAGCAACATCAGGTGAGTAGGTCAATGATGTGGAGAATATTTGCAGAGTTGTCAAAACTTCTTTAAGGAACTATACACATCAACCTATCCTTCTTCTTTTGACCTGGATAAAGCAACAGAAGCAATCCATTTTGAGCTAACGGATTCAGATATTCAACTATTGTTGTGGGCTTTCTCGGCAGAAGAATTTAAAAATGTCGTGTTCGAACTCAATCCTACCAAAGCTCCCAGACCTGGTGGGTATCCAGCCATTTTCTTCCAAAAATGTTGGATTTTGCTGGGAAGGGATGCGAGTAGAGTATGCCTAAATATTTTGACTGAGGGGTCCTCTGTCAAGCAATTCAACAGAATCAATATTGTTTTGATTCCCAAAAGCAAGGATCCCCACGTGTTGTAGGACTTTCGACCTATAAGTCTTTGCAATGTCATATACAAAATAATCGCCAAAGCCATTGCCAACCAACTCAGATTAGTGCAGACTTGTATAACATCTACTAACCAATATGCTTTTGTCCCTGACAGGTTAATCGTGGAGAATATAATCATGGCATTCGAACTCCTACATTCCCTTTATAAGCAGAACGAAGGCAGCAAAGGCTTCATGGCTTTGACATTGGGTATAAACAAGGCGTGTAATCGAGTAGAATGGTCGTTTCAAAAAGAGTTTTAATCAAAATGAATTTTCCTACCAAGTGGATCAGTCTTATCATGGATTGCATTTCAACTCCTGAGTTTGCTTCTGTAATCAATGGGGAAGTAAGGGATGGTGTGAAACCCACAAAGGGCATTCTTCAGGGCTGTCCCTTGTCACCTTACTTGTTCCTTCTGTGTGCAAAGGCTCTTTCAGGTCTCCTAAAACGTGTAGAACAAAGGCAAGAAACTTTGGGATTCAAATGCTGCAGAGGAAGCGCTCTAGTGAGCCACCTTTTCTTTACTGATGACAGTTTGATTTTCAGCAAAGCCTCCATCCAAAGCTGCAGAGAACTAAAGCAAATTCTGAGAATTTATGAACAAGGGTTAGGGCAAAAGGTTAATTTCCATAAATCAAGTATAACGTTTTGTCCTAATGTTCAAGAGAATACGAAGGCTGAGAATAGAAGGCTGCGGAATCTGAACGATAGACCCTCCCATGGTTGTTATTTGGGGCTTCCTTCAATGACAAGAAATGGGAAGAGGAGGACATTTAATGAAATTAAGGACTGAGTATGGAGAAAAATCCAGGGGTGGAAAAGGGAACTTGCTTTTAACGGGGATAAAGAGGTTTTGTTAAAAGCAATAGTGCAAGCCATTCCCTCCTATACTATAAGCATTTTCAAGCTTCCCAAAACATTATGTGATGAGCTGAGAGTGTTTATGTTGAGGTTTTGGTGGGGTGCTCAGAATGGACAATGAAAAATAAGCTGGCTGAAGTGGGAGCATTTATGTCTGCCAAAAGAAATGGGAGGCATGAGCTTCAGGGACTTTTCTATCTTCAATCAAGCCCTATTGGCCAAGCAGGTATGGAAACTGAATAATAATCCTGATTCATTAAATTTAGAGTGTTGAAGTCGAAATATTTTAAGGGAGAACAGTTGCTGGAAACTAAGGGCTGGCTCTTCTTATCTTTGGAGGAGTTGGGTTTGAGGTTGAGAGTTGTTCTTAAAAGGTTCCAGATGGAGGGTGGGGAATAGAGACTCAATAAGAGTATATTGTGATCCGTGGATTCCCCGTCGTAAGTCTTTCAGGCCAATCTCATCCTGCTCAGATGATGATTTAAGAGTCAACTCATTGATGTTACCCACCGAGAAGGCTTGGAACTAGGAAATGTTTAAGTTCCCCTTTCTTAGAGGAAGACAGAAGAATGATCTCTTTTATTCCATTGAGTTATTCAACTCAAGAGGATTCATTGATCTGGCATTGTGAAACGAAAAGGAACTAAATAGTGAGAAGTGGGTACCGACTAGCAATAGAAGAACTATCTCATGAGGCTTGCTCGAATCCACAACCTATCAGGAACTGGTGAAGGAAGTTAAGGAGTTTGAATATACCCCTAAAGGTGAAAATTTTTATTTGCAAAGCTTGTTTGACGCCCTCCCATCCCTCTCAAATCTCTTTAGAATGTCAATCCCTGTTTCTCCTTGCTACCCTTTATGTGAAGAGGAAGAAGATCAGCTAACAAAGCATGCTCTCTTTTGGTGTAAGGTGGTCCAGGAAATGTGGGAATACTCCCTATTTTGGTCAATAAAAGTAATCAAACATTATTGATGTTGTTTGTGGTGTAGCTAATGAAGTTAACAGGGGTGAACTAGAGCTGTTTCGTATGTGTATGTGGGGAGTTTGGGTGAATAGAATTAACGTGATTTCCAGGTCTCGGGTTAGAAGGGCACATGAGATCATGGACTGCTCTGCACGCTTATTGGAAGAGTTCCAACTAGATGCTCGCTCTAAATTTACTGAGGAAGATCAAGCAAACTCGAAAGAGTGCAAATTTGACCAGGAGCTTTATCAGGGAAGGGTTAAAATGAACATAGACGTTGCTGCCAAAACCATTCTCAATCACATCGGTGTAAGGGTGATCTTCAAAAACCAGATCGGAGTGTCCAAGCCACCTTAGGGATCATTTAGTCCAGAGGTGGGAGAATATTTAGCGGTTGGGGAAGGGTTTCAGTTTGCTAGTATGGCTAAATGGATGCTGGTAATGTAGTTGAAGTAATGAACACTAATTGTTGCAGCAAAACTGAACTGGCAGCTGTTGCTCAGGATGTAAGAATGTTGTGCATGGAGGTCCGGGGGTTCGGAAATGCCAGGTAGTCCCTCGTTTCAAGAATTATTGATGAGGCTAAAATATATTATTACGTGGTACCCATTTACCTAATATTTGTCTGAATTTTAGAATAAATAATGTTAATTATTTAATATTTTCATTTGGTTTTTTGTAATCTGTAGCACCCTTCACTTAATCTCTCGTGGTATGAAAACCGAGGTGAAGGATATTACCTTGATTACAAAAATTTATTTATTTGTTTATTTTAATTTACAAAAAATTCGATAGAGTTTCCCCTCATCTATTGAAAATTTAAAAATTTAAAACCTGTAATATTCAAAAGGAAACACTCCTAAAATATATTCGTTTTCTCAACTCTCGATTTCGGACCCTTCGTCCAACTCAAAAACATTTTACCATACAAACTTTGATAAAATCATACATTTACAAATAAAATTCTATCAAATGAAAATAAATACAAAATTTAAAAGAAAGGTAATACTAGGTTTCACCAACTCACTTTACCACATTCCAAAACTTTTCTACAAAGTTATATACATTAAAATTTACAAATTTTCATACATACATCTACATGTACATGCATAAGTTCATATAGTTGAATTTTTAACAAAAATAGGTACCTGCCAAAAGGATATCTACCCAAAATGGAGATCGATGTGACTCGTGGAACGCGTGTGGGATAACTTCCCAATAGACTCGCTTTATCTACAGTGCCTAACTCAACTACCTACACGTTGAAAATCTAACGCGCTAAATATTTTTACTTTGCGGATGTACACATATAATATTGAAATCGTAACTATTTTAAAAAACACCACATTATAATATGATAAATTACTTAATTGTCAAATTGTAATCATAAACGGGTAAAAATCAAACAAGATGAGATTTATAAAATGCAATCATTCAAAACTACATATCAATTGTGATTACGTTATTACCCCTAATAATATGTCAGAGTCTTTTGTAAATTCTGATACGATACTTTGAATCGATAATAGGTTTCTCAGGCATTGGACACTTGGTGCATACCCGTCAGATTTTACTTTACAAACTTTTCAATTTTTGGATTGGACACTCGGTGCCTTTTAAGATCCGTGAATCAAAGTCGATATGCAATCATAATGTTGTAGTACTGCTAATAATTATCTTATTGACATGCCAACTATCAATCTCCACCTACCAATGTTCAGGTTTATTCGAGCCCTTGATATTTTTTAATAATTACAAAATTATCAATTCAAATATAATTTTTAATCGCGTAATTATTTAATCACACTTTTGTATTTAATTTTTGAAATCTTTCGAAACTTCATTCTTGATCATTTTCAAATCACCATTTTCCCCTAGTTATAACCTCAAAATTTAACAACACCAACCCCTTCTTTTTTCTTACACAAATTCGGTCAAAAGAGAGAATTATCAAATTTTTATTTTCCAATCCTTAGTTTATCATATATATCATCAAATCATTACATAATTAACACATAAATGGGTGTGAATTGACAAAAATAACACTTGGTGCTTCTCTAGACTGCATTCGGTCAAGGGTATGATTTTTTTTTTTTCAAAATTTATTTTCAACTCCATAAGTCTTCACATACCTCATCCTAACATCATTCGTTTAATATATAAATAAGCTTGAAATGATAAAAATACCCCTATATTTATCTCTAGCGTGTATTCGGCCTAGGGGTCTAATTTTTATGAAATTGTGTTCCAATTGGTTTTTCATCCCACAATTCATTCCAACAACACCCTAATGACACATAAATATGATCCATATCTAGTTATCCCATCAAGAGAACAAAATCAACAAGTTACAAAAGAAATTTCCATTGATTTGCTTACTAATAAAATTAAAAATTTAATATATATGTACACCAACCCTTTTGGGCTTACCACTAGTTTTTTAGCACTCCCAAATGAAGCTCAAAGCTTTTCTTTGCCCTTACTTGGCTCACTTCTTTCCAATTGATCACCTAGGGTTTTTTAAGAGATTATTTTTCATCATAAAAACCAACTCAACAAATTTAAATGAATAAATAACCACATCTTCATGCTCTTGCATGCTTCTATATCATTTCTAACCAAAACCCATCACAAAAATCAAGATCCACACCAACTTATCTTATTTGAACTCTTTCTAATGGAAATTCACTAGTAAGTTTAGAGGGGTTTATGATGGATTTGATGCTTTGGAGGGATAAATGATGTAAGAGACAAGGTTTAGGAGAGATTTGGAGGCTTGGAATTGAAGAAAATTTGAGAGAAAATGAAGAAGAAGCTCACAACAAAGGAAGGAGAAAATGGATAGAAGGCTCACGACAAAAACAGAAATAGCATCTCACTCTCTCTTTTGCTCTCTCTCGGTTCACACACCCCTTTTTGACTGATGGTGAGTTGCTCTTGTTTGTTTATTGCTTTTGCTTCTTGTTTTGGCCTTTTATTGCTTGTTTGACCGGTTCTTCTCTCCCTCTCTTGCTTTTTGTTTGTTTGTTATTTCTTTTTCCTTCTTGTTTAACCGTGCACCATTCTTGTATATCTCTTTCATTTCATTTATTTATTTATTCAACTTTATATTTTAATCATAAAATCATGCCACTTGTCAAGTCTCTAAACCCACTTTTTGTCACTTATCACTAATCTATTTATTCTTCCTCTCTTTGAATACCAAGTGTCCACCTTTATCTCACCATTCCATGTATTCGTTTCGTTTTTTTACGTTTCCATACTCAAAATCATTTCCGGTCCATTTGAAAATTATACGAAATTTAAATTAATGCCACCAAAAATTCTACTAAAATTCGATTTACACCTACGATCACTTTAAAAATCATTTCATTTATTCACAATTGTAATAATTCCCGATCCTATCTAGGAATTCTACTGAAATTCTATTTACACATCCGGTATTTAAAATTATTTCATTTCTTTCTAAATACTGTCTACGGGACACTAATTTAATAGAGTACTTCAGTCCTACATGCTTTGGATCATTTAAAATCTCTTCCAATGAACTTATCTTTGCTTTGCTTCATTTTTCATTAATTCTTAAAATAAATCCTTACTTATAAATTGTCTCCCGAAATTAAATAATCTCCTAAATTAGAAATACATTTCACCCTAAATGCATAAAATTCCTAATTGAATCCACCTTTTTATATACTAAACTTAAATTAAAAGACACTAATTATATTGAGGTAAATTTTGGGGTGTTACAACTCTTCCATTTTTAGGAAATTTCATCCGCGAAATTTACTTTTTTAGAATAGTAGAGGATGTTGTTTTCGCATGATCTCCTTGCTTTCCCAAGTAGCCTCTTCAACTTTATGATTTCTCCAGAGAACCTTGATCAGTGAGATTCTTTTATTCCTCAATTCTCTGATTTCACAGTCCAAAATCTTTACAAGTTCCTCTTCATATGACAAGTCAAGCTGCACCTTAATAGATTCAGCTGCAACGACATGAGAAGGATTCGATCTGTATCTCCTTAACATAGATACATGGAACGCATTATGTATCTTATCCAACTCTGGTGGTAAAACTAACATGTAAGCTACTGATCCCACACGCTCAATAATTTCGTATGGACCGATAAACTTAAGGCTTAACTTACCCTTTTTCCTAAATCTCAACACTTTCTTCCACAGAGATACTTTAAGAAAGACTTTATCTCCAACTTTTTATTCAATGTTTTTCCTTTTCAAGTCCGAGTAAGATTTCTGTCGATCGGATGCGGCTTTCAATTTTTCTTTAATTATCTTTACCTTCTCTTGAGTTTGTCTTATTAATTCCGGTCCCACCAACTTGTCTTCACTAAGTTCAGTCCAACACAGAGGCATTCTACACTTCCTACCATATAGAGCTTCATAAGGTGCCATGTCTATACTTGCTTGGTAGCTGTTATTGTACGCAAAGTTGATCAAGGGAAGATTGTCAATCCAGCTTCCTTCGAAGTTGATAACACAACTCCTAAGTAGATCTTCTAACATCTGAATGAGTCTCTTTAATTGTCCATCGATCTGCGGATGAAAGGCTGTGCTGAAGCTCAATCGAGTACCCGAAGCTTCCTATAACTTTTTCCAGAATCTTAAGGTGAATCTCGAGTCTCTGTCTGATATTATTGATACCGGCACTTCATGCAATCGAAATATTTTTTTTATATAAACTTCTGTTAATTTCTCCAAAGAGTAGTTTGTCTTAACTGGTAAGAAATGGGTTGACTTGGTCAATCGATCTACAATCACCTAAATCACATCATGTTTATTTTGGGTAAGAGGTAACCCTGTAACAAAATCCATGGTGATGCGATCCCACTTCCATTCCGGAATATATATCAGCTACAGTGACCCTGAAGGAACCTGATGCTCAACTTTCACCTGCTGGCATACCATGCATTTACTCACATAGTCTACCACATCTTTCTTCATACCAACCCATAAATACTGAGCTTTCAAATCTCGATACATCTTCGTATTACCTGGATGCATAATATACGGACTGTTGTGAGCTTCCATTAAAATCGCTCTTTTTAACTCATTATCATCAAGAACACAAATCCTATCTCTGTAATGTAGGCAATCCCCTCTTATCACAAACTTAGTTTCCTTCCCCTCTTGTATCTGTCTATTGATTGCCACAAGCTTTTCATCTTATTTATTCTTTTCTTGAATTTGCTAAAGGAAACTGGGCCGCACTTGTAATTCAGCTATTACTGCTTTATCGTCCGTCATTTGCAACTGGACATTTATCGCTCTCAAAGCAGCCAAGGATTTCCTGCTTAAACATCAGCTACCATATTTGCTTTCCTTGGATGGTAATTGATGATGCAATCATAATCCTTAAGCAACTCCATCCATCTTTTCTGTCTCAAATTAAACTCTCTTTGAGTGAACAGATACTTGAGACTCTTATAATTTGTATATATATATATATATATATATATAACATCTCCCTCCATACAAGTAATGCCTCAATATCTTCAAAGCAAAGACTATGGCTGTCAGCTCTAGATCATGCATTGGATAGTTCCTCTCATGATTCTTTAGTTGTCTAAAAGCATAGGCAATCACTTTCCCATCCTGTATTAATACACAGTGGAGTCCACTATGAGAGGCATCACTATAAATCACAAAATCCTTACTAGATACGGGCTGGGTAAGGATTGGAGCCTCAATCAACATCACTTTTAACTTATCAAAACTCTTCTGGCATCGATCCGTCCACTCGAATCTAACATCCTTATGGAGTAATTTGGCCAATGGAGCTACTATGGAAGAAGACCCTTTCACAAATAGCCTATAATAACCGACCAAACCTAAAAGCTTCTGAGTTTTGTAACACTCTTGAAAGGCTTCCATTCCAAAATTGCTTTAATTTTCTTTGGATCAACCTTTATACCCTGAGTGGAAATAATATGCCCCAGAAAAGTAATTTCATTCAACCAAAATTTTCATTTACTTAGCTTGGCATACAGTTGTTTTTCCCTCAACGTCTGTAACACTATCCGAAGATGTCTGTCATGCTCTGCTGGGGTCTGGGAATACACTAATATATCATCAATAAAGACCATCACAAACTGATCAGATATGGATGGAAAATACGATTAATCAAATCCATAAAAACTGTGGGTGCATTCGTTAATCCGAAAGGCATCACCACAAACTTATAATGTCCGTATCTCGTCTGAAAAGCTGTCTTAGGAATATTTGATTCCTTTACCCTTAACTGATGGTACCCTGATCGAAGATCTATTTTGGAGAAAACATTGGCTCATTTTAACTGATTGAATAGATCATTGATCCTAGGTAAGGGATATTTATTCTTGATTGTGACTTTGTTCAACTACCGGTAATCTACACAAAATCTGAACGACCCGTCTTTCTTCTTTACAAACAACACCGGAGCTCCCCACGGTGATACACTGGGTCGTATGAATCCCTTATCTAGCAACTCTTGCAATTGAATCTTCAATTCCTTTAGCTTGGTAGGTGCCATTCTGTAAGAGGTAACAGTTATCGGAGTAGTCCCTAGCATCACAGCAATCACAAACTCTACCTTTCTTTTTGGCGGTAATCCTAGTAGCTCTTTCGGAAACACGTCTGAAAAATCACATATGGTGGGTATGTCCTGAAGGCTCAATCTGAGCCTCTGAGAATCAACCACATATGCTAAATACGCTTCACATCCTTTCCTAATCAACCTCCTAGCAGTAGTGGCTGAAATGACATTAGAGAGGTAATCTAACCTTTCTCCCACCATAACTATTTTCTTTCCATCGGAAGTCTTCAAGGCAATTCTTTTCAGACGACAATCAATCACTACTTGATGTTTGAATAACCAATCCATACCCAGAATCACATCAAATTTTCAAAATGGCAATTCCATCAAAACACCCGGGAAATCATACCACTAAATCCGGATCAGGCACTCTCTGAACACCCTATTCACGATCACACTATGACCTAAGGGATTACTAACCAACACTTCATGTGTCGTAGCCTCTGCCTGAAGATTCATCTCTCTCGGAATCACAAGCAAATGTATGAATTCGTGGATGCTGGATCTACCAATGCATGCACAGAAATATCAAAAACGGAGACTTTATCGACTATCACATTGGGTGCATCCTGCTCCTCTTAAGTCTTGATGGCATAAGCTCGAGCTGGGGTACGGGTCTTTGGTCTGGTCATTGACTCTGGTGCCCCTATTTGAATACTCCCCTTAGCCCCTGAATGGCTGGGTCTCCGACCTCTGGAAGCTGCAGGAGTTGATCTCTCAATCAGAGGAGTGGATGTGGCCTTGTTCATTAGACAATCTCTCTGAAAATGATCACGAGACCCACACCTATAACATGCTTTTGTCACTCTTCAGCACTCCCTCGGATGTCTTTTTCTGTAGTACTCACATGAGGGCGGGGCTAGTCCCCTAGCTGTACTACCTGAAGTGCTGGTAACGGAAGCTGCAGATGGTGTTGATCTGGCAAAAGACCCTTGTCCCTGTCTTTGCTACTGTTGCTTCTGACTACTTGTTTGAGGACCCTTAAATCTTTTATTGGGCGGCTGAGATGTACTAGATTGTCTGGGTCCCCTCCTCTGCTGACTCCAGTCTTTTCTAGTGCATTCCTCTTTCCTTACTCTCTCCACATTCAAGGCTGTAGATACCAGTCTAGGAAAATCCTCTAATTGCAAAGTTGTAAGCAAGAAGCGGATATAATCATTCAGACCATCCTCAAATCTCTTACATCTATCCGTCTCCATTGCCACTATCTCTTTGGCGTACTTACTCAGTCCGATAAATTCTCGCTCATACTCCGTCACTATCATCTGTCTCTGCTTCAGATTAATAAACTCCCTCTTCATGCTAACAATATGGATACGACTGACGTATTTCCTCCGGAACACCTTCCAGAAGAATTCCTAGGTCCTCTCCTCAGGCCGTACTGAATGAGACACGGACGTCCACCACTGGTAGGCATCCTCCTGTAATAATGAAATTGCACACTCCAAGCTCTCCTCTCGGGTGCAATGCAGCTGCTGTAAGATTCGCTCCGTTCGCTCTAACCAATACTCGGTCGCAGACGCATTCTTATCTTTTCTGCCGTGGAAGTCTGTGGGCATGTATTTGGCGAGCCTCTCAATCACAGACCTCCTCGGTGCGGCTTGGACCATTTGCTGGAAAAACTTCGCCATCTGCTACATAAAGGCCGGCTGACCGTGGCCCTTAGGTCCCGCCATCCCACGGCTCGAAGATCCGCCGGATGCTCCTCCGAGCACACTAGCGGGACTACCTTGCCTACTCTCATCACCACTTTCAACTCTCTGTACATCTAAGGGTTCCATTCTTTATTCTATATCAAACAAAAATGAAATCTGCACGTCAGAGTCCCATCCTCCTATTTTGTTTCTACATGTAATGCATGTACATTCAAATGCAACATTTTGTTTCAAAAATTGCTTGGTTTGGGAACGCCTAAACCAAAACTATGATACCACTTAAACTATAATACCCTTCCCTCAATCCCCCATGGTATGAAAACCGAGGCAAATGATATTACCTTGACTACAAAAATTCATTTATTCGTTTATTTTAATTTACAGAAAATCTGAAAGAGTTTCCCCTGGTTTACTGAAAACCCAAAAATTTAAAACCTGATTAAAATCTAATCTAATATGAATAATCAAAATTATAAAGACTAGATTTGCTATAAGTTACCAGATTTTAACTAATTAAAATCTAATCCACATTATGAATGCCAATTATTGAAATCAAATTTCTAATTTGAAACCTATGATTTTTCACTAAAATCAATTCAATCATTTAAAAGACATTCTATGTATTATTCTACTACTTATACTAATAAACAATTTAATAGTAAAATAAAATAATACATATGATGCATGTCATGTAATAATGCAGTGAGTGGGCACTCTCTATTCTATATGACATATTTTATATATGGTCATATTATCAACAAATTATTCAATCATCACATGATAAATAATTTAAATAAACAACATATATATGACCGAGTTCTTTGGTTTTAACAACTTAAATATAATTTTAAGATTATATAAATTAACCAAAGTATTCCTTGGCTTTCACTTGTAGGCTTTATGGTCTTCAAAGTCTTCATGGGCTTTTTTAGGCTCAAAATTACATCCGATTTAATTATCAAGAACCTCCATAAAATGGATTGGGTTTGAAGCCCATTTCTTGATTTTCGAACCCAATAAATATTTTCTAATCTTATTAACAATTTAAGAAAAATTACGAAAGAGATAGAAACTTAAAATCCTCAAAAATATGATAAAATAGAAATCTATGGGGTATTTATAAAAATAAAAATTAAAAATTAAAAAAATTACCAAGTGGCAACACATGAGCAAGCCTGGTGCACTATACAAATCATTGCACCAGGTTTGCTCACGTCTAGGGCTGGTAATTTGGAACCCAACACGACGGGTCGATACGAAATCGATACGATTATTACGGGTTAGGGTTGAGCATTAATGAGTTGGGTAAATAAACGAGTCAACCCGTCTAACCCGTTTAATTATAGTGTCGGGTTCGGGTTCTATTTAACGGGTTACGGGTTGACCCGTTAAATTAAGGTAAAAAAGTAATTTTATTTTAAAGGGGTAGTCATGTAATTTTAGTGGTAGATATATATATCTTTCAAAGTTCAAATCCTAACCTAAACACAAGTCTCCAAACTTCATCTCTACACTTCATCTCTACACTTCATCTCATCACAAATTGCCATGTAGTGGTAAAATTTTATTAGTTTTGATAAAATTTTTGTTAAACTATTTTTTTCATGTATAAATGTATAATTTCTTAATTAGTTAACTTTTAATTATTATCTTTTGACAAGTTTTGTTTGACGAATGTAATCAATGCTTGATGTTGTTTTTTTATTATAAAAGACTACATTAAAAAATTTTTTATTTTGTTTTTTTTTTTAATATGAAGGACTATATTTGCAAATATATTTTTATAATCATCTTTGTAAATATTTGTTTTTTTATAGTTTGGATTGTATTTTTTAGGTCTTATGTATCTTTATTTTAATTTTTTTTATTATATCTATATTAAAATTTAAATGTATTAACTATCATTAAATTGGTTATAAACAGGTCGATTAAACGAGTTATTATTCGTGTCGATTAAACGGGTCATTAACGAGTTGGTTTCGTGTCAACCCGTTAGTAACCGTGTCGTGTTCGGGTTGAGGAGGTTCAACCCGTTTTCTTATCGTGTCGTGTTCGAGTCGTATAAAAAATTATCGGGTCGTATTCGGGTTGTGTCCAACCCGACCCGTCAACTCGGATTGCCACCCCTACTCACGTCAAACAATTTCACCATTTTTTTTTTATTATAATATAAGAAGTGATTTCTATGTTAACATTTACGGTGTCGCCTATGACTTTTGTGCACTGGTTTCCATTGCAGTACCGTGATCACTTGTGCGCAACTTTTGTGCACTGGTTTCCACTACAGTGTCATGTTCATCTGGTGAACCGCACTGTCAAGTGCTAATTGAGGTGCAGTTTCACACCTGCGCATCAATTCACAATGGCTTTCTACCCATGTATCTCATGCGCTAACATTACTACACTGGCACAAATCATATTTTTTGATTTTGATCTCAATTTTTCGTAATTTTCACCCATAACAGTAGCAACATTCCAGATCAAATTTAGCAGCCAATTTTTGAAAAAATTGAAACCTTAAAACTATGAATTACAACAGAAAAATTGCCACAAACAGCTTATAAAATTAATCGAATTAATTAATTAAAAAACCATGTAATTAACGATCATACCATGCAATCCCCATTCATCAAATATGAATACAAAATATATCACATCATAATCAAATAAAAAATTATAGTACCTACTTAATGACATATAAATTAATACAAAACATATTATTTTAAAAACATTGTTTTATTGGAACCTAGACTCTGATACCAATTGAAGGGAAAAAACAACAATTGTTTTTATATAAAAAAAAGAAATATGATGAACACTAAGTTTTAATTTTTTTTAGAAAACATAAGAACCGTAGATCCATAAAACAATGAAATAAAATAATAAAACTAAATAAAGATCGAATTTTGTACCTTTTGTATTGATCTCTGTGGATTGCTTATCATCTTACATTCCTTGATGTCTCTACACCAATAAACAAGTGTGTGGACATAATTATATAGAATTGTGCTCACTTTCTATTGATTTTTTTTTTCTAAAAAGAACAAATAATATATAAAAGAGGTGAGTATTGATTTTGGTTTTTCTGTATTATGCTGTAGAAATAAAAAATTTCTTTCTGTTTCAAAGAACGTACAGCAAAACCAAAATATAACTTCTGTTAAAAAAAGAAGACTATTTCTTTTCTATTTATAGGCAACCAATTAAGATTTTAATTAATCAAAATTAATATTAAACCCCAAGTTTATTAAAATTAAACTTTTATCCCATATAACATAATTAATTCAAAATTAATTCATGTTATATTTTGAAATCAAATTTATGACCTATAATTAATTCATAATTAATTTTTACCCGGTCACTGCTGAGAATTGAATTTAAGACCTCTTATAAAATTAATTAAATAATTATTAATTCATAATTAATAATTAACTAATTAATAATTTGAATAATTAATATTATTCAAATACCAAGTGAACACATATTTTGCTACTTATGTAACAACTATAATTGGACGATCCAATTACAATATTCTATATATACGTTTTTTATAGTGAAATGAGCTATTAAGGGAACCCGATGGACCTACAGTTTTGAACTCCAATAATATCGGAATTATTAATTAAACTCTTTAATTAAATAATTCACTATTATTAATTTTAGAGTTACTCCACTAAAAACTTAAGATTGTATTCTCAAAACTGCAGATGTTTTTATACAATTTGAAATTTTCAGCGTCCATTGATATAATCACTATATATGATTTGATCCTCCACAAATAGTTCATAATTAGAGCTAGGTCAGAATATCTGTTTTACCCCTCTAATTATATCTTGATCCTTAAGTACCATTGATTCTCTAATGAACAATATATTCATAACAACTTATGAATTTATCTTTTCGTTTACATATGAACAGAAAGTTGAGCGCTCTTATTGTTCAAAACATAAATAAACCCTTAAGAGAACTATTTCTCTACTTCTCGCAAAAAGGAGTAAATTCTACTATTGTATAGAATGTTTCCAGCTATTTACTAAATTATATCTCTAAAGTACATAGTTATTGATCGAGCATCTATATCGATCTCACCTATGTAAATCAAAGGATATAACTCAACAAACAGGAGTCCATAATACACTCAGGATTAAAATCAATTCATAAATGATCATCTAGTCGATAAATAGAAATATCTAATTTTAACAGATATTAATTAGAGACTTCTGTTTATTGATTAGAGCATAAAAATATAATTTTAATATTAGAAAATTGATTGCATTTGTCAAAATATGTTATTTAATTAAACATTTTTATTTGATTATTTTTACGAATGCATTTGGTTTGATTATTTGATTTAATGTGTTTTTATGCTCATAAAATTGATAATTTTGACATAATTTATGGGTATTTATTTTGGGCTTGTGGTGTTTTTTAGAACTAAACTAAAAAAGCCCAATTTAAAGAAGATCAGCTTAAGTGCATAAGGCCTAAATGTTACTAGGGTTTAGCAGTTAAACATAAATACAATCAGACCCCAAATTTCTCCAGTCCCAAGCTTCATGGCCTATACACTCCCACCAGATTTGATTTTCAAATTTGAAAAATTGTCAAGTGATTTGTGGAGATAATGGAGGATAAAATTTGACTTTCAAATTTGAAAAAAGTTGGATGAGATATGATTGATGGCGTGATTTGTTGAAATGAATTGGAATTTAATTTGTCTCTCAAATTTTAGAAGTAGAAGTGATTTATGGTGATGGATTGGGTTAAACTTGTGAGCAAGATGGAAAGATTTTAAACAAATTTTGTTTATTTGAATTTTGAAATTAAATTTGAATTTTGAAATCCTTCCTTTTTCGATGAAGTGAAGATTTTATGGAGAGACTTTTTGCTTCTATAAATAGGGTGTTTGACAATACAACAAAGGCAACCAAATTGAAGGAGAAAATCAGTGTTTCAGAAAAAAAATGTCTTGCTAATTATTTTCATACTTTCTTTGTGGAATGTTTGAAATAATGAGCAAGTTAGACTAAACTTAAAGTGAGACTGAGGGGTGATCTTAATTGTAAGGTTACTGTTATTCAAGTTTGTTTATTTTCAAGCCTTTCAATGTCTATGTTAAACTCTTTTTGAAGTTTTAATTCAAAAATTATGTTTTACAGTTTCATATAAATTCAGTCAAGCTTTTTTTATGTGGTTCATGTTAAAATCATAGTTTTTGGATTGATAAATTTATAAGTTGATTTTTGACTGCAGTAATGTCAATTTGATATATTGTCGTTCTTAAATAATTTACAAATTATATCCTAGTTTGTTCTTAAATGTAAAGCGTTATGCAATTATCATTGTGTTTTTATTTGATATTCAAATTCATATTTTTCAATTGTTTGTTTGGGATGTGAAACATGTAATTGAGTAGTAATTTGAAATCAAACTTGATAACAGATAATTAAACAATTAAGTGATCCTCAAAGCCTTGCTATTTTCTCTATTGGTTGTCATATATATTTTTATTTATTCTTCAATTTCTCAAATAATTTTCCCTTCAATTGTTCTCTATTATTTTATTTTATATAAAATTTTACTGTTTTGAATTCTTCTTGTTATTCACTTCTTTGTGGGATCGATACCTTAAAGCTATACTATGATAACTACTTAGCCGAAGGTGATATTTTGAGGATAACTATTTATCGTGATCCAGTTCTATATAATCTTTATTATAAGAGGTACCTCCATTTCCATGTCACTACATAAATAGTCTCGGATAAAATTATCGTATCGAATATGAAATAGACCGCAACTATAGATTTACCACAAACAAAGTACCTAGTTTCGTTTGCTTTCTATGGACTCTTTAGATTACTTTTCTCAAACTAAATCCGCTTATATATAACACTTATATACTTAGTTTGAAAATACATCAGTAATCAAATATGTTTTTCATGATATATACAATTTTTGCAAAATATGTAAATTGAATAAAATGAATACTTTATTATTATTTATTAAAATTAACCACTTACATAATTACAAGCTCTTAGGACACAATTCCAACACTAACTATGTCACTCAATGAATTAATGATGGAATTTTTCATCTTAATCATCTCATGAGTGCTTTTGTGAAAACAATTTCTAAATTAAAATAAAGTGATGATATTTGTACGCCCTTGCAAAATTGTATGTACGACCCCTTGATTCTAACATTACAAACAACCCGGCTTGATGTAATTTCAACAGTTGCTTAAGATTTTTTCCAAATTTGTGTGACTGTCCTGTTCATAAGCGTCAGGGAAGCTAGAAAATTCTAGAATCCACAACAGAATATGAAAAATTGTCGACTTACACCCGATTATGATCTCCGCCGAATATATACATATATATCTGGATCACTAATATCTATCATGGAGTTATATTTACATGAATTGTTAACTTCGTGATTTAACAAAAATAAGGGGAGAGAGTGGATTGTTTGTCATACATTAATCAGTGAAGCCAGGTACTAAAAAACAAATATATAAATAACAGTTGCACAGCACTTCACGTCCTAATCATTACAGGATACCAATTCAATAGCAGATGTCTTCAACATACTAAAAATAATGCCACATGAAAGGAATTAGCTAAGTCTTCAATTTAAGAGTGAAAGATGCCAGATCCATAGGTTGCTTCGATCATGCTGATGAGTAAGGAAAGTTGCTGCCATGCAAATATTGTCACCGGCATAGAAGCCAATAAAATGATTGGAATATATGCCCATTGCCATTTCTCACTTAGAAGAATGAACAAAGTTGCTCCAAAAGCTACCATCATAGTGGCAAGGGCAAAGAAAAGTGATCCGAGACCTATAATTATCCTGCTGGGTAGCACATGAAGGAAATCTTCTACCGCGTAACGGGCAGTTAGGATAGACAGGAACATCAACAAAGAAGTGACAGAAGAAAATAAAGCTAATGCATCTGAAATAGCAAATATTAAGAATGAGGGTTTGTGTAGAAAAATTGGTATGCCTTGGTCGTTGTTGCCTCCGGGTACAGTAAAAGCTGCAGCCAGTACTACAGTGGCAATGAGTGTTGTAGCAATCATGCCAGACTTAGCTGTATCCTTCATCCACTTCTCACCCTTCTCAGCTATAACTTTGTGCTCCTCCATGAAAACTTGCATAGCTGTTAGTCCTTTCTGATTAGGCAGCTCCAATTCTCTGATAGCAGGGGTTGTTATTTTCTCCACCTCCTATGGAGAACATTAGCATCATCAATTGTAAGAACATACAATATGAATAGTTTTTTGTATTTGCTAATATTTCAAATTAATTGGATTGTCTACCTTAAACCACTGCAACTCGCTTTGCATCTGGAAAGCAGCTCCAGAAATTGACAACAACTGAGGTGAAGGTGCCAACCTTGCTGCCAAGTACAAGGTGTTCTCTGCTTCAGCTGGCTTGCCAATGCATAATATCCGTGTAATTGTTGGCATCTTTTTTATAAAAGTGAATAACTTTGCTCGCCTATTCACAATAGCCACTTGCAATAAGTTCTTTCGATTATGATAATTTTCGTTTCCTACGAAGATCAGATCTGGAAAGTATTGAAGACATGTGCTTATAATTTCAACAATACCCCGAGATGCGGCTAAAGGCAGAACAGGATATGGTCTGTTAAAGAACTCCAATATTTGTTCATAAGTCATGGATTTGGCCATTAAAGTTTCACAAACACATTCTATTATTTTAACAACATATGCTTGCTTCAACTTTTCTTGTCGAACTTGTTTCAGAGGGGGAACTGCAAGTGATTGAAATCAATTAAAATATAAAAGCTATGAATACATAATGTAATATTGAAATGTCACGAATGATTGCTTACCTAGTTGTTCAATTGCTTTCCATAGCAATCTATTCAGGGCCTTAAGCACTGTAACAACAACAACAATAAAAAAAAAAACCTATACTTAGTTGAACAATGTAGCATATATAATTTACTTAAGATATGTCTGAAATCACTATATATCACAAAACTGCATAACGTAAAACTCAAATCTAATAGAAAAAACTAGGTAACAGAAAGTAGCTCAGATCTGATTGTCATATCAATCAAATTATTATAATTTGATCATCAAAGAAGACGGAACAATTCAACAGAAGCTAGCATTTCGATTCCAAGGAATGCACCGAAACTATTTGCAATTGAATTTTTTAGAGCAACAGAGTTTCCTAATAAATATTCATCACAAATGCTAGGTAAAAAGGTATAAAATAATGTTATATTTTAACGTTATCACTTTTTGCCGATAAAAACATACTTATTTACAAAGCTTTGAATGTGAATTTTAAAGGCTAGTTTTGGAAAATATATTCTGCATATTTTAAACAACCCCTGAACTAGTTCTCAACTGACTTTAACAGCCCTTGGAGAAGTTGTTGTAGCCAGCTCAACATCAAACCATCATCAACCATTTGAAAGATCAATAGATTGTCATGTCAATGTCATCCATTCTTAGTTTGACTAGGAGGAAAAAGAACGAGGATTCACGATCAATGAAAGAGAAGTCGGACCTTGGGAACGAGGAGAACCAATCCAATCAATTAGAGTCTCTTCTCTCTTAATCTATTTATGGAATGATGTTGTTTGATATTTATCTGAGCTATTTGTCTTGTAAATTGATGATGAACTAGATTTATTTTCTAAGGTTACAATGTAACCCTAAAACTATGAACTCATCTTTATGATATCGTTATTAATTGATATGTGTTCCATTCTATTATATGTTTAATGCTCTTAAATTAATTGGCTACTAGTTTAAGTGATTTGGTAACCATAATAAACTTGAAAAAGGAAATTTACATGTGTAGACCTAGAATAGGATGACATAAATTGCATGGAATATACTTGTGCAATTTGTGTGGTCATGTATGAGTGATTGATGCTTAATGTGCTTAATTTGGTTTATCATCATAGGAGTATAATAGGTTAATTGAATTAGATAAGTCAACTCGATCATTGGAAGAGGCTTGTGGATAGATTTGAATTACTCAATCAAGCATATGGTGAGAGTGAATTATTAATGATAGAATTATTGGTTGAGTAAATTAGTAGGGTGAAATTGTAACTCTAAAGTCTGTTCTCCATCGGTTGAAATCTTAGTTGAATTATTTATTTTCTTTATTTTTCTTGTTTAAATATTCTCTCAAAATCCATTGTTTCGATAGTTTAGATAAGGTTGAGTCTTGATCAATTTTAGCATTTAGCATAGTTTGGGCAATCTTTGTGCGAACGATATTCTACTCATCATATGTTATTCGTGGACCATCTATACTTGCACGTGTTTTCTATATGTGTTTTCACACGCTAGAAATTAACCCATTAGAAATAAACAAGAGGGAAAATGCAGGATGCTAGAGCAATGAATCATGATACCCTTTTATATCTATTTGGAAGGATGTTTGGCAATAATCTCAGTCACTTAATTTGATTATTTATAAATATTTTAAAATAAATGTGTTGATGTTCGGAAACGGTCAACCAGAGATTCTGGGGCCCAGACTGCGAGCTTGGTAATTAAGGGTTCTGATCGTACTATCGGAAGTGTAATAAATGAATGATTAATAAAGTTCAAGGTTGGTGGTGTTTAATTCGGGTGAAGGAATGTCGGTCTTGGAGGTTGGTTGAATTTAATGAGGTGATCAGTGAGGAATTAAAGAGAAAGAGAGAGAGAGAAGAGTGTAAAACACAAGGATTTTTACGTGGTTCGGTGACTGCACCTACATCCACGGCTACTCTGGAATAATTCCGGCAGAGTGACAGTTCTCTAGTATGTTCAACTTGTTGGTACAGTAAAATGTCTCCCATATTTATAAAGAAGGGGAGATGACAATAGAAAATACAAAAGAAAGTTACACACGTTACTGGCAACGGCTAGTTTCAGCTAATCCTGACATAGCCATGCTGCATTAATTGTAAAGGTAATCACTGTTCTCTCCTTGCACACGTCTGCATTTAATATACCTGGAGAGGTCTTCACTTCATTAAATGTTTCTGGGTAATGGTATAGGCAGTTTTCGATGGGAAATCATGAGAGTTGGTGATTCTGACAACTTGCTGTACAAGATATCCCCTAAGTAAGCTCTCCGGCTAGTAAGATGATGCGTGCTGGGGGTAGGCCGACGTGGTCAGGAGAGGAGGTTTAGACGATCTGGAGGCTTTCACGATCTTGCGACCTGGGTGGACTCACGAGCTCGATGAACTGCGATGCGGGCAGGATGCATACTCGGAAGGTCTGGTAGTTGCTGCGAGCTCGCGGCCTGGGTGGCCTCACGAGCTAGGCTCCAAACTGCTGGTCCTGATCATGGGCCTTCTGGGCCTTCGCTCCTGTTCAAACGTTTGGGGCCTATACTGGCCCACTTAGGCAGAGGATGAGGAAATGAGCATAACAAAATGTATTCATTAAATTCAATACAAATACAATTAGAGTAATATTGTCAACCATCAATAAAATATCTACTGACACTTCAATTTGATATTTTCTAGTTAATGACAAATTTATCCTTGATTAAAATTATAATTAAAACAAAAAAAGAAAAAAAATTAAAGATACTTACAGGTAATATCTTATCTTTTTCTTCATCTCTTTGACATTTTATAAATACCAAACCCTTAAATTTTATCTTTTTTTTTTTTTTTGATATTTTTTATGCTTGACGTGATTAGGAAGTGATGGTGAATGTTTTATGCTACTCAAAACAAAATAACAACCGAAAAGTAAGCTTTTAATTAATTCTATACTTGCAATTAATTCTTAAGGTTTAATTTTTAGGATGAAATAAAACATCATTAAAATGCTTTTGTTTTTTATTTAAAAAAATGTATAAAAAATAAAGATTTTTCAAAAAAAAAATTTCCAATTTATTCTTTTAAAACAAAATATTTATAGGAAGTATGAAAAGAAAAAAAAGGGTATTTCGGAACAAAACAAATATCCTTAGAAATTTTATTATTTAATATAAAATATCTCTGGAAATTAAGTATACAAAGAAAACAAGTGGATTGTAAGAAGAAAATCTCTAAAATTTCATGAATTGTTATATGTGATAAAGTATATATTTTATTTTTAAAAGGGCAATCAAGTTTGTATATACTTCATTTACACCAGGGAAGTCCTTGTTTTGTGCGGATAGTTAATCCATCTTCTCGAGATTACATGAATTTTGATTCTGTGTTAACTTTTTCTTTTCCTTGTTGTAAATCTTAATTGTCTATTTTGTCATTTTCGATGAGATGAAAACTTTTAAAACTCACTCCAGTTCAGACCAGCAGAGAATCTAAAAATCTGAAAACAAATATGAGTACCTTATTTATTTGTTTTCTTAATTAGACTATAATAATGATTTAAAAGTCCTCAAAAAAAATAATGATTTAAAAATTAAATAATGTTTTATCTTATGTCTAATGAGTAATCAAGGTAGTTATTTTCTGACTCGAGATCTTTTTTCATTTCTCATAATATTACAATAAATTAACTATAAACCTCTTGATGTGAGCTAGATTTAAATTATTGAAGACCTCATGTGTATATAATGACAAGTGACTTCACTGACTGTACTAGTTATAATTAACACCATAAAGAAATCTTTATTATTTGATAATCTTTGAATTCGATTTAAGCTAAAGAAAAGTACAAATCCCCTCCCATCATGGAGGTGATCCAATCTCATTAATGGCAGTGGTGGACCCAAACTTTTATATTAGAGGAACACTTTATAAAACAAAGTAAAATAAAATAAAAAATTTAAGACAAAAATAATTATAGTTCATATGAATTTTTTTATTAATGAAATTTGTCATATAAAGAGAGAGAAAACTCTTTATATATTGTGTTAAATACATATAATAGAACTCAAACTCATATCACTAATGTAAAAGAAAAATGTACTAATTACTTAAACTATAAATAGAAGTACAATTTACACCTAATTAAATATATTTTTATTTTTAAAATTTAGCCATGATAATCTCTATTATTTTAATGAGTAAACCCCATAAGATAGCACTAAAACTTGGTGAGTTTATGCACTAGCACTAAAGAACAGAAATTAAAAAAAAAAACAAAAATTATTAAGTTATGAACAAGATATGAAATAAATACAAAAGATTGAAAAATTTAAGAAAAATTAGTTAGTTGTTTATATAAATATAATACACTTTACCATTAAAAAAAATTGTGATAACTAACGATAATTGTTCATAAATGTCAAAAAAAAAAAAATTGTTTAGAGTTCATGGTGTTTATAAATGTTGATTCGAACACCAACAAATCCATACACTCAATTCATTAGAATTTAAAAATGAAAATGTGAGAGCAAATATGTAAGTGAGATTCTAACTAGGGGTGGTGGTAGAAGGAAAGACATGCCTCCTACCATTAGACGTTCCAACATTTGGCAATCATATAGATTTCACTTATATATATATTTAAATATCTAATAATTAGCATTATATACCTAATAAATTTTCATTAAAATTCAAGGGAGCATGTGCCTCATCTAGCTTTATAGTAGGTTCCTTCCTAATCAATGGTGTTTCATTACTATATTTTAAAAAATAAAAATAAAAAACTTTTAAACAAAGGGCATTTTGATCTTTTAATCCTTGACTATTACTTGTAACGGTCAACCATTAACTGCAAAAAATATCATTGTAACTAAGGGCATTCTTAGCATATTTTGCCTTAATGCTTAAACTCATGGTAAATAAAATTTAGGATAAGTTTGTACAATTTGTCCTTGATTTACTAAAAAAGAAGAAATTGCATAACACCTCTCTAAGGTTTGCCTAAAAACAAATAGAAATACATTTACTATTTTTTTACACAATACCCCTCCTCCATTAGTCAAGTTCTATTAAGGTTAATAAACTTAAGGGTAATTTTGTTTTTTATATTTTTAATTAAAAAAATTAAAATAAACTTTTGAATAAATAAAATAAAATTTTAATTAAAAATAAAAATAAAAATAAAAATAATAATAATTTTCTAAAAAAATAAAAGTGATTTCCACCATTTGATGGAAGATGTACATCACAGAAAAATATATATATTAGTTTTTTCTTAAAAAAAAACTGAAAAAATTATATTTTTTTAGAGGCCATCCATTAAAATAATGGATGGTAGAGATATCATCTGGATCTCCACCACCAATGAAAAATGTAGAGACCACATTATTGTCATTATACCCAATCAACAAATCAAATCTAGAGACCACCATTATCATCATCATATCCAATCAGCAAATCAACATAATAAAACAAAAAAGAAAAAAAACCTAGATTGATGGATTTCCAATGGAAACAAAAAATAATTGAAAATTAAAAATCAATAAATAAAAATAAATTTGCAAAGACCATTCAATGCATGGACCTCCGTCATCTCTTTCATCGCTTGGATTGCACAAGCCATTCCTCACCTGTACCTTTCAATAGTCTAACAGTTCAAAGCTCCTTTAACATCCTTATTGGTGATGACCAAACTCGATTGACCAGAGCAAACACTGCTTAAGCGTGGGTCTAGTGCCATACCCCGTCAACCCGCGACTTTGCACAAGTCTTGTGCAAGATCATTGACGACCTTTCACTAGAACCATTCACATGCATAGCTCTACCACTCAAACAACCCCCAACTAAAATCTGACCACTGCTTACAACATCCCCATCACTCTACACCAACTTTAAACCAAATAAATCTAGGTTTCCAATGGAAACCTAGATTCATGAGTTTTATTAGAATTTGGGTTTGTCTAAGATGATGGATCATCTCTGTTTCAATCAAACCCAAATGAGAGAAAAAGAGAGATGGGGGGGGGGGGGGGGGGGAGAGAGAGAGAGAGAGAGAGAGAGAGAGAGAGAGAGATGATGACAAGAAGGAAAGAGAAAAAAAATTATATCTTTCTTTTTTAATTTATTTTTAATAAATTTATTTTTATTTAATTTAAATTATTTTATTTTTTCAACTTTTAACTTTTTTTTGGTCTTTTTTTGAAAAGAAATTATTTTGTCTTGTTCATGGGCAAAATAGTCATTTAATCAAAATTTCTAGTCAACCGTTAAAGTGGATAGAAGTCAACTAATGGCGTGAGAGGTTTGGTGTAATAAAAGAGTAAATATGTTTCCACTTATTTTTAGGCAAATCTTAGGGGAGTGTTGAACAATTCCTTCATTAAAAATTTATAGTAAGTAGAAGTTCAATGAATAAAAGGAAAAGTAATTTATTGTTATTATTACTACTACTACTCTATAAGAAGCACCAGTTCTTCTCGAAGACTCTCCTATTAGATAGAGAAACTCCTTTCTCCCTTTAGTGAGAGAAAGCTCTATAGAAGGAATTTCCAGCTAGATCTGGGGTGCTTTAATGTTTTCTTGCTCTTTTCTCCTTTTGATCATCATCGATTTTCTCTTTTTGGTTTTTCACTTGCAAATCCTGCTGTTTTAAGGGTTTTTAGGGATCCAACTCTAAAATTGAGAATTGGATCCAACTATAAAAACCTAATTTGCTTTGGTGGAGTTTGCTTTTTGCATATGTTGGATGACAATCAGGAGCTTCTAGCCTCTTCATGGGTGACTACAAAGCTGTTTTTTGGAGTACACACCATTGGATCTGCTGCTTTAATCTAGGTCTTATGGCCCTTTACGGATGCATCAAGTTTCGGACGGAGACTGGATGGTTGTAAAGAGGGATTCCTGTCAATGGCACCTTGTCCTGATGTCCAAAAACTATCCTACAACGGTTGTCTTGAGTTATGGAGGGTGTTTTGTATATCCTATCTTGGGGCTTCTGATTTTTTGTTTGTTCTTGTTTTTTTTTTTGTTTTTCTTGTTCTCTAGTTGGTGGTTGGTTGGATATATGTCGCCTGACATACCCTTGTTTGGGTCTTTCTTGGTTTTCTTATGGCTTTCCTAGTTTTCTTTTTAGAGGGTCGTTTTTGGTCTAGTTGTAGTGGCGGACTCAAAAGTCTATGTGGAAGGGGTGTGGTGGGGGGGGGGGGGGGGGGGGGGGGGGACGGGGGCACTTTTATATATAACATTTCTTTGTAATATTTCCTTCAATTGCTAAAAGAACATCATATGAAATAAAAATAGTTAAAATACATAACTAGTAGAGAATATGTAACTTTACCTCTTACAAAATTGTAAGCAAAATTTTTTAAAATAATATTCTTAATACAAGTATAAAAATAAAAGCACATTACTTATGAGTTGATTGTGTACTAACTCTATTTTTTTAGTGAGAGAAGTTCAAATTTCATATTACTTGAAAAAACAAATAAAAACTTAATTTAGAGATATATTTTCTTTATGATGATAGTTGCTATTCAGATTGTAAATAAATATATGTAATCAAACTATATATATTTATTATTAAAGTTACTAATCGAGCTACATTTATAGTTTTTTATCTAATAAATGTATACGATTTATAATAAAGTAAAGTAAAATGAAAATAAAAGATAAAAATAATTATAATTCATATGAGTATTTTTATTTATGAATTTTATCATATAAAATAGTTTATATAAAAGAAAAATAAGTCACACTAATAATCGTGAGCAAACTAAAACTTATTAAGATTAAATAACATAATATATTTTATTCTCTAGTTCGTGTAAACATGATATAGTTTGTGATAAAAAAAATAATTTGAAATGAATATAATAATTTGTGAAGTCAAAATATTTCAAATTTAAAGATTAGTTTGTAATAATAGGGAAATAAAAAGAGAGAAAGAAAAAAAAACAAGGGACAAAGCAATTATTATACGTGAATATGATTTTAAAAAAAAAAAATTCATTATTGAGTCAAAAGGGGATTGAATCGCGATCCCCCTTAAATTAGAAGACAAGCAAAACCATCAAAGCCACTATGTGGCTATGCTTGATTTTGGCATTATATATATATATATATAATATGCTAAATGATCAAAAAGGAGAAAAAGCAAAAACTTGTAGTTGTTGATAGGAATTGAACCCGGGTGGCATGGGAGAGAAAGGCAAGCGTGGATACAACCATCAGCACTAATTCATGAATGTGAAACATAATAGCATTGGAATTATTTAATTAATTTTTAAACAATTTCAGGGGGCATGTGTCCTCCCTGACCCAATAGTGGGTCTACCCTTGTCTGGTTGTATTTCAATTGATTGCCTAAATTTGGTTGGCCTTTAGGGTTGTATGTTTGTGGATCCAAAATTTGGAAAAGTTGGTAATGAAGACGTTAGAATTTCAATAATAATAATAATAATTATTATTATTATTTACAAAAAAGGTTGAAGTGGTGGTAGTTTTATTTTTGTTTTCGTTATTCTTTTTTAATATATTGAAAACCTTCTAAAACTTTATTCCCTTAAATTTTCATATATAAGAACAAGAGATTGAATCATTAACAAAATTCCCACACCTTTTCCTCATTATAGAGCAAGGAATGAGCAACATAATTTTTTTTTTCTCTTGAGAACATATAGACTGAATAGGGAGCTAACGAATAACTAATATCATCAAGTACAACACCCTCTTTAGTCCTTAGAAAAAGGCTGGCACGTGGATAGCAACTGCACAACACCCACAGAATCAGTCTTAAGCAGATTCACATGAAAACGCAAACCACCCGAACAGCCACAAACTGGTCAACAACAGAAGAAAAAGTTCTACTAATTGCCCCATAGTTATCCATATATAATCGATTATAATATCTCCTTGGATACTCATATTTTGTTTTTAACTGTATAATAAGATTTTATATTTTGATCAAGTCATGTCAGAGTGTGGATGGTAATTTATTTATATATAGTTAAAATTTCACAAATGTAAATGCCATTATAACAAGAATTTACCTACTAATATATAGACATCACAGTTTAGGCTAAGATCTAATTTTGCAAAAAACAAAATTGAGCTTGATATTTTTGAACAACAAATTATCATAATAATAATAATAATAATGCTATGCAAAAAAAGTAAAAGTGATACACTCCTTTAGAAATGTATATGATTACTTCCACTACCTTTGGAACTCCCTAAATCTTGAGAATTGTCACGAAATCCTAAGAATTTAGAAGAATGAATAAAAGGAAAAGTGACTTAATTATGATTGTCATTAATATTTCTTACAAAAAGGTTGAATTGTGGTAGTTTTATTTTTGTTTTTGGTCATTCCTTTCTAATACAGTGAAAAGATTTTGAAACTTTGTTCCCTTAAATCTTCATATGTAAGCATAGGAGATTGAATCAATAATAAATCCTCACACCTTTTACTTAGTATAGAGCAAGGAATAAACAACATAATTCTAATGAATTTACATACGAGTTTCAATGAGATTCATTAAAAAGAATGTGTAAATCTTGTAATTAAAGTTTGATAGATGAGAGACAGATGAGAGAGAAGTGAGAAGCTTTAAGAAGAAGATGGTATGGGTTGTTGGTTCTAGGGTGAAAAGATTTTGAAACTTTATTCCTTAAATCTTCATATGTAAGCATAGGAGATTGAATCAATAACAAAATCCTTAATTACACCTTTTCCTCAGTATAGAGCAAGGAATAAACAACATAATTCTAATGAATTTACATATGAGTTTCAATGAGATTCATTGGAAAGAATGTGTAAATCTTGTAATTAAAATGTGATAGACAAGAGAGAGATGAGAGAGAAGTGAGAAGCTTTAAGAAGAAGATGGTATGGGTTGTTGGTTCCAAGGTGAAAAGATTTTGAAAGTTTATTCCCTTAAATCTTCGTATGTAAGCACAGGAGATTGAATCAATAACAAAATCCTCTCACCTTTTCCTTAGTATAAAGCAAGGAATAAACAACATAATTCTAATGAATTTACATATGAGTTTCATTAAGATTCATTGAAAAGAATGTGTAAATCTTGAAATTAAAATGTGTTAGATGGGAGAGAGATGAGAGAGAAGTGAGAAGCTTTAAGAAGAAGATGGTATACATGGGTTGTTGGTTCTAGGGTGAAAAGATTTTGAAACTTTAATCCCTTAAATCTTCATATGTAAGCATAGGAGATTGCTTCAATAACAAAATCCTCACACCTTTTCCTTAGTATAGAGCAAGAAATAAACAACAATTCTAATGAATTTACATACGAGTTTCATTGAGATTCATTGAAAAGAACGTGTAAATCTTGTAATTAAAATGTCTTAGACGAGAGAGAGATGAGAGAGGAGTGAGAAGCTTTAAGAAGAAGATGGTATGGGTTGTTGGTTCTAGGGTGAAAAGATTTTGAAACTTTATTCCTTAAATCTTCATATGTAAGCATAGGAGATTGAATCAATAACAAATTCCTCACACCTTTTCCTCAGTATAGAGCAAGGAATAAATAACATAATTCTAATGAATTTACATATGAGTTTCATTGAGATTCATTGAAAAGAATGTGTAAATCTTGTAATTCAAATGTGTTAGATGGGAGAGAGATGAGAGAGAAGTGAGAAGCTTTAAGAAGTAGATGGTATGGGTTGTTGGTTCCAAGGTGAAAAAATTTTGAAACTTTATTCCCTTAAATCTTCATATGTAAGCATAGGAGATTGGATCAATAACAAAATCCTCACACCTTCTCATCAATATAGAGCAAGGAATAAACAATATAGTTCTAATGAATTTACATATGAGTTTCATTGAAAAGAACATGCAAATCTTGTAATTAAAATGTGTTAGACAGGAGAGAGATGAGAGAGAAGTGAGAAACTTTAAGAAGAAGATGGTATGAGTTGTTGGTTCCAGGGTGAAAAGAAATTTTCTCAATTAATTATATACAATTAAAACAATGACTATGGTTAATTAATACTTTGACAGCATTTCAAAGAAACAAAAATTAAATTTTGACATTTTGACAAAGCAATGTGATAGTTTTTATAATTTTCTATTCATCCTCATAATATACTTAACATTTGAAACAATGTTTAGCACCAGTGTTGTTCGTTGGCAGAAAGTGTTAAATCAATCTAACAATGTCACAACTCACAAGTTCAAATTTTCTTTACTGCAAGTGGTATCAAAAAAAGAAAAGAAAGAAAGAAAACATTATTTGAATTTATGCATTGATATATGTCATTTTATGACCAAGGTGTTGCCATTTTGTTATCCTCCTCTTGAAGTCAGGGCCTAATTAACCAACCTGTTCCAAAATGAAAATATTATCATGTGCTTAACGATTTTTGTTTAAGGTTGATTTTTTTTTTTTAAAGAATAAAATCAAATTTATTCTATGCAAATACGAAAGGGTTATGCATTAATTTATTAAAGGTATAAATATGAATCATTTGTTTAAGCTTTGGATCATATATTAAACATGATTTAACCAAAATAATATAATCCTAAACCTTAATAATTAGCAATATTACTGGTTTCTATATGGATATATACATTTTTTTATCTTTAATTAATCTGCAATATTGCACTAGTAAAATATTCCAAGTGTTTACTCTTTTTGCGCAGTTCTA
This sequence comes from Litchi chinensis, assembly GCA_019925255.1. Classification (NCBI taxonomy): domain Eukaryota; kingdom Viridiplantae; phylum Streptophyta; class Magnoliopsida; order Sapindales; family Sapindaceae; genus Litchi; species Litchi chinensis. The sequence goes on from CM034471.1 coordinate 20,796,075, forward strand.
GGTTGATTATGGAGAAATCTCAAGAAACAAGCAAGTGCCAATGTGTTTACGTATTGTTGTAATAGTAATAAAATTCCTTAAACAAAAGAAGAGACAACTAATAAAATTCCTTGTGTTTTTTTACTGCAGAAGAAGGGGGCACTTGCACTTACTTTGTATGGAGAGAGAAGGATTTTGGATCCTTTCTTTGCTTCTTTCTAGGACTTAATTTTCCAATTAACAAAAAATATTGTAAGTCCTGTAGCTCTGGTGCTTTGAGTGCTAACAAAGGGAGGTTTTAGGTAAAATCTCGAGAGAAATTGGCAAGAATGTATGTATTGCTTGAGAGGAGAAGTTATGTGTGGTGTGTGTTCAAGTCTTGTTGGTGCTTTTTTCTCTTTTTTATGTAATCAGTATACTGTTGTGGCTTTTCAATTCAAAAAAGAAGAATGTTCTTTAACAGAGTACAACTAAAGATATTCCTTGTCTTCCAGTTAAAAAAGTAATGAAACACTATATTGAAAAATTTAAATTGTTAGAAAACAGTTGATGGGTCTTTTCTTTGCAACACTCCTAATTTTGAAATTTATAAACCCACACTCCCGGTATAGTAATAGAGAAGCAAGGATCATCCCACAAAGAGGTCTCGTATTCTCGTTAAATTCTAAGTGTGATTAATTCAATAAATATGAAAATATAAATCAAGAATAATTAAGGCTAAAAATAAACCTACTTAAGACAACCACGACTAATCTAATAACTCACAAATCACCAAAGAAACATTAGGGCACCAATGTTATTCGTGTTTTGACCTATTAACATAGTACAATTCAATTATTCATCGAACTCCTAATTGGCGGGTTCCCAATGTTACTCAAAGTTCCAAATCTAATCACTGCATCATATTGTCGCTCCATGCTTGACTCAAGGTTTCAAAACTCAAAACTTGCTAATCGACTAGCGAGGCAGTAATCAAGGAGTTTTTGGCTACTCGGTGAGTACCCAATTTGACTGTCGGTCAACTATCAAATTATAGATTGACAGTCAAGCTAGGTCAAACTTGTTAAAAAAAACTTAAAAAATTCTCTATAGAATCAAAATATAATTATATGACCACAAAACATCATCAAATCGATCTCATGCAATCTCAAAAATCACTTTAGTATAATCAAATAATTAAACTAATAATAATATGCATATATAAATTTAAAATTAAAATAATAATATATTAATTTTTAAAGATTGGGGAATTTTAATCTTTTGATACTTTTGACCATTGACTGATAGGATTTTATGACAACTTTTTAAAGACAGAATGTATTTCTATTAAGTTTTTGGAAACTCAAGGGAGGTTCATTTTGTTATAGTCAAAACTCAGATATTAGTGTAATTTCATCAAATTTGAGGATAATTTATGTAATTTGTCCTAATATATATAAACTTAAACACAAACCCTCATCAGTTTTCTCAGCCATGCCTCCCTCATCCTCCTCTCCCAAGCCTTACCCTCCTCTCTCACTCTCCTCCTTTATCACCCTTCTCTCTCACACTGCACCTTCCTTTCTCGCACCACTATTATCGTCATTAAAGTAAACTATCGTTGTCATTGTTAAAGTGAACTATTGTTGTCGTCATTGTCTTTTCGAGATCATGAACTGCTGTCGTCATAGAAGCTAAAGCCAATCTCTCCATAATCATCGAGGTTGACGTGGATACGTTCCAGTAGCAGGTGAGTGACAGTGAGGTCAAGCAACGACAATCGGTGATAGGTTAGCAAACTGATTTGGGTTTGGTATGGAGATTGAGGATTCAGGTTTTGTGTGGTGATTAAATTTAGGGGGTCAAGATTGAGGTTTGGTATGATGACTGGAAGTTGATTGTTGAAATTTGGTTGGGGAGATTGTTGAAGTTTGGTGGTGACTGGTTTAGGGAGATTGTTGAAGTGTGTTGATTTATTTTGTTTTTAAAAAATTAAGGGTTATTATTATTTTACTCCTCGAAATTGAAACTAATATCAAACAACCACTGATTTTGAAAATAATAGCCAAAATAGACTAAAAGTTAAATAGAATAGTGCATTTGTTAATGAAGTAACAAATCCGTTAATTTTGAGGGTAAAAGCATCATTTGGCCTTGATGATAGGTATGAAGACAGTTGGAAACCACTTGTTAAAATTTTAATTAAATAAAAAAGGAAAAAATATATAAAAACTAAATAAAAAAAAAATTTCACCATTTTTCTCTCTCGCCCCATCTCTTTTCCTCTTCTTCTTCGTCACTCTTTCTCTCTTCTTCTTCTTCTTCTTTGTCTCTTCTTCAATCTCCCAAACCATCATTAAAAACCATCATCAATCTCCCAAACCATCATCAATCATCAACATCATCTTCCAATATTGAAGTTGAAGTCAAATTCGTCAAGTCCATCGCCATTTTAGCCTACTAGTGGTAATACTAGTCAAGGATCTCCTTCACTGGAGACCCTTGGTCTTTGACAATAGAGGACCTAAGCTCTCCATTGACTCATCAAAATTTTTTTTTCCTTATATTTTTTTATGAAAAAAAAATCATTTTTTTCTAGGATTTTGGTTTTGATGGGTTTGATTAATGAAAAAACCAAATACAAATAATTTTTGCTAGATTGTTGTTATGTGGTGCTGTTGGTGGTTGTTTTTTATTTTTGTTATTACAATTATGTTGTTTTTTATTTTTGCTATTACAAATATGTTGTTTTTGATTTTTGGTTTCTGGGTCTTTCTTGTTGTTGATTTTTTATTAATGAAAACACTAAATACAAATCGTTTTTTCTAGGTTGTTATGGTGGTGGTTTTTTCTAAATTGTTTTTAATTTTTGATTGTCTTTGATGCTGGTTGTTGTTATGGTGGTTATTTGTTGTTTGATTAATGATATTTGTTATTTTTGGTTTTTGATTGTGAGATGAAGATCTTGAAGATCACCATATAAAAGGAAATTAACAATTGTATGGAAATTTAGAAAAGGAAATCAACCAATATTGTAAATTAAAATTTTTTTAAAAAGGAAATCAACCGGCAAATGAATATAGTAAATTAAACAAATTCCAGATAGGAAACCAATTCAGATCTGGGTTGATTTCCTTCAAATTTTTTAAATTTACATTTTATTTGTTAAGTTTTTTTTAAAAATAATTTTAAATATAATTAATTATTATATTTATTTTTATGGTAAATTAAAAAATTTATTTTTAAATTTTCGTCATTTCCAATTTTTAATTATTTTTATATTTATGTTTATTTTTTATTTTTAATTTTAGTGGGCAAACAATCCAAGAAGGGTATTATGGTCTTTTACTCATTTGGTTACAACACCACCATAAAATTGGATGGAAACCACTTTTGACTGACGGCAAAGGGTTTTTCTTTTGCTAATATTTTGAAAAGTTAGGGTAAAATAAGATTATTTACCATTTTTAGGGGAATTTTAGGTTTTTCCCAAAAAATAATCTAAGTTGACCAAGTACTTAGCCTAACTCAATAAGGCAAGTAAAACCCCTAATTTGGAGGTTCTCGGATTTACTAAATGTCGATTAGCGAGAAGTTAGCAAAACTATTGAGTTTTAGAACACTGGCTTGACTAGATATCAACTAGTAATTTAGCTACTGCTTATTTAATAGTGCAAATCAGTGTTGGTTATGTACGTATGAACTGAATTCCCAATAACAGACCGACCAACTAGGGACAGACAAGCTAAGTCTTGCCAATGTATATGAACTTGAAAACCTATTAAATGCACACTAACCTGATTGTCACTAGCCATGCACAATCAAAAAACTATAATTCAACCAAATTATCGCTAGTCGTGCATAATATAGCCGAATCTATTTATTTAGGATCTAATAAATAATACTAAAACATCTTCTAATACTATCAATCATCCATATATATCCATTATTAATATTAGAGACAAGGCAACATATCATAATAATAAACAATAAATTAAGCATGAATAAACGGTAACTGAATTATATTTAAAAAGATGTCAAAACATTCATAACATCGGTTCCTCAATTCATAGTTTAGTTACACATCAAATTGATAATAAAAACAATAATTAAACAAAAGAGAATGAAATTGAATGCATCCATAGAACGCAATCTCCTTTGAATAGCTGATGCCCTTAAAATCAATGTTGAGTGGTTGGAAACTATGGAGATAAATGGAGTTTCTTGATCGAGAATATGTGTGATTAGGGTTGCCCAAGTCTGCCAAAACCCTTGTTAATCACGACCTCAAAGTGTGTATTTATAGTGCTCAAACTCTAGATTTTGATAAGACAAAATTGCCCTTAAAATATCTCGTAGAGCTGAACTCAAATGCACCATGCCACAAAGTCTCGTAGCCATCTAGGTCGCATAGGATGGTCGTATAGCCTGACAGTGTGTCATGCGACAATTCGATGCTGCCATCTTCGTTACATAACATCGTGGCATTATCTAGACAATGAGTAATGCGATCAAGTGATGTAGCCATCTACGTTACATAAACACGGCTATATTGAAACCTTTCGAAACTTGTCCAAACTTAAGCATGCTGCACTTGAATCATAACGCTTCATGTAAAAACATCTTGAAATACAAAATTCTTTGAAAACACTCCGTAAAAACAAGACACTTGAAAAACATAACAAAAGGATAGGATTAAGGGGGTCAAAAATATGTTAATAAATGTGTTCATCAAAGGTCCAACAGTAATATTTATACATTCTAGTATAGCCTCTTACATACAATGCGGATTAATGGGCTAGTCATGTGGATTGATACATTCATACACATGCTCAGATTGCTTTATGTTATACATTCACTCTAACAAAACAGGCTATCCATACCGAGCACTAAAGGCCCAATATGGATACCATTTTTTTAATTACAAAAATTATTGAATTATCTATACTTGGCAATAAAAGCTTGATATGGATAAAATTTTTTAATTATTAAAAAAATATAAGATAATTATCCATACTAGGTACTAATGGCCCGGTATAGATAATATTTATTTTATTTTTTAAAAAAATTTAAATTTGATTATTCATATTGGGCATTAATGGCCCGATATAGATAATCATGTTTTTTAATTTTCAAAAATTAGTTTGAGTATCCATACCAGATTGTAGTAGGCCCGATATGGATAATAATTGAGAATCCATATCAGGCCCATGGATATAATTTATTATCTATACCGGACCATTAAAATAAAATAAAATAATTTATTATTCATATTGGACACATAATCGGCTTGGTATGGATAATGTGGACATATGTCTACCCGCCTCCCTTCATTTCATTGTTTTCACTATCTTTTTCTCTCACATCATCTCTCTTCCAAACCCTAGCCGCACCTTCCCTCCCTCCCCCACCACAACTTCACCAGTAGTTCGTAGCTTCGGTAGCCATGCCATTCACCACTGTCTGTCGCTATCGCCAATTGCTGCCAGTTAGTCTTCTCTCACCTTTTTCTTCTTCTCATTTTCCTTTTCTTCTTCTTTATCTTCTTTTTTTCTTTCTTCTTCTTCTTCTTGTTCTTCTATCTGTGTGACGATCGAACTTATTTCAGCCGCGCGACTGCCAATTTGGCAGTCTAATCATTGCTTTTTTTCTTTTCTCGTTTTTTTTTCACTTCTTTTCTTCTCTTGCGGTTGCTGTCAAGGATTGTCACTGTCTAATACCATCGTATTCATCAATCTACTGCTCTTCTATTGTCTGGCATCGTCGTCTTCGCTAATCTACTCATTTTCTACCTTGTTCTTTGTCAAGAAGATGTGGAGTTTATGATTTTGTGTTTTTCGATGTTTTAGTTTATGATTTTTTGTTTCATAGATTTTGTTAGATATACTATATGTATTATTGTTATGGTTTTGGATTCTTTTGACATAAACATAATATTGTTGTTGGGGTAATTTTCTATTGTTGGTTTTGTGAAGTTTTTTTAAAGGTTAAAGTTGTGATATTTTTTATATTTTGTGTGTAAAAGATATGTGTATATGCTAATTTATACGGTTAAGAATGATAAGTAATATATAAGATAATTGTAATACATGTAGATGTGGTGAATGTCTATATGAATGTGATTGTTTTCTTTTTATTCAAAGTTCAATAATTTTAATGTAATTTAATATTATGTTGTTGTATGTTTTGTTTTTTAGTGTTATATGCTTTTAAATGGATAAGAAATGGTTAAGATTTTCAAAGTTAATATCATAAACTCAATTTATAAGGACATAAGATTTAAACTTTCAATGTTTTTAGCAATTTCTTCTGTCATTTTTAAACTTTTACAGTGTCGAAAGAATATAGAGAGAAAGCCAAAAACTTTATTAAGGTTGCAAACAAACATTCAATAAATACTAGCTTCATCTCTTGTCCTTGTATAAAATGTCTTAATGGAAGGTATCATCACACTAAAATAGTGTATGAACATTTAGCCATTAATGGGATGGATCCTCAGTACACAACTTAGTTCATGCATAAAGAAACCCTAAAAACTTTTATACTTGTCGAAAATATTTCCAATACATTTAGAATATATTAGGGTGCAAACCTAGAAAATCATTATAATATTGAACTTGATGTTGAAATAAGAGACAAAAATATCACTGATAATTTGGAAGATGTTAAAATTCTTTTGTATGAATGTTGCTTCAAGTACACTAAATTATTGACTATTGTAGTCTTATATAAACATAAAGCTACGTATGGTCCATCTAATAAGGGGTTTAATGAACTTCTTAACATCATTTTAGGCATGTTGCTATCAGATAATATTCTACCAGAATCATTGTACTCATCAAAAAAGTTATTAAAAATGTTTGATTTAAAGTATGAAAAAATCCATGCATGATTCAATGATTATTGTTTGTTTAGAAAAGAATTAGAGCATCATAAAGAATGTCCAAATTGTGGCACTTCTAGATGGACAGTAAATAGAGTTACTAAAAAGATTAATAAGGGAGTGCCAGCCAAAGTACTTCAGTACTTTCCAATCATATGACAGTTTAGGAGAATGTTTATATCAACTAAAATGGCTAACAACTTGAAATGACATTCTACCTATACAAGTTAAAATGGAAAGATGCGTCATCCAATTGATTTAAAAGCCTAGAAGACTATAGATAGGATGTAGCCATCTTTTGCTTCAAAGCCACATAATTTGAGGTTGGGTTTAGCTGCGAATGGATTTAATCCTTATAGCAACCTAAACACAACCTATAATTGTTGGCCGATAGTGTTAGTTACATACGATTTACCCCCATGGAAGTGTATATGTAATGGGTTAAGCCACCCCCAATTGAACAACACCGGCACAGCCAAATGGGAGCTTGACTATCCCACGCCCGATTGACCAACACCGGCCCAACCACGTGGATGGCGGGTACTATCCCTCTGCTTTCTGAGGGATTTCCACGCCTTCTTCACCACTCGAACTCAAGACCAAAGGCATATAATCATTTGGGAAGTATGGTGAGTACCATTTGAGCTAGTAGTAGCTCAAATGGTACTCACCATGCTTCCCAAATGACTATATGCCTTTGATCTTGGATTCGAGTGGTGAGGGAGGTGTGGAAATCTACTAGCTCAAATGGTACTCACCATGCTTCCCAAATGACTATATACCTTTGGTCTTGGGTTCGAATGGTGAGAGAGGCGTCAAAATCTCTCAAAAGTTAGAGGGATAGTACCTGCCATCCACGTGGCTGGACCGGTGTTGGTTGATCGGGAGTGGATTAGCCCGTTACATATAACGTCTCTCTCTTCATGGAAGATGGTGATTTCTTTTGAGAAGTGAGAAATACATCCTCATGATATATCCATTTTGCCATAGAAGAGGATGTGCTGTTGTTAGTAGATACACAATTGCACATGAGCATTGGTTTTGCATTGATGCAAGATGTATGGTAGAATGTATGTCGATGGCTTGAAAACATTGGCATAATAGTCATATACTAGCATTGCGTAAAGTTTTTCACAATTCAGATTTAATTTTATAAAATTATGCTTGTACGATACAAAAGTTGATCTTGTACAATATCAAATGCAAGGTTATTATATATTAAAGAATTGGTGAAACTGCCTCTACTTCACTTAGAGTTCAAAAAAATATTAAAATAATTATAGTTTATTTATAGGCAATCACAAAATAAGTATGAGACTTTTTTTTTAATATTCCAAGTAGCTTGCAATCTACTTTTCCATTTTTAATCAAATTAATCTTATGCTTTTTATAAATTACCAAATTTATCCTTAAAGTTAAAATTCTATTAGTCAATTGGCCCTTTTATTTTTTATTTTTATTTTTTATTTACTTCATTGTGAAGCATTTGGTGATTGTCATTGTGTGCCTATATAAAGGCGTGGGCGCTAGTCATTTTATCATCCAAGTCACAAGTCTCATGTACTAGATCTTAGGTATATTTGAGAGTTTTCTTCTCCCTAGTTCTCTCCTAAAATTTTAGAAAGAGGTTGTATTGCAATTGTTAGCTTAATAAAATTCTCCTAATCTTGGTCTATGAATATTTCCCTCCCATTGAGGGTTTTATTACATAAATCTCATGTTCACTATTTTTATTTCATTTTTTCCATTTTCTTTCAATATATTATTCTCAATTTCAGATTTATGCTGTGATTAAATAGCATCGGGTCGTTATAATAGTAATGATAAAAGCGAACATCAACAAGGAAGCTGCCAGTAATAAATAGTATACAATGGTCAAGGGAATGTTAAGGAGGAATGACTTTTGGTTTTGAAAATACACTAATAAGTTTTAAGAACCTTAATCACAACAAGTGGTAAGGAAACCTCAAAATTTGATTTGTCAAATGTCGTCAACTAAACGAAAACTCCTAGTTTTCTTTCAATAATAACCAACTGAATTCTCCTTGATTGACAAAAATAGTGGGCAAGGAATTATATCAAGTTAATTGCATGGTTTGGCCTTTCTAAGAAAACTGCGTGGTAAGTTTTGGAAAATCTCCTAAACAACACCTAAAGATCACAACCATTCTACTCCCAACACAATATCACAGCCACTAATAGATAATTTTTTTATTTGTTTAGCTATTGAAGGGCATTGAAAAGATAGCAATTCAGGAGTGTCTAGACCTCATAAGATGTTGGTGTTGACGAGTTTGTTTTAAGATGAGTGGTTTTGTTTGGAGTAGATCAAAACGTCATTTTATGGTTTGACACACGGATGAATTCCTCTTTAAATCTAACTTGTTCAAAAGCTTATAAAAGACTAACTGGTTTCAACAATCGTACTTGATCCTACTTTTACATCGTCATGCAACCCATAGAGAAAATAACTAATTAATAATGATTCAATTAATTCTTTAATCTTATATGCTAGCATTTCAAATTGCAATTAATATTCCTTTACAGACCCTATTTGTCACAATTTGGAAAGAGTTCCACCAGCATCGACTCCTCTAATGAGTCATCTGACCCATGGGATGTTCCAACAATTGACACCAACTTTAGACTTTTTCTTCTAGCTCTTTAACTATCACAGTGCCCAAGAATGATGCCTTGATACCAAATAATAGAGCTCTACTATATTTGTCTTACTAACAGTAAAAAAATTAATAGAAACTAGCAAGAAAAGAAAAGAAAAATAGAGTAAAAAGTAGAGAATTTAGAGAGAAGAAATTAAGGAACTTCTACTTGTTTTATTGATTGAAAGAATATCTTATTCTATTTGTATAAAGAAAATAAACCTGTTTATATAAGGAAAACATAAACTTATAATTAAAAGGAGAACAATTGACAATACGAAAACATAATAGGAAAACATAACTACTCCAAACAACCCAATATTCCTAGTTAACATAGAAATCCTAACACTCCGTACCATCTAATGCATCAATATGTAAAATGAAATTACAAAGAAAGGGCAAAAAAAAGAGGTGTATATAATTTGTATACTAAAAAACTTAAAACATCATTTGTGTTCCAATCTACATAAAATTGAACAAAATTACCCTTTTATCAACTTTTTCTTCTCTTTCATCTCCGGTCATTCTTTTCAAGGTCTAACATATTCTTCACCAAAATTTCTCTCTTCTCCGTCCGGTACCTCTCTCCCTCCACTTTTTCTTTATTTTCTTCTTCCTCCCCTTCATCCTCTCTCTCATTTTTCTTCTTCCTTCTTTTTACTTCTCCTTTCTTCTTCTTCTTCTTCCTTCTCCAACAAGAAGCAAAGCTAGAAAATGGACCTAAAGATTTACAAGTATGCAACAATAAGTCAAAATAATAGAAATTGACATGACTTATCGCATTATATCGTGATTAACGACAATATACTGCAAGTCACAACAATACAAATATGTCATGCTCACGGTAGCATGCCATTATAATTTTTTAATGAAATCCTTTGTATATAAAAATTTCTCAAGTGCATACTTCCTCACACAAGAGTTATATTCAAACTCGCTCCTTTTTTGTTGAAATCCTATGTATTTTCATGAGATTTCTTGTAAGAATGCTAAGAAACATGAAATGTGCTTATGGACAAAATTTTATATGTTTTCAATTTCAGAAGTTATTTTTTCTAATTTTTATTTTTCTTTCCTATTTTGAAATGTTTTAAATTAAAATTTATAGAAAACATAGGTCTCAAACTTGAAAAAATATAAAATTTTATCCATGAGTATATTTCATATTTCTTGTATTCCTACAAAATATTCATACAAAACACTATTAAAACACATAAAAAAATTAACCAAAATTACTCAAGTATTATCACAAAGGCTCAAGTTAGAGGCATGAAATCATGGTATATTTCACATGATCACCTACCAATCCACTCAACCTATATTTTTACCATTAATAATTCATTCTCACCATGTGCTTAATCGAATAATTCAAATCTATCCACAAGCCTCCTCTGATAGTTGAGTGGACTTACCTAATCTTAATTAACCTACTATATTCCTATGAAGATGAACTAATTTAGGCACATTAAATATCAATTACTCATTCATGATCGCATAAGTCACACAAGTATACTCCTATCCCATGTAATTCATGTCATCCTGTTCTAGGTCTAAACACATAAATCTCTTTCTCAAGTTCATTACAATTACCAAATCACCCAAATTAGTGGCCAATTAAATTAAGGCATTAAGAACAAATCCCATGCAATTCATGTCATCCTATTCTAGGTCTAAACACATAAATCTCTTTCTCAAGTTCGATATGGTTAGCAAATCACCCAAATTAGTGGCTAGTTAATTTAAGGTATTAAGAACAAATAGAATGGAAAACATATAGATGAGAAATCATATAAATACGATATCATATAGGTGAGTTATATGGTTTAGAACTACATTGTAACCCTAGAAATCGAAAATTAGTTCATCATCGTATTACAATTCAAACCGTTCAAGCAAAAATCAAATATCATCATTCGATAAATAAAATTAAAGAGAAAATAAGTTTTTATTGAATAAGCGTGATCCTCCTCGTTCCCAAGGGCTAAACTCTCCTCTTCAACATCGAATTCTCCAATCCTCTTTGCTTATGTTAAACTAAGAACTGCTGATAATAATGTGATGATTCTTGTACATTAAATTAGGACATTGATGACTAGTTTATGCGGCTACAAAGATTATCCCAGGGGTGCTCTAATTTACGTTCAAAGCTGCTCCCAAAAGTCTGCAAAAAGTCCTTAAAACGGTTTTAAAGTCTGCTATCTATAGGGTGACAATTAGGGGTGCAAAACAGGTCTTTTGGATTCTGTACGGATTCAGGTATGCCGCCGACCACGACTTGCGGTTGCTGGATGCATCTCGCGAGACCTTCTGGTTAAGCAAGGCTGGTTGCGGTCGCTGGATGCTTACCTGCTACAGCATCTGGCGACATCCTCTAGTCTGTATGGCGATTTTCTCTTCCTGGTTCCTTCCGCCACAGCCACTCGCGACGTCTTCTGCCCCTTCATGGCGACTTGCTATCGTCACTTGCAGCTTTGCAGCTTCTCATGGCTGCATCTAGCGAGAGCTTCTATTCTGCACGTCCAAAAATGCTGGAAATTTTACACTTTGCTTGCCATCATCAACACTATCTCAGGTACTCACTAACCTGCACAAACCACTCAAAACACAATTAAACACCCCAAATCCACTCAAGTATTCATCGCAAAAGCTTGACTTAGAAGCACAAAACCATGCTATATTTTAGCATGATCCGTCATTGGAGATGCTATTATCTCACTTTTTAACATTGTTTCTAACAAATAAAATCAAGTCCCTTTTTTGTTAACCAATACTGACAGCATGTTCGAATCAGTTAAAATTGGTTAGAGTTGGCAAGGATCAATTAGCAACATTACTTTGCTTCTTATAATTTTGAATTAATGCTTTATATGCTTTAGTAGTTATATTTTATTCTATATTATTTTTTATATTTTCATTGTATAAGGAGAATTTGATGGTGGTATTGGCTTCTTTCAAATTTTCACAAATTTCACCTATCAAATTCAAATTGAAATTTCCTTTATTCTCTTCCATTTGCTTAATTGTCTATTATTGCTGCTCCACCACCAAATGATTCTTTTGTTTCAAAGTCACAAATTTCTACTTCACATAACTTCATGATTAATGACCAACATATGGCTTCACCAAATATATAATATAATACGGCTTCACCTACTCATTTGACTTTTTCTAACATTCTCCCACTCGAAGTTATTATTTAGTTTATCCTTTTAATCTTTGATCCAACTCATGTTACTTACATTTCTGCAAGACCATATGAATTTATCAATATTGATAGACTTGGTCATTGCATTTGCTAGGTTCTTCTTGGTATGTATCTTTTGCATATCCACACTACCATTTTCCATTACTTCATGAACGAAATGATATTGGAATCCTATATGCTTTGTTTGGGAATGAAAAACTGGATTCTTTACAATATACAAGGTGCTTTGACTATCACAAAACAAAGAAACTTTCTGTTGTTTATGACCAAGCTCTTCCAATAACCTTTTAATCCAAATTGCTTCCTTACAAGCTTGTGTAGCTGTCATGTATTCTGCTTCTATTATAGATAAAGCCACAATTGTTTGTAACTTGGATATCCAGCTCACACCTCCTCTTATAATCATAAACACATAGCCTGTAGTGAATTTTTTTTTTTTTTTTTTTTATTATTTTTATCGAGATCTCCTGAAAAATCTAAATCCATATAGCCTTTGAAAATAAGCTTCGTTCCTTCATACCATAATGCAACATCTGAGGTTCTTTTAATGTATCTCAAAATCCTCTTCACAGCATTCTAATGCTCTCTACCGAGATTTACCATATATCGACTGGCCCACCACATATTGACTCACCATTCTTATTGCTTGCACAATGTTCGATCTTACACATATCATAATGAATATTAAACTTCCCACTATTGATACATACGATACTCGAGACATCTGTATCCTATTCGCTTTATTGCTAGGGCTCATACTAAAGATTAATTTATGATTCACAAGAAGAGGGGTAGAAATTGGCTTACAATCTTACATATTGAAGCGACACAAGATTTTTTTAAGTAGTTTCCTCGAAGAGCCAAATCTTCCTGTCTTTTCTGTCTTGGTGAATTTGCATCCCTAGAATCTTGTTTGTTGTACTAAATCTTTCATATCAAACTCTTTAGCCAACTATGCCTTTAATTCTTGGACTCGATCTTCGTTAGGGCTTGCTACCAACATGTCATCTACATACAATAGCAAGATAATGAAATCATTGCTAACCCCAAACCTCTTGTAGTATGTACAATGGTTTGAACTAAGCTTTATAATGAAGGAATCAAATCTCTTGTACCAACACCTCAGGGCCTGTTTTGAATCGTATAGACATTTTTTAACTAGTAAACTAAGTTCTTCTTGCTTTCTTTAGCAAAACCTTTTGGTTGGAGCATATAAATTTCTTTTTCAAGTTCTCCATGAGGAAATGCGGTTTTCACATCTAACTGCTTTAAATGTAGATCAAATATAGCACACATTGTTAGGACCACCCATATTGTTGTAAGTCGAATCACCAAGAAAATATCTCATTGAAATCAATATCTTCTTTTTGAGCATATCCTTTCACCACCAATCTTGCACGATATCGCTCTATTTAGCCATTGCTATCCCATTTGATCTTAAAGACCCATCTGTTTCCAATGCCTTTCCGACTTTGTAGTAAATGTATAAGTTCTCATGTCTTAATTTTGTGTAAAGCTTTAATTTCTTCTTGTATTTCTATCATCTACAAAGGTGCATTTGGGCTTCTTGTAGCTTTATAGAAAGTTGAAGGCTCTCCATCCTTTGTTGGAAGACAGTATGTAACATTGCTCTCCGTAACATACTCTTAGTGTCATTCTGGTGGTTTTCTCTCTCGAGTTGACTATCGAATTTCTAGAGCGTCAGTCTCAACTAGTCCTTGTACTTCGTGTTTTGGTTCTGCTTCAGAAAAGCTTGAATTTTCATGTTATGACTTATTTTCCACCTGTAAAATTATAGTATTTGAATTTTTTTTTGAAGTGCTATCATCTCCATTTCTTTGAAGTTGATCTTATGCTAAGATAACATCCCTATTGATGATAACCTTATGGGCAATAGGATCCCACAAGTGATAACCTTTCACTCTATCAGCATATCCTAAGAATATATATTTCCTTTATTTTGAATCAAGCTTTGTTCTTTTTTGGATACTGTACATTATGCACACATGACATCCAAATGAATGTAAAGTAGAATAATTAGCGGGTTTATCGGTCCACATCTCCATTGGTATCGACATCGATTGACCACATAACAAGTAGTCTTCACTGCTTCTGCTCAAAATGACTTGGGTAAACTTGCAGCTTTCAACATAGCACTTATTCTTTCTGTAAGAGTTCTATTTATCCGTTTTATCACCCTATTTTGTTGAGGAGTGTATGTGACTATGAACTGTCTTTCGATTCCTTCTTGGTTGCAAAAATAAAGAAATTCCCTGTTTGTATATTCTCTTCCATTATCTATCCTTAAGCACTTAATCTTTTTCTTAGATTCAAGTTCTATTCGTGCTTTGAATGCCTTGAATACTGGAAACACATCTTACTTCCTTTTGATAGGGTATACCCAACTTCTCCTAGAGTAATCATCAATAAATAATACAAAGTATTTTGCTCCTCCTAGGGATATATCCGATGACTCCCAAACATCAGAATAAATCAAGTCTAGAATGAATTTGGTCCTAGCGGTAGAATTATTGAACTTTAATCTATACTATGTACTTGTCACACAACGCTAACAATAAGGTAGATTTACCGTTTTGAGCCCAGGAAACAATCTGCATTCAGAGAGAATCTTCAAATCTCGTTAAGATATATGGCCTAATTTGCGATATCACGTCATCATTGACTCTTCCCTCTGGTTGGTTGATGCAACACTTGAATAAACCTCCAATAGTTTTTTTCCTTTAAACATGTATGGATTTGTAGCTTTCATGACAACAAGCACACCTTTAACAATTTTCAAGACTTCATTTTTTATATGGGTCTTACATCCAAGATCATCTAATTGTCCTAAGGACAATAGATTATTCTTCAAGCCCTTCACATGTTGTACCTTTTGAATAGTGCGAACTATACTATCGTGCATCTTTATTTTGATTGTGCCAATACCAGCGATCTTTAAAACATGATCATCACCCATAAATATAGATTCTCCTGAGATAGGTTTATATGTGTGGAACCATTCTCTATGAGAGGTCATGTGCCATGTGACTACTGAATCTAGATTCTAGACATTAGCAAATTGTAATCTGCTTTCTGTAACAGTGGTTGCTTTGCTATATAAGACGTTACTATCATCTGAGGTACTTACTACACATCCCTGCGAGTTTGATGACTTAGGAGCTTTATTCTCCTTAATGTGCCAACTCTCATTTTTGACATGTCATTTCTTGCCTCAATTGTTGACAGGACCCTTCCCAGACCTTATCTAGGCTCTTGTCTGGAGGATCCTGCCAGGCACTTCAACGGACTCATCGAAACCGACTCGTCGGATCGAAGACATCCGGGAAGCGAACCCTAACTTTGTTCTCCGGTTTACTCGTTAAAACTTAGTGATTTGATTTTTCTATAACTGGTTGGGAGTGATAAACTTTTTCTTTGATTCTATTTCAAATACATTTTATAAAATTTTCGGCAACATAACGGCTGCATTTTGGATAAAACCAAAATTAACCTGTAAGTAAACAAACACTTCTACTATATTCTCAATATCCTCCCAACTTCTGTATTCACAAATAAACATTCTCATCATATTTTCATCACAAATGAACAAGAATTCATATCCACAATATGCATACATGCATCATATATAAAAAGTGCATGAATATTTACAATTTTTACAATCTCAAAGATCATTGTAATCCAAAAGGTAATATATTAAATACATATATACAATTATACACAGATGTCTAGCACAATGCGCCCACCTAAATATATGTATGCAAAATGATAAGCCGTCGTCCCATCCCATGGTGACACTCAAAGATGTATATAAGCTACACAATTAACAAACATGTTAGTGCAATAAAATTATATCACACGTGCTAATATGACAGTTTATAATTTGTCCAAGTCTTATGATTTCTTTCAAAACTCCCATGTATATCCTTAAAATATTCTAACCATCACGGACGATTATAACTAACGCCAACGTGAAGCTTACTGAAGTATCTCAACCACTACGTTACGGAATTTACTGCATCGTACGTAGGGCGCTAAATCTTATCATTGAGCGACTACAATGCGGGATTTTCTACATCGCAAGTGTAGTGCTAAAACTCTTAGGCTACTACGAGCGGAATGTACTGCATCGCTTCGTAGCGCTAACTCTCAACTAACCAACTACGTGCAGAATTATCTGCATCGCGACGTAGCGCTATACTTTTCTATAATCTGAGCGATTACGGACGGAATTCTCTGCGTCGTCACGTAACGCTAAATCTCATAACTTTTAAGGCATACACATGGGTTTTCATAATCAATTTCTTCAAGTGCAAAAGCACAAAACTCACTAGTTTTACATCTTCTAAAAACTTTTTCATTTTACTCTTTCTATGACAACTTATTATTAGTTTCTAGTACAATATAGATTCCATAGGAATCTATATGCTTAAACTTTCACATTACCATTAAAAGTCCTCTTCATTGTCATTTATTACTTATTTACAATGTTTATGATAAACAATCAAGAATTGCCAAAGAATTGGAAACAAGCATAAGTGGCGAACCACTTACCTCGAGGCCACGTCACTCCGCGTCAAGCGTCTCGACGAGGCTCGTGGATGTCGCTCACGCGCTCGTCACCTACACAATATTTTCTCATCATTACTAATAACAAAACTCAATTCTCAACTATAAGTTAGAATTTCTCAACTATAGTCATTTCTCTCTATATAACCTCCTAACTTGTTTCTACTCAACCGAGACTCTCTAACTTCGATTTTTGTGTAAAATTTTTAGTTTTAGACCCTAGGGATCACCCCACGCGGTCCGTTTAGTTGTTAGAGGCTCGAAACGAAAAATTACATTTTATATTCTCAACTTACAACCCATAACAGAACAGGTGGTAACACGCTGCTCGGGGCTCCGTTTTCCTTCGCTCTTTTTCCTACGGTTCACTTATCTCACATTCTAGTCACACGTCAAATTTCATTGAAAAATGTTATCGTTTGCTAGGTCAAATCTAAGGAAAACGCCCGTTTTGGACACTTTCGGGCACATTTTAGTGCACATTTTGCAAACTTTTCGTTTCGGATTAGCGACGCTAGTTTTTCTTCCATAACTAAGCTTCATTTAACTAATAATGACTAACTAAACTCATTTCATGCAATAAGAATTGCGTTAGGATAGCCGTTTCACTTCTCAGAGCTCTAACGGCACTATTTTACGTGTAACTTGCATAATTTTTATCGGATTCAATCCGTTCCAAAACCTATGGTTTTCTATGATTCCTAGGCATCATTTGAGGTGTAGAACACTCCCAAATAAGTGAGATAAAGTCAGGTCTCTTCTAGCTCAAAATTTGAGCTCGGGTTTCACAATTTGCCTCAAATTTTGTCTTTAAAACTCCAACCATTTCCTAAGCTTTTCTAACTCTTTTTATGCTCAAACTTGGGCTCTAAATCAACTAATCTCAAAGCTTATCTACTACTCTTCAAGCCCTTAATACACACACAAACATAGCTTTGTTATTCCAATACTCAAAATTCATTTAAACTTTTTGTCAAATGGGTGGAGTGTGAGAAAACTAATTCCCGTTTCTGTTGTGAGCAAGGATATAACAGCCCATATATATAGTTCTAATGCATCATTTACACAAAAAAACTCATCATCTAAGGTTCTATAATAATCATATGAAGTTCTATCAAAGTTTGAAGAGAAATCCTCCCACACAACTCAGCAACACACAAGCTATCACCATTTCATTTCTATTTCAGTTTTCAGCAAAGTAAAAGGATGGGTGAGTTGATTTCTTACTTGATTTAAGGTTCTAAGAATTAAGAAGAGCTTGAGAGGAGCCTTAGGAGGAGGATTAAGAGCTTGGACGGCAGCTTGGGTGGTCTCTTTCCCCTTCCCTTTCCTGGCCGACCAGCCCCTGCAGTTTCTGCTCGCGTTCTGCTGTTCTGCTCGTGTCCCTCACGACCAGCAGCTGCTGGTGCTTCTTCTTATCTTCTTGGTCCTTTCTTCTTCTCTTTTCGGTCCTCTCTTTTCTGGTTCATAGCTGGACAGGTGCTGCTCTCTCTCTCTCTCGCGAATCTTCTCATTTCTTCTCGGCTGATGACTGAATGGGCTGTGTGTTTGCTGAAATAATTTCAGCTTAAGTGTGGTATATATAGTCATCAACTTCTCTTAATTACATCTTGCCCCAACTCTCTTTAATTTCATCTAAATCTCATCTTTTTCCCTTGATTCTCATATTAGCCCATCCATAATTGTTTTCCAATTTATCTTCCATCATTTGATTTAATTCTCGTTTCGTTAACATTTACTTTCGATCGTCAAGTTTGTCTTATTGATCTTGACTCTCTCTTTTTAATTAAACTTCAATTAGATTATCATGGCTAAAATCTTTGATTTATTAACTTGGATTTTCATTAACACGCTACTTAACTTTTTATAGTCGACGGTTTTCGTCGTACTCTTAATTTTATAACTCTCTGAGGCCATGACTTTCAATTTATTACTGTAGAGATCGATTTTAACTATCTAATCTCTCTTTTAACACTAGGAGGTTATAATTCAAGACTAGGGGTTTACAATTGTAGCATCTGACATTCTTCTTACTTCTTGATTTTGATTTACCATGATTGAGACTCCCACTGGGGCCACGTTCTGTTGACTCTCTCTTGTCATTGACAAAACCTCTGCTTGTGTACTATTTAACAATTTGTCTTCCATGTTTTTCCACTTGCTTTTTTCTTCTAAGGCAGCAGTTGCAACATAATAAAAAACTAGATAGTTTGTGAGGGTATAATTTATTAGGTTGATAACAAATTGATCATACGAATCAAGTAGACTTTGAAACAGAATTTCTGCACGTTCATTTGCCTCTATTATATGACCCAACACTAAAAGTTGAGAAAATATAATATTTAGGGTGTTGATGTGGTCAGTCACTGTTGTAAATTCCACCATTCGAAGATTACCAAACTTTCTTTTTAAGAAAATCTTCATATATAATGATTTGGACTCGTACAATTTTATCAACGTGTCTCATACCTACTTAGCCATCTTTTTCTCCACTACACTTAATAATATATCAATTGCTAAGGCCAGATGGATATTGAAAATTGTGTTGTCATCCATCTCTTTCCACTTAGCGTCATCAGTAATCTCAACTAACCTTTCTTCAATTGCTCATAAGCAATTATCTTTCCTTAAAATAACTTTCATTTTTATTTTTCACAATGAAAAATTACTTTAATTGAACTTCTCAATTTCAAATTTCGTCGCCATCTTTGTGAAATATTCATAGAACATTCAATGAACAGTACGTGAATAGTATTCATATTCCGAAATAGTGCACATATTCATGAATAGTGCCCGGGTCAGTTCCCAAGAAAGCGGGGTGGATCACATTGGACACAATTAAATACTAAGACTTTCCCAACCAGAACCTTTCCTAGGCATGCACTTACACACCACTACACTTATTTACAGTAACTAGGAACAATTCTTTTTTGATGTGAAAGATCAAACAATGATGCAACCATAGAGTATACTAAGAATTTTCTAAAAAACTTATGGCTCTGATATCACCGTTATGATGACCAGATACTATTTTAATTTCAGTGTAAACTTGAAATTAAGAATAATATATTAAAAGAAAATGGAAAAAATAAAATAAAAATAGTGGACGCGAGATTTACATGGTAAAACCCTCAATACGAGGGAAACATCCACGGATCAAAGTTAGAAGAATTTTATTAAACCAATAACTGTAATACAACCTCTGTCGAAAATCTTAGGAAAGAACTAAGGAGAAAAGAACTCTCAAATATACCTAAGATATAGTACATGAGACTTATGACTTAGATGATGAAATGAGTAATGCCCATACCTTTATATAGGCATAGAATGACGATCATCAGATGCTTCATAATGAAGCAAATAATAATAATAATAATAAGTCAATGGCAGTATTGACATCTTTCAATTTTTCTCAAATTTCAACTATCAAATTCAAATTGAAATTTCCTTTATTCTCTTCCAATTACTTCGCTGTCTATTATTGCAACTCCACTACTAAATAATTCTTTTGTTTTAAAGTCATAAATTTCTGCTTCACGTAACTTCATGATTCATGATCAACATGCAGCTCCACCAAATATATAATATAATATAGCTTCACCTACTCATTTGACTTTTTGTAATAGTTACCTATATTTTCAAAAGTAAGAAATTGAAAAGTTGGTCAAAGAGCTCTTGGATACAAGATTAATTCGAGCATGTGTTAGCCATTATTCTTCACCGGCACTACTTTTTAAGAAAAAGGATGGATTATGGTGTATGTGTATTGATTATCGTGCTCTTAATTAGGTCACTATCAAAGACTGCTACCCCATTGTCGATGAGCTTCTAGATGAATTTCAAGGTGCAACCATTTTTAACGAATTGGCTCTTTGATCCGGTTATCATTAGATTGGTGTACACACTTTTGACATATAAAAAAACTGCTTTCTGCACCCACGGTGGACATTATGAATTTATAGTAACGACATTTGGACTTACTAGTGCCCCGGTAACTTTCGAGATTTTGATGAACGAAATTTTTCAGCCATGTTTATGTAAGTTTGTCTTGGTTTTCTATGACATTCTTATTTATAGTAAATTCTTGAAAGATCATGTGCATCATCTTTCTTTAGTTTCTCAATGTTTACAACATCAACTTTTTGTCAAAGCATCGAAGTGTTGTTTCGCTAGTTCATGTGTTGAATATTTGGGTTACATTATTTCATCTACGATAGTAGCAATTAATCCATAGATAATTCAATGTATGCTTGATTGTTGAAAGCCTACTACTCTCAGGGCTTTAAGAGGATTTTTGGGTTTAACTAGGTTTTCTCATAAATTTGTTCAAGACTACGTTAAGATTGTTGTTTCATTAACTAATTAATATGCTCAAGGACTCTTTTGTGTGGACTTCAGAGGCATAACTTCTGTGCTCATGCTTGCTCTACCAATCTTTTCCTAAATTTTTTATGTTGAGTGTGATGATTCTGGAAGAGGTATTTGTATTAATGCAAAAAGGTCCACCTTTGGCTTCTTATATTTGTAAGGCCTTGTCTGAAAAAAAATTGGCTTTCTACTTACGATAAGGAGGTGTTAGCTATCGTCTTAGCCATGCACAAATGGCTCCCATACCTTATGGGACGACATTTCAAGATACTCACGGACCATAGGAGTCTTAAATTTTTTCACGATCAAAGACTTACCTCCATGGAACAACAATTGCGGATGTCAAGACTTTTGGGGTATGATGAAATCATCTAAGGAACGAAAACTCTGCAGCTGATACATTATCAGGCCGATTAGAGTATTTTGCCTTATCTGTAGTTACTACTACACCCATCTTTTCTAGACTTGATGATATTATTCAAGAATATTCTTCTGATGTTGATATTTCTCACTTATTGATCGACTTAAAGACGTCACTACTATTCCAAATTATTCTTATGATGACATTATTTTGCGGTATAAAGGCCAAATTGTGGTGCCTTCCTCTTTACCTTGGTGCATAAGATTTTACAAGAATTTCATTCCTCTCCTATGGGTGGTTATTCGGGATTCCTTCCAACTTACTAACGAGTTACTACTCATTTTTATTGGGAGGGGCTTAAGCGTGCAACAAAATCATTCGTTGTTGAATGTGATGTTTGTCAAAGCAATAAAGTAGAAACGGCGAACCCTCCCGGTTTGCTTCAGCCTTTGTCAATTCCTAACAAAATCTAGGAAGATATGTCACTAAATTTCAATGATGGTCTTCCTCCATCATCAAGAAAAAACTTCTATTCTATGGTGGTGGATTACTTATCTAAATATGCTCACTTTAGTGCCCTTTCTTATCCTTATGCAGCTTCTGTTGTTACCGAAGTTTTTGTTAGAGATATTTCTAAGTTGCATGGAATGCCACGATCCATAATGAGTGATTGAGATCCAATCTTTTTAAGCCACTTTTGGGAGAAATTCTTTCAATTACATGGTAGCTGTCTGTGTCATAGTTCAGCTTACCATCCACAATCAGATGGTCAAACTGAAGTTATCAACCGATCTATAGAAAATTATTTGCGGTGCTTTGCAGGCTATCAATCCTCTAGTTGGATTAAATGGCTCCTTGGGCTTAATGGTGCTATAATATTATGAGAAAATGCTTAAACTGACCCATTTCAGCAGCCCCTCTCCAAAAGTAACCTTTTAGTTATTGATCGTACAAAATTGACCATGAATGGACTGAAATGCCCTTAATGAGCCATGGGGTTAATTGACAAATGCTGAAAGTGTTGGGTTGTGAACAAACCTATCCTCTCAACTGATCCTCTCACCCGTGCGTCCTCTCTTCCGTTAAGCAGGGTCTCCCGCCCAGGAGCTGTGCAGCAGTCTCCTCCTCGCGAACGACCTGCCATTCTGTCGCAGCTCGTCATCTCTCCCTTTGAGCAGTCTCTCCCGCCCAGTAGGTGTGCATCAGTCTCCTCCTGCCGAACGACCTGCCTTTTTGTCGCAGTAACGACGGCTAACATGTTTTAACATTTTCGACGGCCTAGCTGTTTGGTCAGCTACTAACGTCGTCTTTTCGCAACTATGCAGCAATCTCTGGCAACCAGGAGATTAAATGGCAAAAGGAAAAGTTTCAGGCTGATATGAAGAGAGAAATGTCATTGTTGAACAAGGCAAGGGCTACTGTTGCAGCGAAGAAGGCAGATGTTATCAATTTTTTGACACAAAGTGCGTCATATGCAAGTCAGGTAATGTGTTGATTTTCTTTCCTGAAGTAACTTACTTTAGCATTTAAAATGGTAAACACTGAAGCATTTAATTTCAGTCATACTGGTGGTATAGATTCTAGTTGCACTTGAGGAGATGAAGAGATAATTTTAATCATCATTGTGTTTCCATAACTACCTTGTGTTTACTTCTTTGAACTTCGTATTTCTAAGTCGTTATAATTACAAAATGGCAGAACCAGATGCAGGCTGGACAAGATAGGTTGACCCGAAGATGATTTTGACAATAAACAAAGTCGTTGCAGTGAACAAGAGATTTTGGGGGAGGTTTATGACTTGTGAGCTGCGTACAATAATTTAATAGAAAGGTGAAGGAATAGAGGTAGGTTTTTCTGAAGATGTTGGTAGAATGGGATTTTAGATCTTTGTGTTTGCATATTTATTGATATGGAAATCTTGAATGCATGATTGTCCAATGACGGCAGCTTTGCTTTGAGGAAGACTGCAACTGGGCACATTAATTAGTGAAGCATGTGTTACTCGGTTCTCTGTGCAGTAGTGGGTGTTAGTGTTTTGCATGATGTATTATGCCAAATTTGTTGTGGAATGTCCTTTTCTTTTATTTGTTTTATTTGAAAAATATTAGAACTGTTTTATGGAGAAAATGTATGGCCATGTGGTGTCCTTTTGAAACGGAAACGACCAAAATATTAGAAAAATTTTAGGGCTTGCACTCGAATTCTATTGCACTGAGTTAGACTGCAGTTTGAATGCTTTTGTTGTCTGGTTGTTCCTTGAGTTATGGCTTGGCAATTTATTGGCATGGTGCCAACATTTCTGTAAAGAAGAGTTTATAATCCTTGCTGGAGAATTTAATATCTTTTCTCTATGGTACAAGGTTTGAAATTAAAATTTAATTTTGAGTAGGGAAGAAGGGGATGGGGGTGAGGTGTAGGGTAACGCATTTAATGGGCCATGTGATGATAGGTCGTGTTTGGATGAAATGAGAAACAGGAAGTTGGAGATTTATGATAGAAGCTTTTGGAGAGCGGAAGGAAATTCTTGCTATTAGACTTATTATGTGATGTTTAGCATTGTAGGATATATTTTTAAACTGCTGTTGTTATAATTTCAGCTTTGTCCAATCTCATGAATCAAGTGTAGGTGATTCTTTTTTCCATGCATGTTGTTGACTTGATATGTTGTCCTTGGTTGATGCAGGCTGCTTGTTGTTCTGCGAGAGAAAACATACATATATGATGCAAATACTTTGACAATTTTGAATACTATTGATACAGTGCCAAATTTAAAAGGTGAAGTCCGAAAATCCTTATTTTGCACTTATAAAAGCATATACAGCTTGATGGAATTTGAAATTTCCAAGAAATGTAGACAGTCTGGTCTCTTACCAGTGAATTAATCATGGATATCCTATTTCGTATAGGGTAGTTGAAAAGTAATGGTTGTTTTGCTTGTGAATGTGAGATTCTTTCACCTTGCATTTTCTTAAATTAACAAAATCAAGGTGTGAATGAACTGTCTTTCATGTTGATTTGTTGGATGAATCCTTGTCTTTAAGGAAGGGGAAAAAAAAATCACATAGAAGTTTGAGAATTCCATGGTGGATTAGAAATATGAAAACACAACATCTATAATAATATGCTTTTGGTAGAACATATTTGTTTTTTTTTTTTTTTTTTTATGATTGTATTTTCTGTTGTTATCTCTTCTAGCTGTATTAGTGAATAGTTCGTTATCCTATGACTGTATTAGTGAATGGTTAGTTCATATTCTTTATGGATATTTTTTCGTCATTGATAGATTATTGTTCTGAAAAAATGAAAAATTAGAACCAATTTGAACTGCAACAAGAGAACAGTAGTGGTGTCACATGCTTTTGGAAGTGATAAGCTTTGGGAATATGTTGAATTAATTAATTGTATATATTTTACCTCAGGACTTTGTGCATTCTCCCCTAGTTTGGATGCTTGCTACTTGGCTCTACCTGGAACAACAACGAAAGGAACTGTTTTGGTGTGCAATGTCATGGAGCTGCATTAACATTGTGAGGTTGTGGCGTAAAGACTTCTTATCGTAATGGAATGCAACTTCACCGTGTTTTGTTATTGTAAAATGTAACCTTGTTTTTTTGCAAGAATTTTTTCAAGTACAAAGAAGAAAGCTGTCAAAGTTTTTTGCTTTCTTTGTAGGGATGATAATAATCTAGCATGTTTGGTCTTCACTTGAATACATTGATGACAGTGCTAAAGTTTGATTCTGTTACATAACTGCAACCTGTTATCCAATAGAATAGTAATCAAGCTTATTGCGCTTTTCATTTGTTGGATACTGTTAATCTGTACAGGAATTCTTTTTATCTACCATCGTGGATGCATATTTTTCTTATTGCATTTTATAATGAATACAATTATACACTAAGCATTGTGAATGCAACCTTTAGGTTTGATTAGATTGATTACTTAATATGAATTGATTTGAAGTTAGCTTTTCCTACTTTGCTTGACCATGATGTGAGGATTTCAATATAAGTGACAATATAATGCAATTAAGAAAATAGGCTAATGAAGGAATCAATGAAAATATGAACATGAAATGGAAAATAGAAAGAGAAGGAAGAGGAAAATGATTACCCCAACCTGCAGTATAAGTTTATAAAATGCATTTGTTGAGAATCAAATCCTCAACACCTTAGCGAGAATGAATAAACTTATTTTGTTCACAAATCTTCACTTGATGCAATAGTCACAAAATAAAAAGAATGAACATATCAAATAATAACAGATGGAGTGATTTACATAAGCAATTGTAGAGTTCATCTACATTATAATATTACAGTAATTAATGTCATGCCATTAAACATTAATTAATTTATTTTGTGTCCATTCCAATACTACAACAAAAAGACAAAAAAAACATTACTCTTGGTGGAGATCAATTTCATTTACACGAAATACATCATACGTTCCATTCAGTCATTTAGTAAAAGCACATGTAAGCTAAAGCAGTAATGTTAAAGGGTGATTTGTCTCATGTCAGTCATGCATGTACAATTCTTCAATAAGGCACAGGAACACCTGCTCCAGCTAGAAGGTATAAAGGAAACCGTACCAACCTTAAATTCTGTTTTCACTTTCATTGCTGCTCGGTGATTTCCCAGCACAATACATGTACGTATAGTATCACTTATACTAGAATAAAAAAAAATTGCTAGTTTGGTGCTCACTTCTAACTCATGTTGAATTATGTCAAAAATAGATTGTAAGTAGAGGTGCAACTATCTAGGGAGAATCCCAAAATCAAGTACGCAATAAAGTATAAGCAACCATACTACTATGCTGCAAAAACCAGATTCCTCATACAAAATGGGAAGAAAATCACAAACACAAACGTTCTGTCACAGAGAGGGGCCTCCAAACCTAGAGGTAGTGATCCCTACCTCCAGGTTGTGATCACAACCTGGAGGTAGGGATCCTTACTTTAACGTTGGGATCATCCCTTGATGTTGAGAACAAAGCTCCAAATTGGATCCCAACCTGAAGGTTGGGATCCCTACTTAAAGGTTTTGATCCCAACCTAGAGGCAGGGATCATTACTTTAACATTGGGATCAATTCTTGATGTAAGATGCAACCTTTAGGCTGGATCCCAACCTACAGGTTGGGACCCTACCGGTTGGTTTTAATCCCAACCTCGAGGTAGGGATCCATCCTTTAACATTGGGAGCATCTCTTTTGCTGGCATCCATATGCTTAAGTTTGATCCCAACCTGGACGTTGGGATCCCTACCAAACCGTTTTGATCATAACCTGGAGGTAGGTTTCCCTACTTGGAGGTACAGATCATCCCTTGGTTTCAAATCTTGGAGGTGGGATCAACACCTAGAGGTTGGGATCCCTACCTCCAGGTATTGATCCCAACCATTTAAGTTGGGATCCCCACTTTAAGGTTGGGATAACATTTCATGTTGGGACCCATCCGGGTCTGATACCAACCTTCCAGTTGGGATCCCTACCTCCAGGATTTGATCCCAACCTATGGGTTGGGATGTCAACTTTTAGGTTGGGATCAATAACTCTACTTGGATAATGGAGATTGGGGTCATCATTTTCCTTTTCCTTTTCTTTTTATTTTCTGTTTCATGTTCATATTTTCATTGTTTAATTCATTAGCCTAATTTCCCAACTAAATTATATTGTGAATGTGACATTAGCCTAATCACAACTCAAATAATAGGAATACCAAAGCAATAACACACATGAAATCTTTTACAATAAAACATAACCTGATGACATTTTGAGATAATATTTACGCAATAATAATAACGTAATTGCACAATAATAATAATAATAATAATAATATGACAGTGTACTGAGTACACTATTTACATGAACAAGAATAATAATAATAATAATAATGTGCCACTTTCTTTTTACAAGACATCAACACCAGAAGACCTTTTCATCATTCACAAAATATTAGAAAATAAATACTTTCCACAAGATACCTAAAAGTCCAAACCTTGCACAACATGGCAACATTGCTCAAGGAAAAAACCCCCAAAACATTCAATGTTTTCGAAAACAAACCACTCATCTGGTTATTAGATGAGTGGGCAGAGGAAACGGCCCTCTGAAGGTTTTAATGCTGTAATTGCAAACTAGATGCATGTTCTGCCAGTTGTTGGTTTTCTTGTAAGAGACTAGTCCTACATTCTTCCAACTCTGTCACCTGCCAGACTTGGTTTTAATTTCCATATCAGAACAAATAGAGAATCATGTTGTATAATAGCCTCTTTTATTTCACTTCACATGCAATTTGCTAGATTCTAATATGGGAAACGAAATGATAATAAACTGAATTTAATTACCCTATCTACCTGCACGTACAGTCGTGCGATATCATTACTCAGGCTAGCAATAGTTTCTTCCGATATACTCTGTCAAAGTTAAAATATCCAAAAATAGACACACGTAAGGAAGGCCTTTATATTTGAATACTCATAATAAAAACAGATGAAAATAAAAATTGATTGAAAATAACAAAATATGATTTGAATGGAAGTTGTTACAAGATGTGTCAATATGAGACTCAGAACACAGTATAAATAAGAAATTTAAACATCTTTAACTCAGTACCTCTCCAGGATGACGTGTATTCATTGTTTGCACATCAAGTTTGTAGTTTTGCTACCGAATTAACTGTGAAGCATACGAAGACTCTGCTTCAATATGCTGCAATAGCAAAATGATGGTATTAACAGTTAAGTAATAGAAGATACTTTATTAAAGTAAAAGCAATTTAGAGAAAACATTAATTTAAGAGTCACCTCACTTTTTCTGCTCCATCGAAGTGCCCCATTTCAACCACCAAATGCATAAAATGCAAAATGTCGTAAATTCACAGTTCCAAAGTTATCAGCAGCCTACACATACAGTACTGGCATTTTTCAGTTCATTCATCAAAAGTTCATTTTCATACAGGAGCTTAAATAAGGAAAGAAAAACAAAACAGTAGTCATCTCATAATTTCACCGAAGTGGTAATCATCTTAAACTTTTGCATAGAACATTGTAGTTTGTTATATACTCCAAAAGTTGTAGTTGAGGCTCTATTTCCATTAGAAGGAACAAACTTATCAAACAAGAGTTTAATTTTTTAATAGCTTTCCTAAGAGCTTGCATGCAAAGGTTATTTGTGTGAACAAGATATTAATACAGTAATCATATCGTGTAGCTATTCTGGTCCTCTGAGAATATGATAAAAAATCCACTCACTTTGTTTATGGCTCATTGTAGATATCAAATCAAATGCAAAGGCAACCTAGATATATGCTATTCCAATGATAGAAGCTATAGTATAGCTTACCTCATATTTTGCAGGCCTCACCACAAACAGTAAAAGAATTTAGAGACGAAGTCCCTGGATGTAACAATGCCAGACTCAATAGCCTATCTGTAGAGTCCAAAATTGAATCCTGCACCATTATCTTCAATAGCAGAACACTTACTACCTAGGATGTCCTGACTGACGCTTTGCCACTCCCTGTAAGCATCAGTATTCGCAGTTCCACAGTATAATAAACTCGCATCGCATTTGCCACTGTCTGTTCAAGGTCTTTGCCAGCATGTTGCGTTACGTTCAACACCTAGTAAGTACCACAAAGCCCTTGCTATCTATTAAGTTTTATCCAACAGTTAGCTTCAATGCAGCTGTATAATTCGATATTCAGTGTCTTGTTTAAGGGAAAAAATTGTAAGAGAAATTGAGATATAAACAAATGTTTCTTGTGTTGCAATTTTGTAAGCTAAGCCTTAATTTTAGACTAATTATGCACCGTCTTTTATTCAAGACTAGGAAGCAATAATCTTCAATTACTAAATATGAAAAGTAAAGTCAGTGGTGAGTGAAATTCGATTTTGCCATAGCAACGTACATGACTAGCAAGTAGGTACCAAAGCAAATAGTATGCGGCACCAACCACGGTACTTTCAGCAAAAACACTCGCAGACTTCTTCAGATAAAAAATTATAGGCAAATGGCGAACGAACCTAGAAATAAATTGAAAAAACTTAATATTTTGCAGTGCCTCATTTGTGGACAATACTTCTGCACCTTATCTCTGAAGAAATATCCAAACCTCAATCTGCAAACAGTTAAAGAAGAGTTAACAATTTTATATTATAAAAAAAAGACATGGAATGGACAAAAATGCCCTAAAGGAAAATGGGCGCCATAAATTGCAGCTTAACCCGCCAGGCTTGGAAATACATGCATAACTCATTTGTCTCTCCATCCAATTTGTCCAGCTGCTGAAATGCATGCATAACCCATATTTCTCTTCTTCCATTTGCCTGTTGTTAGTGTGTTTTGAGGCTCCATGCCTGCTAACCCGCGAGCAGCTGAAATGCATGCAGTTAACTTGGCTCTTCTTCCATTTGCCTCTTGTTAGTGTGTTGTGAGCTTCCATAACTCATTTGTCTCTTCATCCAGTTTGCCCAGCTGCTGAAATACATGCATAACCCATATTTCTCTTCTTCTATTTGCCAGTTCGTAGTGTGTTGTGAGCTTCCAAGCCTGCTAACCCGCGAGCTGCTGAAAGGCATGCAGTAAACTTGGCTCTTCTTCCAAGTAAGTAATGTTACTGTGTTGTGAGCTTCCATGCATGCTAACCCGACAAC
Organism: Litchi chinensis; assembly: GCA_019925255.1. Taxonomy (NCBI): domain Eukaryota; kingdom Viridiplantae; phylum Streptophyta; class Magnoliopsida; order Sapindales; family Sapindaceae; genus Litchi; species Litchi chinensis. Next base: position 20,826,756 of record CM034471.1, read on the forward strand.
TTCTGAAATGCATGGACAAGCCATTTGGTTCATTTTCCATTTGCGTCTACTTAGTGTGATGTTACCCTCCCACCGAATGTAGCCTTCCATTTTGGCTCTTCCCACGCCTCAGTCGGTCTTCTTAGTTTCCACATGCGAGTGTCTTCTCAGTTCGACACCCAAATTCTAGTTCTCTCTTTCGACGGCGGCCAGAAGGAGTGAGTGACGTTTTGGACGACATTGTACTACGCCATAGCTGTCGGACATCTTGGTTGCTGTAGCGACTTCGTATCTGCGGGTGGTAAGTTTAATAGACCAGTTTTACTTGCTATGGATATCCGAATGTGGTAAGTTTATTTGAGCAGTTCTTTTGTGGGTATGTTTTGTGTTTTCTGTGTGTGGTGGTATGAGTATTGATAGAATGAGTAAGTTAGATTTAATTGGTAGTCGTTAATGTTGAATGTTTAGTGGAATGTTGTAGACGATTTCATCCGTGGTGTTTGATATTGTAATGTAAGGAGTTGGTTGGGAATCCCAACCTTCAGGTATCATTGCAGATTGAGAATCCATAGTGAAAAAGAATCTCAACCTGAATATGAAAAGAAATTCAGGGGAGAATCTATACAAATGTTTGTGTTGTTGACATAAATGCAATTTGTTTGGAGGAAAAATAAAAAAATACAACTTGCACATATGCGGGAGATTGTGAGAGTTGTAGTTTTTGTTTGGCACAAACCAGGAGGAAGCAATGTTTGGATATAAGTACTGACCATAATATTGCCTTCATTTGACAGGTTGAAGGACATGGATAAAGTTCGGGTTGCATTGCAATACAATGGTGAGTGGAAGAATAAGGGAGGAAACGTTATGTACGAAGGTGGGAAGACAAAAGGAATTTTGTTGTCGAGGACAGCAGCGTATCAAGAATTACACGATGCAGTATGTAATGCACTTGATATAAGCGCAGCTGAATTTGCAATTATGATGAAGTTCAAGTATAAAATGTGTGATGCCGCCCCACCAATTGATGTGTTGAATGATAGTGATGTTGAGTTCTTTATCGCTGAAGTGAGTGATGTCATGACGAGGAATCCATTATGCATTACAATGGAACGTAAAGGTGACTCCACAGCAGCGGCAGTAGTAGGTGAGGCAGAATGGGGCGCAAAAGATGGAGTAAAAGATGGTGCAAAAAAAAGTTTGGGCAGTGAAGTACCGGATACTGCAGAGCTGATAATGAGCGATGACGATATGATAGAGGTTGATAACAATGGAGACCTTAGATTTGTTGATTTAGGAACCGAAGCTGCAGATGTGTGTACATCTCCATTGACACCTACGGAACTATCACCAATTGATAGGGTTGACAGTTCGAAAGAGAAGATGCTGAAATCAGAACAAGTTGAATGGGATGGTCATGTTGCAACGACATCTTCGATTCCTAAGGCAATAGATGGTGGCCATATTGATAGTATGTCCAACTGTGTTAAAGAAGTTCGGGCCGGTGATATATTCTCCAATAAGGAGGAGCTACAACTGAATATAAGAATGTTAGCCGTGGGTAGACAGGTTAATGTCAGAGTGAAGAAATCCACGAAAGGGTTATTGGTTATGGGGTGTGTGGAGAAAAGTTGCAAGTGGTGGCTGCGTGCAACAAAACTTGCGGGGTCAGAAGCTTTTCGTGTGCGGAAGTACAATCCGGACCATAGTTGTTCTCTTGATGCGCTTGTTTTTCACCGTCCGCAAGCAACAAGTAAATTGATTGGGCATTGCATAAAATGGAAGTATGAGGGTGCTTCTCAGTGTTACCGTCCGAACGACATAGTTGAGGACATGAAGAAAAGGTATGGGCTGAGTTGTAATTATAATAAAGCATGGAGGGCTAGAGAGGTTGCAATGACAATAGCAAGGGGATCAAGTACTTTTTCATGGCATTAGGAGGTTCGATTGATGGATTTAAAACTTCCATTCGGCCCGTTATAGCTGTTGATGGAACATTCCTAAAATCAAAGTATAAAGGAACCCTATTTATTGCGACTTGCATGGATGGAAATAACCAAGTGTACCCATTAGCTTTTGGCATTGGAGATTCAGAAAATGATAATGCATGGATTTGGTTTATGACAAAGTTGCATGGGTGTATTGGAGAAGTTGCAGATCTTGTGTTCATTTCAGATCGAAACACAAGTATAGCAACAGCTATTGAACATTCGTTTCCAGGGGCATTGCACGGAATATGTATGTATCACTTGGGGCAAAACATGAAGGCCAATTGTAAAGGCGGTGATGTGCAGCAATTGTTTTACAAGGCTGCCAAAGCATACCGGGTTGCAGTGTTTAGTGCGCGTATGTCCCAAATCACAGGAGTTAATAACAAGGCAGCTAAGTATTTGATGCTTGCAGAACCAACAAAATGGGCTAGATGTGAGTTTGATGGTAGAAGATATTCCATAATGACAACAAACATTGCAGAGTGTTTGAATGCCATTTTGAAGGAGGCACGAGAGCTACCGATCACGAAGTTAATAGAGCATATACGTGGTGTACTTCAAAGATGGTTTTATGAAAGGCGTGAGGAAGCTGCGAAAATGTCTACGCCAATGACCAGATGGGTTGAAGCGAAGCTGCGAGAGAGGATGAAGAAAGCATGTACTTATCCTGTGCGACCTATTGATTCGGAAAAGTATCTTGTTATAGATGAATATTTGAACCCAGTTGTGAACCTGCAAAATAGAACGTGTGACTGCAAGAAATTTCAGCTAGACCAACTGCCATGTGCACATGCACTAGCAGCCTGTACTAGTCGCCACATATCTTGTTATAGCTACTGTGCTCTGTACTATAGCGTGGAAACTTTACTAGAAGCATATGCAGCTTCAATTCATCCGGTTGGGCATGAAGATGACTGGATTTGGCCTGAGCATGTTGAAGTTCCTATTATCCTACCACCTGAAGGTCGTAACCCGCGTGGACGACCTACCACAAAAAGAAAACCTTCGAAAGGTGAAGCCAAGAAGCAAACAAAGTGCAGTAGATGTGGTGGCTTAGGACACAACAGACAAAAGTGTAGGACACCTATTCCAGTATGATCAGCAACTGCACGCAAATGGCCTGCAGAATTGCCAGTGTAAGATAGCAACTCTTTAATGCTAATGTCAAGTGTACTGCAAGTGATTTAAACTAGTTGTTTTGTCTATAATGTAATTGGTTTGTACTTTTTTGGTAACCAGAAATGCTGCAGCTGGATGTCATCATTTCAGCCTCATCGCTGTAGGTTGGCGTTTTGCAGACAGGCTGATAGTTGTACGCGTTTGGTTACGCAGGCTGAATCTGTCCGAAAATTGTTAAAGTCAGGGTCAAGAGCGTCAAGAGGAAGCTAATGGTTTCACTAGAAACAGGTTAAATGATAGAGATGGAGCAGACTGCAGCAGTATGATGCATCTTGCAGAAAAGTTGTGCATTGCATCAATGATGTTTGCAACTTAAAAGCTGGAGAGATGATGCAGATGGTGGAGATAAGTCAGTGTGATGCTGTGGAGGTCTATGTGGAGGCTGTGGTGTTGATGTATTGTGAAGACATCAAAAGGAGGTTGCTTGGTGAGAATCTTGACAAGGTCTTCGCTCTTCGCTCTTTTGATCCCATATATAGTTATGTATAAATATATATACATCATCACATGTTGCTATTATTCATGTATTTGTATAATGAGTGCTTATATGTTGATGTTGGTGTTTGATTGATCTTAGTAAAGTAAATGGACTTGGAAATTTTGTCTTTCTTTGTGGGGTTTATTGAATTGGGTGTTTTGGGTAGTGGTTTTTAGTTTTGGCTAATGAGGCGTGATGAGTATGTTTTGTTTGCTTTGATATTGCAGTCTGTGATGGTAAGTGAGTTGTTGTCGAAAAAGGAAAGAAAATGGGATGTTTGAGGAATCCTCACAAGTCACAATGTTTGGTTTGTTTTGTTGAAATTATTTATACATTTTTTTGTATGCAAGTAGTTAATTTCTGTCCTGCTATCATAACAGAGCTACATCGTTAGTTGTCTAAATTCTATGACTTGGATGGTAGTTGATAACAGTGATAGTTCTGTTATGAGGAATGTATCTGGTGTAAGTTATGCTTTGCAAGTTGTTATGGCTAAACAGTTTTCTCTTGTAGATAATGTGAACATGTAACGGAAAAATCATAATTTACAAGTGAACTGTTATTTTATCATTAAACGTGGCTTCTACTTGAAGAAAAATGAATCTTGTTCGGTTTGTTGGCTTAGTTAGACTTAATCGTTAGAATTTCAGAACCCACTAAGACAAATTTAAACATAGTATAATTATTGTGATGAGTAAATAATTTCCTGTAACCACATGAAATAACAGTTTTGCTCTAGCTGGAAGTTTAAATCAGTTTCTTGTCCGGCATATGTTGTTGGAACCTGAATAATATCAGCAGAACCGGAAGAAACCAGTGCTAAGTATGTTGATGCTATTGCTTTATTCCTCATTTATTGGATAAGAACATCCACCTTTCGTCAGTTCTGCTGTAGTGGAACTTTTGTAATATAAGTGCTCCATTGTAGGTGTCTGCAGCTATCGTTTTTGATTCGGGTATGCTGTCGTGGTTGGAGTGCCTAACAGCCATTCCATGGTCCAATGAGGAAGAGGAGAAAGTCATATCTCTACTTGCTGAACTTCACCGTCATGACTCAGCTACTGAGGTTCTGCACAGAGTAACATGTCAACCATCTACTTGTACAAGAGCTGATGACATCTTCTTGAAACTACTGAGTGGAGTTCTACAAGCCAGAGATGATACAGCTCGTCGAGATATAAAAACTTTAATCGCCCGCTTACTTATATAACATGCATCTGGTTAGGACAATAGGCTTTTTCTGTAACGAAACCCTTTATAATCTCTGATATTTGCTTGGTGAGAAAAAATTGTGTGATGCATTTGTGAAACTATGGGCAGATGAAAAGGAGCTTGCGATACTCCATTCAAAGATTGCCTCCATGTATCGGCATGAAATCAGCAGAATCACTGCACAATATTTTGAAAATTTTATGTTTTGGATGCAAAGGCCTTGTAATTGTATGTGACAAAAGCTATTGGGAAGTAATAACGTTAAAAATGTTTGTGATTCAAATGTTGTTTTGCATATTACCAAGTGATGTACAGGAGGCAGGAAAGGTTGTTAAGTACATTACTGGTGGGTTATGTCAGATAGCAGAATGAGTCTTATTGGTAATGTTGTACTGGTAAGTATAATTTATGTCAGTTGAGTATTATGGCTATATGGCGCACTTCATCTGGGAAAATTGGTTTAGAAAGTGCTATTGTTGAATCTATTTAAGAAGCCTGAATCGCAAGCTGGCATTTCGTGTATATCGATGTTAGAAATGCCTTGGCAGTGACCTATCGCCTAAACTTCATTTAGTAACAAAATAGTAGCCAACCTTAATATATGCATATATTTATTTATGTATATATCTATATATGCATACTTATGTACATTTGATGTAGCGTATAAACCTATCTAGAGTGATGCATTATCCGTCTGATGGACTTCATGATTGGCTCCACAACTGAGAGAATGTCTTGCTCTTCTGATGCGGACACGTCTAATCGCTGCCTAGTTACTGTAAACATGGAATTAACAATAGAATCATCATTTGTACCTCTAGATGACCTAGGAGAACGATTATTCCTGACAAATAAATGTACGCTCTTAAAAAGTCGGTGCAATGGTAACTAACAATAATACAATCTTTCATGTTTTCTAGTAAAGTAAAAGATAAATAAATTAATAACATAATACAGTACTAACCTGACAAATAAATGCAACACTCTTACAAAGTTGGGAGTCTATATTAAATTACCCAATACAAATGCCTTTAAAATAAAATATAAGTTCTGGCACTCTCACATGTCGAATGTAGTGCTCCAGTTGCAAGTCCACCAGCTCATTTTGTGTTGATCTCAAGTGATGAAGCAAAGGAGAAACAACATTAATATCCTTTGAAATCCTTCGTAGACCAACCTTTGCCATGGAAAAAGTCTTCCAAACCAACTCTAAACGCTTCAGCAATCAAGTTTTCCATACGTAAAGACAGTAAAGAATCAAAGAATTTTAAAACCTCTTCAGGCCCCTTCGCGAAGAAAATAGAAGTTACCAAATCATTAATCAAGGACTGTATAATGTCCCTGTCAAAATCAATTTTTAATACTTCACTTTTAATAATCAAGTATTTGTCGTCGCAGCAATCAAAGGAAGCGGGCAAAACCTGAAGTAGAATCTACAAAAGCAGTCCAAGGCGGGTTGGAACGGTTAGACTACAACAAAGCGGGTTGTGTAAGAAATTTCAAAAACCATCAGGTAGTCTGAACGTAGATGGAAGCTTAATCTTTAAATAACAAGCACCATCTGTCGTGTTGGCATCTTTAACCGAAACTAGTGTCGCATCCCAATCACAAACGGGAAGATTAGGAGGGAGTTTGGAAATAAATATAAACCTTGTAGTTAAATTTATGAAGAAAGAGTAGCATAAAAGATTATTCCGAGATATGCAACAGAGAAGCAAAACCTGAAATCAAGTGGGTAATAGCCAAACATTAGCCAAAAAAAAAATGGAGTAAAAATCTCACTTCAAAAGGATCCCAAGAAAACAAAAGACCCACCATCATTTACATTACTACAGATGCTTCCCAAATGTTGGTAATAAAAAGAAATCAAATTGGACAGCATGTTATAATCTAGTTCTGTTATTCCATTAAATTCGTGCATATATATTTCCAATTTCAAAATCAAAAGTTGCACTACTTTGTCATGACTGAAAGAGCACCCACCGATATTCAGTAACTAATAACATTGAAATTTTAGCAAGGACACCTATCATTAGGCACACCACATCAGTTCGTTCATCATTGTATCTAAGTTCCAATTATCCCAAAAAGCATAGTTGAATACAATAAGCCCCTGCATCAACCAGTAGTTACAGTTGATGTCACTGCTCAGGGAACATTATCTTCAACCGTATCTGTCTTGTTAAAGAAGCCACCGAACCACTAACCTGTTCAGCACAGTAATAAGGAACAGATTTTCAGTAAGGTGGACTGTTGCAACTTGATGGCACAGTAACCATTTAAAACCTCTATAGATCACCGGTAAGCATTCAAATATTATTACCTCCGTACAATTGACGAGACCATTTCCATAAATCAAGAGCTAGCTGCAACCGGAAATTTGGTATGTGGGATGTGTCGAATGAGTTCACCGGCAGACCGTGAGCCATGTGTTCGGCCAACTTGATAACGAATATCCCACAATCACCACTACTACATAAACGTGGCAGCAAACTGAATTAGTTAGCACATAACGTACATGTAGGTAGAAATACTGTAAATACACAATGTTCGGGTACAGCTCTTACGCTGCTTCTTGTTGTGGCGTGTCGTCGCATCGAGACAGTGTCCATCCGTTCTTGGTATACCAGTCTGCAGTCATGCGCGTATCTGTCCTATAGTGATCAGTCTTCTGAAGGAGCAGTGGCAATAGTGTGTGTATGGGTTGCAAAAACTGTTTGTAATTGCGTACGTATGAGCCAAGTGAGTCAAACAGGGTTATAGTGCGCTCATTGAAGTTTACTTTGACGAGGACCCAGTGTACACCCCTGTAATTGAATGGCATGTACAGCTACAGACAGTTCAGGCAGAACAGAACCACAAATCAGTTTGCGTATGTTACGTGACAGTAAACTTGACAACTGCAATGCAAGAAAACAAGTGACGTACCGTCGACAGTCCAGTCCAAGGACGACAGGCTACCTCCCGTGATGCATCTTTGCTGCCAGACACCTCCCCCATTGCGTATTTGATGCACATGTCATCGTCTTCCCATTTAAGTTTTTTCTTGGTATAACACTCCCACTTACTTTGCAAATGTTGCTACATATATTGAAGTTGCAAATTCAATTAGTAAGGGATAAAGGTAGGAAAATGACGCTGCAGCAGCGGACCTTGAGCGAACAATATACTTACCCCAAACAAAATATCTGTTGTTGTGAATGCTTCCATCTTGGTCGAAGGACACCTCATCGACTTCCATCGAATAAAGCAGAAAGCGGCATCCATATGCTGTCAAACACGAGGAAAATGTCAATGTTCCGAATTTAGTTATATAAGTATGACATACCTACTTGCGCTATTCATTTGACGCACCGAATCAGCCAACCAGACATCGGGTTTGGACAAGGCCTGAAACCACTGCTGGCTGCAGTCCCCAGTTGGCAAGCGAACCAAAGGTCTGCAGTCACATTCAAGTGGTTGACATCTTGTTATCCAAGCAGCGCATACCACAGTAAAATATATTAAGGAAAAAGTAAGAAGGTGGTAAACATACAACGTGTTCGAGACATCTTCGTCCCGCCATGATTTAAAAGCTTCCACTTCCGAATCGGAGAGAACTGGAAAAGGTTCGAATTTGGTGCGCTTTCTAGGAACAACTTCAATTTCCTGAAATGGAGACGAAATTTGTGGACCCTTTTTGCGCTTTCTCTTAATAAATTTGGATTGTTCTATGATCTTCATACTTACGTCCGAACCCACCGAAGGTGACCCTACTATATTCATATCGATATGTTTGGTTTGTGGTATGATCTTCACACTTACATCCGAACCAATGGAAGGCGACGCCTGGCATGCTTTAGCTGCCACATCCGGGTTCACTGTCATTTTCTCACCAAATCTGTCAACTTCCCCATGGTGACGTCCGTCTTTACTCCTTTCGACCGGATCTGGCAGATCTGCTTCAACCCCAATAGTGTCTTCGGGGGTTTCACCCGTTAGCTCATCGTTCTCCTGTACAGCAAAAGCCAAACAACATGTTTAGATGGCATCCGACATTACTTACTTGCGGATCTTCTGGCCATGATATTAATTGTAAGTGTACCTTTCCTGCAGGTGGGTTATGTTTTTTTGGAACAGCTGTGTTTGAAAATAAATATTCCACAATCTTGTCAACCTTCTTGTTTGTTTCCTGTACCAGCAGCATTGTCTCTTCTAGGTGCTTGTTTGTGTGTTGTAGTGCTTTCCGTGTTTCTTGTTGAATCTGCTGCAACTGCTTATGGACGGTATGTAGTTGGTCATCCTTCGTATGACTGCTATCCTTGCCAGCCTGCCAGCAAATCAGTTTATGTCACGGTGACGGCTTTTAGTCGTAGTACATGCCATAAAAAAAAAAACTAAAAGCTAACAACTATTGTACCTGATCAGATGGTCCTCTTCCACAACGCTGGGCCTTCAGAAATCCAGGTAGGCCAGTGTTGTCATGCTGCCCATTGCCATCACTATCAGAGGCGATGGTATGTGAACACCCCTCAGCTGGACGCTGCTCCTTCGTCACAAAATACTGGAAGTAATCCTCCTTTTCCTCTGCAGCCGTCGCCTCCAACGTAGGGTGCGCTTGCAGCTGCCATGACATGGAAACAAATATGATTCTAAACATCATCTACAGTGAACGACATCAAGATCAACACAGTACTATGTGTACATACATCAGAGCGATGCAATAATGTAACTATTTCCCCTGATTTTGGGATAGCAGTAGAACTCCAACTCAGGAAGCGCGGCACCAAATTTGTGGATTTAAGGGCAATATGATGGCCAATAGTCGGAATTGCTTCACATGCCCATACCTACGAGTCCAGAAAATACATCAAACGTGGTTCTCAAGCGCACCAAACTTAACAAACCAAAATAATTTACAAAAAGAGATGAGATGTACCTGAAATGCATATGGGAAACCCGACAAAGAATAGAATGCACCGTCTCCCTTGTTCTTCAGCCCTTTATGACGTTTTTCGACGTTAGCAGCCATTTTGTTAAAATCTTTTTTCAGGCCACTCAATGTCATGTCATAGGAACAACGACCCCATGGGTATTTGTTGAATGCATTCATATCATCCAATAGGCGGATATGCTCCCATCGAATCTGGTTCTTGGGATCCTTCCCAAGTAACACCGTTTCTAAGAAGTACAGCAATGCAAGTTTGACGATGTCCTCGTCATTGTCCGAAGATGCACCCCTAAAAGTGGCGTCCAGACTTTTGTTCGTAACTTTGCTGCATGACCCAAAAATTTTCTGGCTAAACGGCTCAGCGGATGCACCTTCCTCAGCTGACCCATCTATCGGGTATGCCCCACAATCAAGCCCTGTCACAATTGCAAATTCTTGCATGGAGAATCGAATCAGACTGTCATTCGGAAGTGCAAACCACAGCTCCTCCGAATCATCACATTCCACTTGTCGGAGCAGCAAGTTATGCACTAATTGACCGGCAAACTTTCGCTCCTTCATGTCAAACAGTTTACCGAAGCAAGACCTCTTGAAGATTTCCAGCTGGACGTCACTTAACTTGTCAGCTATAACTTTGATGGCTCCCAGCTTAGAGAAACATGTAATTTTGGAAGAAAAATGTTGCACATCAGTGATCTTGCACGTAATAGCAGTATCCATCTTGTCGGTAACCTGCAAGTTTAAAAAAACCCATTGGAAATCCCTCACCACATTTTCTGAATAAACTGTAACATATACCATATATTACACCGGTCCTATGTAAGTGTATATTGTGGAAATATACATAAATGTCAAGCAAATTTCTGTCAGCATCAACAAGGTCACAACCTTATATTCTCATGATCACCAGACATTCATGCAGCCATTTTTGTATTTAGCAATATTGTTGCATAAATCCATTCCACCAAGTGAGAATCACATTGTTGCATGCAGAGACAACTGAGCAACTCTATTAATAAATAAGGTCTGAGCCTAAAACTGGATGTGCGTGGATATCAACCAGTAGATAGATGTCATATTGTGAAGATAGATATATTGGTAAAGGTTAAATAATAAATAGCACTTGAAAGAAAAATCTTCGTAACGAAATATACTTGTTTTCCCCTTTTACTTGAATACTTAAAAAGATTAGGAAAAGATGGCAAAAGAGGACAGAAGGTTTTGCAGCTAAAATTCCCGGCATAAAGCATTACCAACTCTTGCTGGAGCATTCTAATTTCCTGCATATTGATTTCCAGCTGGAGGCTGCCAATGTAATCAAGAAAACAATCTGTCCTATCATAAGGGAAAAATAAATTATGCGGGTTTGGACAAGCAAACATGACACTTTAGTACAACTAAATTGGAATCTTAACTAACCCTTCTCACTAGGCAAAGACAGACATAGATAAAGAGATAAATTATAAGTTGCCATCACAGTAATGATCATCTTAAATATGAATGAAATAATGAAGTGCCAAAATATCAGTACTCAACGCTTGGTTCTGTCACAGGTCATGTTCAATATAGCTGAAAGCTTGTACTAACAATTTAATTACAAGATCTCATAATTCTTTAAATAATAAAAACACACACAGGTTATCAAATACATAAGAACCGAATGTATAATAGGCGTTAAAGAAGACAATAAAACGCATGGAAATGCCCAAGTTTTTTGCTCAGAAGTGTGATGGGTTTTGTGGGTGGGGGTTCAGAAAGTGCAGAAGGTTAAGAAAGAAGCAGAAACCTATCGAAATGACCGACTCATATTTCTTTTCAATTTGTACGATTAAAGCAAATTGAGTCTCTGACGAAGAAAATCCTAACTTCATTTTTTGCACCTAATTGCCCTTTGTTTAGTACACACACAAAAACAGATGGAAAAGAATATATAATCTGAAATCAGTATACATATGGTACTAGCACTTAACAACTGGAACTGTGAACATTATCTCCAACCAGGTACAAATGCAACAGTAACGATATAACTTTACCATTTGGAGGTCTTTTTTCCTTTGAAAACTTCTCTACGGCATCCCAATCTCTGATTGTAGCCAAAGCAAAAACTTTAAGCCAATACCATCTCTTCTCAAAAACCTGAGGCAAATAACAAAATTGCAAGAATAAAGATGCAAATTTCTTTTACCAATACCACATCTCAGCATGAGCAATAATGTCAAATGATGATTTGTCTCATGTCATTCATGCATGTACAAGCTAACAATAAGGCACAAGAACATGAAATCATGTTGGGAAACCCAAAATCAAATCGGCAAAAAGTCATAACTGTGCCAACCTGTAACTTGGCATTGCCCACCTGCAAGTGGGGGATCCCACAATAAAGTAGGGAAAAGTGTAGTGGACCAAAACCCGTACACCCATGTTGCAAAAACCATATTCGACATACAAACTGCAAACAGAATAAAAAACAAAGCTTTGGGATTTAGGGACGGACTCCCAACCTGGAGGTTGGGATCCCCACCTACAGGTTTCGCTCCCAACCTGGGGGTAGGGATCACTACTTTAACGTTGGGATTATCTCTTTATATTGGGATCGAAACCTCCAGCCTGATCCCAACCTGCAAGTTGGGATCCCTACCTACAGGTCTTGATCCCAACCTTCAACCTGTTGGGATCCCTACTTCAACGTTGGGAACATCTAATTCATATTGGTTTCTAACTTGGAGGTTTGATCCCAACCTAAAAGTTGGGATCCCTACCAACAGGTCTTGATCCCAACCTTGAAGTTGGGATCCCTACTTCAACGTTGGGATTCTAATTCATATTGGTTTCAACTGGAGGTTTGATCCCAACCTAAAGGTTGGGATCCCTACACAGGTCTTGATCCAACTTGAAGTTGGGATCCCTACTTCAACGTTGGGAACTTCTAATTCGGTTTCTAACTTGGAGGTTTGATCCCAACCTAAGTTGGGATCCCTACCAACAGGTTTTGATCACAACTTGAAGTATCCTTACTTTAACGTATTGGGATCGCAACTTCAACGTTGGGATCCCTATTTCATTGTAGGCATCCTACTTGTTGGATCAAACTTAAACTTGGAGGATTGATCCCAACTTGGAAGTTGGGATCCCTACCAACAGGTTTTGATCACAACTTGGACGTAGTTATCCCTACTTGATGGTAGGGATCATCCCTTGCATAGGGCGCATGTGGGATCCGTATCTGGAGGTTGGGATCTCTACCTCCAGGTATTGATCCCAACCATACAGGCTGGGATCCCCACATGAAGGTTGGGATCATCCCTTCATGTTGGGATTCGTCCAGGTCTGATACCAACCTGCCAGTTGGGATCCTTACCTCCAGGATTTGATCCCAACCTCAAGGTTGGGATCCATCCGTTAAGCTTGGGATCAATAAGTCCAGTTTGATCCCAACCTGGAAGTTGGGATCCCTGCCTCTAGGTTTTGGTCCCAACCACCAGGTAGGGATCCCAATTTTAATGTTGAGATAATAATTTTAACAGCTATCGATCATCCAGACTTTATCCCAACCACAAAGTTCGGATCCCTACCTAGAGGTTTTGATCCCAACCTGAATGTTGTGATCCGTACCTCCAGGTTGTTATCAGACGAACGTCATGTTGGAAATCCCTACCTTCATGTTGTGAATCCCCAACTCATGTACTACAATCCCAAAAATAACCTATAAGTTCCAAATCCCAACCTCTAGGTTGTCAATCCAAACCTATAGGTTGCGATCCAAAGTAATTTCAGTGGCATTATATTACATTACAAGTTCCGATCCCAACTTCCACGTCCGGATTTACAACATAGGAGTTGAGACTCCCAACCTTGAGGTTGGGTTTCAACCTCCATTTCGAAATCATCTTCAACATAAATCCCAACCTTCAAGTGACCCATTCCCAACCAATACATAACTCCCAACTACAACGTTGGTATTCACAACCTACTGGTTGGGAATCCCCAGTTGTAGCTTACAGAGCCAAACCTAGATGTTGGGACATCTACCAATTGTAAACCATCACAACCCAACGATGAAGTTCACAAAGAGCAAATCCAATCAAGCAAATTCAATCGCCACTATACCAAACCCAATAACAACAGTACCATAGCAATCATTTACAAAAATCAAAAACACCAAATCAAAAATATTAACAACATCACAATATATAGTCTCCAAATAACATATAGGCACACAAGCTACAACAATAACAAAAACCCATAAGCAAATGTTCTTACTGTGGACTTGTTCCGTTGCTGCTTCTTCAACCTCCAAGTTTTTGCCTCGACTTCCGTCAACTAAATTATATGCTTCTGCCGTCTTTTTCTTCTTCCACTACTTGCTGCCGGTTTCACTTTCCTAATGCACAAACGTTGGGACTTCGGGTGGGTGGAGGAAACCAATATGTCGTCACTGAGAGCAGCTTCCTTTGGTGGGCGGGTCGCCTTTTCTTCTGAATCCTCGATCAGTAGCTTAGGGTTTCTTACCCACTAAATCACGACAGTGAACAACGGTGGGATCCCTGGGTCGGGTTTCTCTTCTCCCGGTTTCGCATTCATGCACGATGCTCGGTCGCGGTTTAAAACACGGCGGTGGGTGGAGGTGTGTAGGTGACGAGTCGCGACGGTCGAACAAAAAGGCTGGTCACTGCGACATTGACGACTGTCCCTGCAGGTTAGGTTCGACGCTGATGGGTCGACGGCCGACGGGCATGGACGACGGTGACGACTTGGGCAGGTGGCTGTTTGTTTTCCTTCAGGCTTACCAAAAAGGGTTGGGACCACACTAAACCACTCGGTTTTTGGTAGGGAAACAAGGGAATGGCGCGTTTGTAATTTCCTGACTTACCAGGGGTATTTTTGTCCAACAATATAGCCTTCTGCACAACCTTACCAACTGAAGGGTTATTTCTCACTAGGGTCATCCAAATAAGGTTAGTTTTCAACAAAACCCTA